>CM021104.1:201624223-201748308 GCA_007115665.2 Sequoiadendron giganteum | reverse complement strand
AAATGGAGATGAACAAGTGTCTCCATACAAATACCAAATTTTAGTCCATGGAGTTTGGGGATAATCAAGTTGTGAAATTTCACATAACAAGTCAAACTAAAAGATGCAATAGATTAATCTTAGGACATTATAAATATTAATTTCTACATGCTAGCTTCCTATATGGTGCATTATAATTTTTATATATGAAGCATGTAGTCAATTATATCTAGGATCCTCAAACTAAAAACATAAAGAATGTAAGGAGTACATCAAGAATACAGGACCCTCATTGTAATGTTAATGCTATTTATATTTTTAGGCCAAGGGTCCAAAATAAATCCCAAAATTTACAAATAAAAATTATAATAATTTATAAATATTTAAGAATATATACCAATATTGAAGTCCACTATCTGAATGACCAAGAAACATAAAAAATAAGTTGGTTCAAGATATTTAGCCTCCATATGGATCTTATAAAGATATATCTATTCCATAAAATTGTTAATATTATCCAAAATATTTTTCTCCCACACTCTTTCATATTGTATGTTACAATCCCAATGGTTGAAGAATCTTTAAGATATTTTTGTAAAATTGACTATAGAGAATTATGCACTCTCAAAAGTTACAATTGTAAATACAATTTAGAAAATGTTATAGTTAATTAAAACAAAATAATAACATGGCATGCCTCTCTTTCCCTTTTCAATCATATATAACATCTAAATAGTAAGGACATAGAATATTTGTAACAATTTTATGGTTACTAACAATGAAATTTGTGTAATTATTTATTTATTCAATTAATCATTTATAGTGAAAATGTGGATAACAATGGATAAATAATATTTGCATTAACCAAAAATCCATAAGGCCATATGTCATTATATATAAATAAAATTATATACAATATATCCAATAAAGTCATACAGGCTTGCAAAAATCCACATGGATATAAAATGTCACATATCCATAGTACAAAACATATGTTCAAAAATGCCACATAGGAATCATACAACAAAGTGTGCAATGAGGATCGATAGAACTATTTGATGTTAGCATCTAAAAATGAAAAAAAAAAATTGTTCAATTAAAAATACCACCTAATATTGTGTTACAACACCATTAATGAATAAAGGTTACCTAAGTAAAATTTCATCAATGAAAAAAAGAGCATGGTATGGATGTCAAGCATCCACCAACAAATTTTTTGACATTTAAATTGTGTTATGAGATAATCATTCATATAAGGTTCAAATATTCATAGATAATAATTATTTCATTAATATTGATTACATACCTATGGACTTGAAGATATAAAAAAGTAAGGGTTTAGGGGAATGGTGCAAGTATCATCAACACTCTGATTTTATTTTCATCATATTCATTGTAGTAATTTATTTATTATTACATTTCCAAGTAAAATTTAATAATTTTTTTTTAATGAATCTTCTAAAATTTACCTGAGTGTCAATGCCAAATGTTTCATTCAACAAGGCATCTTTCATATCCATCTATTGTTCAGCTGCATCTTGAGAACTCTCACAATCATATGTGAAAACAACACAAGAGTCACAAAAGTGGGATGGAACTTTTGGCATTGAAGAATCACCCTCATTAGGCTATACTAGAGGCCTCACATACTACACAAGGCTCTAAGTGAGTGAGCTAATCGAGTGCACGGTGTCCACCTCGACATTGTCCTTCACAATGGAAGGAAAAATCACATACTCCAACATGGGTATAGAGACAAGGGTCTCAGTGTCAATTATGAATTATGTTGTGCCTCCACTCTGTCATGTGTAGAGCCCCCACCTCTACCCTAAAAATATAGATATTCATAATAATTTAGAATCTTATTTAGGACAAACTCACAGTAGAGTTTCATCAAAAAGTATTGTGGGACCTTATAGTTATTACACAAGGGTTGGTCAAAAACCGTCCACCACCTATCCAAAAAATTATTTTTTATTCCTTCATGGTGGCACCAATGGATGGGGAACCTCCTCCATGCAGCTAATAAAGGTTGATTGGTTCTTGGGTCTATGGAAAGGGTACACAAGTCAACTTTGGTAATTTTATCTTTCTTCACTTGCACATACAAAATTTTATGTGCATAAAATTATTTTTGGTTCCTCCCTCTTATTCGACAAAAAATTAAATTTTGAACTCATTGATCCTACATGAGATACAATATACTATATGGATTTGACAAGGCGTCTCTTATGAGGGTTTGTTGTGGCAGTATTTTATTACCTTGTAATCAATTCTTTGAGTTCTTTTTTCGTTGTTTTCTATTTTCCCTAGAATATTTTCTTGCATTTGTATGAGACGTATACTAATTAAGGGATAAGTTTGATTTTTTATTGTTAATGAGGGTCTTCATGTGGAGGTGATTGAGGATTTTAAATATTTGAAGGTGTAGATTCATTTCCTAGAAATATAAAACAAAATTAATTTAAAAATATAATTCAATCTACAATTTAATTCAAATTTGAAACTAAAAAATAGAAATACATACATCTTTCATCTCCGCGACATCTTGGAAGGATATTCACAAAGATTCACAAGATTTGGAAGTGAAAACATTATAGTCTATTTGGTGAGCGTAGGTTGAGAAGAGGGAAAATGTAGCACTTCAAGTGATGAATAATAGAATGAGGGTTAAAAGCTAAGGTTTCTTTATGAAACCTTTTAGTTTGGTGAACATAAAATTTGGCACTCACCATGTGGGCTTTCTATGACCAATCCTTAGTCTTATCTATCCAATCCCATTTGGTGAGCGCAAAATCTGGTGCTCACCAAATGTGCAAGTTTTTCCAAAAGATGAATGTGGCATCATTTTTTGTCACATGTTTTTTCACTTTCCCTAATAGGGAGTGTTACTTGTGGTGGAAACATGTTTATTTGTAGTTTGAGGATTTTTCTTCTTAATGAAAAATTTTCCTTTTCTTTTTGAATGATGGATAATTTTTTTGAGGTATAAATCTAGATTGACCAGTAGGAGTCAATGAAGTTGTTCCTTCATATTGACTAACTGATATCTCATAATCATAAAGAGCCTTACACAAGTGTTGAAATGATGGATATTCCATCAAAAATATCTTTTCTTGAATGTTAGGTTGCAAGTTTCCTATAAACACCCTTTGAATATCAACGTTAGGAAGACTATAAGAGATTTGTGAGATAAGCAATTGATACCATCATATGAAATCTATTATGTTTTCCTTGTGTCCTTGTTTACAATGCACTATATCAGTTAACATCACTTGAGGACCAATCTATGCTTGAAAATGTTGGATAAATACACTAACATGTTAGGTGAATGAGTTTATGGAGTTATTCAAAAATGAAAGAAACCATTCTGAGTCCATATCATTCAATGATATAGGAACACATTTAGATAGGATCTTGTCTTCAAACATGAAGTTGCTACACAAGGCAGTTAAATTTGATACATGGTTGTTATGATCTCTATTATCATTATAATTCTCAAAGTGGGGTATCTCAATGTTTTGAGGTATATGTGTTTTCAAGATAGCAATCGACAAAGGATTACATGTAAGATATTGTGCAGGTTTTCCATTTTGATTTTGATTTCATGTTAAGATTCATTGTTGAAGTTATGCCAAATTTTGCAAAATTCAGTTTATCGTTGGGTCATTTGGTGACATGTTTTAAGAGTTTTTTGAATAAGGTAAACTAGAGTCAGTCACTAATGGGTTACTATGTTACATGCTTATGAAAGGTGATGAACATGGTGGTGTTAAGGGTGATGTGACAAATCTATAAGGATTGACATTAGGAATCCCTAAGCTTGCGTTTGTTCCATTTTTATGTTGTATGACTAATACTATTGTTGATGGTTTAAACATGGGAATAGAAGGTATGGTTGTAGGAGAGTAAATTTTTTTTCCTCCTTGTATTTGAGAATTTGTGAGTGGCTAAATACAACTAGCTATGATAGGGATATTAGCATCAACAATGTGAGCTATACTACATAACACTTATATTCCTTGAGAATTATTTATCAAATTATTAAGGATGCCCACAATAGGCACAATCTTTCTTGCTAAGGATTCAATACTTAAATAATCTTGAACACCTTCCAAATCCTTATCTAAATATTTTAGCTTATCTTTAGAAACATAAGAAATAATGGTCTCTGAGTCCACAAAAATGTTAGGTTGTGAGGTCATGGGTAATGTGTTGTCAGGAATGGAATCCAAAATGGATTGGGTATAAACCATACCTTGTGTGAAAGAGTTAGATGACTCAGGCTCCATAATGGATACAATTATAGTAGGGGATGCCATTAGTCTAAAAATTTATCTCATAGGGGTATTTTCAATATGGCACTAGGTTGTAAAGCTCATATGAGTTTTAGAACATTTGAGTAAGCCTAGTGTATAGGGAAAGGCATAAGATAGTCATAAAAAAACCACACAAAAGTGCAAAATAAGAGAGAAGTTCCACACAAAGGACAAAAAAAATAGGTATGTGATCCAATTTGAGCTAAATTTGATAGGTCTATGGTACAATAAACCATATAATGGTAAGGTTATCTTACTAAAATAAAAGTCTGGATGTGTTCTACACTATTTAGCTGTTCTTTTCTATAGCTATGCAAGTCTGGTAATAAATAATTTTCTAGAATTCAATAGATTTTGTGATTTCTAATATGAAATACAATTATGCAAGAAATTTTAAAAATCCTTAATGATAAATGAAATTTCAGAATGCAATATTTAGAATGTAAGGAAAAAAATTTGATTGGTCTTATCTTGACAAATCTAAAAATAGAAATCTTTTATTCTTTTACAAGAATACCAATGCACTTTTTCAACTTTTTCACTATATGCAAATACCTAAATGAATGTTTTGAACACTTTTAGATTTAATTTCATACCTAATTTTATTTATCAACATGAACTTGAAATAATCCTATTTTCCAATGATTGAATTTAACCCTAGATGCTAAATGTAATGCAATTTTTTTCTTTTTCAATTCTTTTTATGTATGCACTAATGATGAATGAAAAACACTCTAAGATCTATTTTAGCTATGGAAATAAAATGCTTCATATTTTAGAGGTGATAAAGTTTTTTAAATAGTGAAGCTCACAAAAAAAAATGATTGGGAAAAGGATGAAGACCCCTCTCCCTAGTTTTTTTGGATGGGATTAAAGATTGACCTCAAGAACCACTTAGGTACAAAACTTTTGGGGAGGGTGAGAATGGATGATGATATATTTAATCTAGTGTTTATTGGTGGGTTGCGGTATTTATTATGATGTTATCAATTGATTAACTCCTAAATGCAATGATCTGATTAGGAAAACTATGCAAATGTAGTGATCTATTATGATTTATGATAAATTGGATGCAGGAAAAAATAATTATGTTCCATAAATGAGTTCAAGGAAGATATAGATGCACTTTTCATATAAATTTGAGCTTTATCTTGTTATTATAGGGCATAGTACACCCTAGACTATCCTCATTTTTCTCAAATATAAAAATTCTAGCTCCAAGACACCCATTTATAGCTTCTATCATCTAGGTGTTGTTGACAAAAATTCATCTATGAGTGAGAAAATATAGATTCGATGACTTGTCAAATTGTATAGTTAGAGTGCATAAATGAACAAGTAGCCTTCATTCTTCCTTCAACTCATTTCAAATCTACAACCTACACACATGAGAGGAGAGGAAGAGATGTGTCATATAGGGTCTTGCCTAAGTCAAACTCGTGCTGGTATTTCTACCTAGACCATAATGGAAAATTATGATAAAAGAGAGTATGTCCTTATATGGATATATGATAGTTGATAAATAAGTAATTAATTAAAAAAATTATGCAAATCACCATTCAAATATTATCTCCTTGATCGACTAAAATCACACTCATCACCTTCAAGGATCAATGGTTGCTTGATTGATTTGATTTGATCACCTACAAGTGATAGTACATATAAAAAAAATACATACAAAATATATGAAAATGTTACATAACACATGACATGATTCTTGGATGATTAAATGATGCAATAATCTCGATAATAATTTTACTCTTGACTGTTATTGAATTCTTTTAGTAATATTAATTGCTTCTCCAAAATTATTTGTTCTTTCTTAGGATTGAAATAGTGAAAATAACTTGTATTTATATGAAATTATTATAATTTCCCAAAAATCAAATACTGATAGCCAATATTTGAAATTTGAAATTAAATAAATAAATTACTGATACCAACATATTCAAATTTTAGGACAAAATAGGTGGTCTAGGGTATAGTGCACCCTATACTAGATTCATGATTTTTAAGAGTCAAAGGTTCTGGGGTAAAATATTAAATGCATAGTTTAAATTATAATGTTTGATTTTCCAATATTGTTTAGAAAAATGGGCAATTAATGCATACTAGGTCTAAGCACATGGGGAAAGAAAAACCTAGTATGAAATTCTCAAGGGTGACAATTTTTTATTCTACATACCAAAAATCATGTGGTAAAATAATCCTTATCGAATCTTGATTTTCAGATGATCCACTTAATCCAATTAAATATCATGATTTCCCCTTTTCTTATCATTGAGGTCCCATCTTTGTTTATTCTATTCTATCTTTTTCCTTATTAGCCAACACATCAACCTCCATATTAGCCTTGTAGTACAAATGGTTGGCTATATACTCTTTTAAGGTTGCTATAAATTCTAATGCTCCATGTAGAAGGGCCTTGATTAAATAAAATTTCCTTTTATGACATTTATGATTATTGTTGAGTCCCATTCAATTTATAATTTATTAATTTTTAATGTTAGACATAGTTTTAATCCATGAATCAAGGCATGCACTCTTTCTTCATTATTGGTTCACTTTGATGATGGTTTTGAATCTTTGCATATATATTTTTAATTCCAATATATTATGATGTATCTAGCCCCTAATATCCTTGGACTTCCTATAGATTCTCCATTGAAATTTGGCTTATACCACCTAAATTGAGGTGTGCTTAATTTTTTCTCCATTCGATTGATTCAAGAATCAACTCCTCTATCCCCATTAATAGGGGATTCAAAAACCAAACCAACTCTTCATCATTCTATTATCTCACCCTTTTAATGTATTTTTTGTTTAGACTGGAAAGTATGCTGCAATTTAGTGTTTCCACTATATCAGCTTCCACTTTGTGGAAACAAAAAGGCATAATCATTTCCTTCTCCTAGAATATCCTTATATTTCTTTCCTTATATATTTTCCAAATAATAATTGAGAGACTTATAATCCATAAGTAAAATAATGAGGTTGTCTTATTGGTTATTGGCCAAGGATTGAAAAGGCCCATAATATCATAGACTAGAAAAGTACCCTACAATTTAGTGTTTCCACTATATCAACTTCCACTTTGTGAAAAAAAAAGGCATAATCATTTCCTTCTCCTAGAATATCCTTATATTTATTTCCTTGTATATTTTCCAAATAATAATTGAGAGACTTATAATCCATAAGTAAAAGAATGAGGTTGTCTTATTGGTTATTGGCCAAGGATTGAAAAGGCCCATAATATCATTAGAAATGAAACTAGCCCATTTTAGTTTTGCACAAAGTTGCTTCCAATATTCTTGAGCAAATGGGAAGCTAAGAAATAGACGATTCAAAATTTATTCCCAACCTCTGCATAGTGAGAATCTAGATGGACCATTGTAACCCATTTTGAAAAATATATCTATGGTCAAAGCCCTCTTTTGTAATGCTACCTAAGTGAAATTCCCTACCTTTGGAAGACATACTTTATTCTAATGTAGATGAATTTGAATTTATGTTTCCTCCACATTATTATCTATAAACCTATAACCATCTCTTGTGTTACATTGTCCACTCTTATGTTCAAAGGTTAAAGATTTTTTTATTGATATTTATATTGGCAACATGAGCATGAGTATGAGCATGGGTTGTACAATGTGCATACATAGTGTTTTCATTGATGTCAACATTGTGATTTGGTATGAATATTGATGTGCAAACCAATTGGTGAAGCATGATCATGCATAAATATGTTAATAAAATGTGTAGATGCAAGAAGCTTTTATTTAGTGCAGACAATTGAGTTGAAGATAGGTTAGTGTCAAAATATAGTTTTTAGTGTAAATGATATTATTTTTTGGTTGATGTTGGTTTTCCTTGAAGAATTATACTCTATGGTTATAATACAACATTTTTGGAGGTTAGAGGAGTCTAAATACAAAATTTCACATTGTTTTGTCTTATGGTGTAGAATAAATATGAATGATAGAATATTTGGTTTTCTAGTGATAGTGTTTCCTATGCATAGTGTATGCTTTGATGAATCTGCACTTTTCTATGGAATAATATTTTACCTTGCAGATTTGTGGAGGAATTGACAGGTGTTAGATGCATCAATGCTCCAAGTGGCATGAAGTTTGGAGGTCCACATGTCCATTTTTAGTTGTTTAGATGGTGAGTTTTGATCTTAGGTCACCAATGATGTTGACCTAATATATTTGGGGTATTGTGGAGGTTAAGTAAGTATTGATCTATTATGTGGGAACTATTATAGGTCCACCTCAACCTATTTGAGGTGTTACATGTTTTAAATGATTTAAATGGGAGCCAACAAGTTATGCTTTGCATGGTACATCTAATTAGGTGGACCTAATTACTGTTATAGGTGTTTGAAAATGTGATGGATATATATGTAATTTTATTTCAGTGTTGTAAAAAGAGGGATACAAATATTATTGATGTGAATTGTGTGAAAGTGATGTGAGTGCATAGAAAAGTAGAGTGTTAGAGTAGAGTGATATGAAGTGTGTTGACTCTATATATTGATATTTAGTGGAACTATATTCTAGCATGTTGTAGATGCATTTGTAATAGTTCATTCTAGATATGTGCCACCCCTCCCTTCTATCTTTTATTCTTTGTGTGGGTAGTGATTCCACTATGATAGTGATTTCACCTATACTGAGCACTTATGCCATATCCTATAATGAGTTATAATATGTTGTGAGTTAATCCTTAGTCTAGTTTTTCCATTTCTAGGTTTTCCACAAAAAATTTGGTGTTCATGGGTTAGTGTAAGATCATGGGGGTCCAAACTAGGCCCTTATGTGGCAATGAAAATTCAGAAAACTAGAGTTAGGTAACTTGACATAAAGATTTGAATAGGTTATTAACATAATTTGACAAATATGTAACAATAAAATTTGTGGAAAATTGAATGCAGTTTCTAAGATACTTGTCCTCTTTTGGAAAAAAATAAATCTATTAGGTGAAATTTTAAAATTTCAATACAGTAGTACTAAATTTTTAGGAAAAAATATAAAGGAGGTGTATGTTAGACCAACCTAAGTATAAGAAAAAAATAATATTATTTTTTGAAACTTTCAATATAAGTAGACACATGCCTAGATGTGCCACATTCTTTTTATAATTTTTTTACAAGTAAATAATTAGTTATGAATTTTTTATTAGAATTTTTTGAAAATATTAAAACTTGTTTGTTTGACCACCATAACTTGGTCAAAATTCTATGAAAATAAATTTTTTTATCCTATAGTATAGGAGGCAAAGAGTTTTTCACATCATTTAGATTCAAAAAATGTGAAATAGTTTGAGAACTATAGATTTTTTTCAATTAGCCTATCAATCAAGACTTTAGTCAGAATGCATGTAGAAAATCAATAATAATTATCTATTTAATTCCAAATAATTAATATCTTATATTGATGGACATCTAACAATTTTATCAAAAACCCTTTTTGTTTCATCAAATTTGGATACAAAAATATTATTAGCCACTTTTGGGTCATATTGCCACTTTTTGGGACCCCATGATCCTGCACTCACCCTCCTTTTTTATGTGGTTTTGATGGTTTATTTCATGCTTTCCTTTCTTACTTGCAAATTGAGTATTCTATGTGAAATCAATCTTTAAATTTTTAAGTGGTTTTAGAGAATACTGATTCAACCCCCCTCTTAGTATTTTCGGTGTTCAACAATTGGTATCAAAGCATTATTCCTTAGAAGAAGCCTAACTACTTGAGGTAGATCCTGGAGGTTGAACACATGTCTATTAGAAGATATCCTACTCCTTTGGAAGAGATTCCTATAATTGGATTCATAGAAGAAGATTGCATGTTGAAAAGAATGGATAAATTAGAATAGCTCTTGAATATTTGGAAAATATTGAAGGTGAAAACAATGATCTGAAAGAAAATGTGATGAAGGAGATGAATGCATTAGAAAGTTAAGAAAGAAAATCAATAAGTTGAGAGAAAGACATAAGGAACTTAGTGAACAGTTGAAGCAAGAAAATGACACAATTACCAATCTTAGAGTGCAATTTGAAGAAGGAAAAAGAGTTGAAGAATGTCTAAATACAAAAGTGAATAAAAATTGAAGAATGCACAAATCTTGAACAAGAAGTTATGAATATGAGATTAGGTCTAGAAAAAGAAATGTATCAAGAAGAAAAATTCAAGAAGAGCTATTTCATGCTTGATGAAATGATTTCCAACCATAAAGGATCTAATGAAATAGGTGGATTAGGGTTTGAAAAGGGAGAAATTCAAAAGTAGATCAAATACCAAATACTGAAAAAAAAGAACAATGAACAAAGAAGGTTGAAGAGAAGAAGATCAATGACAAGTAGGTCCAGAATTAAAAGAACATGAAGTCAAAAGACAACCAATCATATGACCAAATGCACAAAAGGTACCCACATTTTAGTTTTTTTTGTTACTCCTCCAATAGATTTGGGCATAAGGCTATAGAGTGTAGAAGAAAAATGAATCAGAATGTTCCATCCTTTTCTAGTCAATTTTTTATATGTAAAATATTTAGTCATAAGGGTAGTGAATGTAGAAATAGAATGATGAATGCATATAACTATGGTATGACGTTAAAATATTTCAATGGATATTTTTATACATGCAATAGATTTAGGCATAAATCTAATCAATGCATCTCTAGAATGAGTGGAAGAAAGCTTTTTCAAAAGAATGTCATATGTTACGATTGTAATAGACTAGGACATATCTCTAAGTTTTGTAGAAGAAAGAATGTGAAGAAGGATAATTAGGCAAAGAAGAATGATCCAATGTAAAAGGTTGATCTGATAGAGACAAAGAAAGAGATGAACATGATTTGGAAAAAGAAAGAAGAGACAAAGGTGAAGGTTGAGTCTGTACCAACATCTAGTGCAGATGTTTCCTTTGGAAACTAAGTTAAGAGCTTTGGTTTAGGGGGATAAATAATGGAAAATATCTTATCCCTTGCTAGAAAAATGGTTCTGATTCTTCAACACGTGGATATGAGGTGGAAATTGACATAGTTAACCTATTGAAGACGATGTCAGTTGAAAGTGTCAAGATGTGGAAATTTGTGGAGCATTTGGAGGTGACTATATAATACAATTAGGGTTTGACACCTTTACCAGTCTAAGCAATTAATGTGATTTAGTTTATGTAAAAAAAATTATAAGTGATATCATGTTCAATCTAATTCATTTGTAAACATCTAGTCAAGGAGAAAAGAGCTCTGAAGAGCGAAGTGAAGCATTCCAAAAATCTTTACACACGAAGCCCTAACTAGAAGACAATCAAAGATATTTAAAGTTTTCTCTTGACCTAAGTTTTCAAAAATTTATTTGAAATATTTGAAATGGCTACTCCATGAGGAATTGAGGTCTCAGAATGAACCCGACTGAAATTCAAACATCCTGACAAGATCGACTCAGATGGTGCATTTTTGAGAATTTTGTATGGTGTGTTCCACATTGAAGATGTAAGAATTTACATTCATGCCAAATTTGAAGAGTATAATCACTCTAATTTTAATGATGTGTGGGTCAAGGAACTCACTAGAGATGATTGCATTCTCAAACTAGAATCTTAGGGCTTGGTGTAGAAGAAGCTCAACGTATGGAAAAAATTCCATAATTTCAACCATGACGATGTGTGGGTGAGGTATTCCCTAAGACAAATCCATGAAATATTTGTTTGGTTTTATATGCCTCATATGATCACCAAGGAGGTGATTAGGGTTATCATAGGATTTTGTTCAATCAAACCAGTTTCGACATTCAAGTCTATAAAGAAAGATGATTTTATGCAGGTAACTAGTGCAAAGTGTTACAAGAGAGCCTTGAAAATCAAGGATATTAGAAACTCAAAAGCCAAATATTCCACAATGATGATTGGTTATAAGATATAATTTTCTAATAGGGATAATTCTATATCATCCACCACAATAAACACTACTTATGAGATAGTATTAAATGGTGTGTGCATTCATTTGTGCAAGTTGTTGAGGGCACAATTAATTGAGAATCTACAAAAGACAAAGGATTCAAAGTATCCTTTCAAGTTCAACACATTGTTTATCTATTTTTTGTTTTACCTTTTGAGGGAGCTACCCAAAATAAAGAACATATTTTGGTTGAGGGAAAACTAGTAGTGCATCAAATCAGATATCACCAAAGGAGGATAGGTGATTTGGAGGCACAAGATGAACTTCTTTGGGGAGTTTTCAAAATCTTTCAGAAGAATGTGCAAGGAAAAGAGAGTATTCTCTAGAGTGTTGTGGAAAACTAAAAGAATGACATTATTTTCCTAGTCTCAAAGGATTGTTACATTATACATGATATTGATCCTAGGACTATATAGATCCCAAAGATATGATGTGAGATCACAAAGGAAGAAATCACTGTTTTAATAGATTTCATGTTGAGAAAATGAAGGGACCCCTCTAAGGAGAGGTAAGGTACTTATGAGGATAAATCCATGAAGGTGCACATGGATTGAAAAGACAAAAATAGATCAAGAAGAATTTTGAAAGAGTAACTACACAATTTGGAGAGTTGTTGGAACTCACAAAAGAAGAAGTGGAAAAAGCTAAACGTTTATCTAGTTCTCTAGAAGGATCATCAAGTGTCAGGATATTCTATAGAGCTAATACAACCACTCTGGTTTCCCCAAGTCCTCCAAGACTATGCTTGTTATAGGAGAGAAGAGAAAAGAGTCTACAAGTTCCTCGGTGATAGAGAAAACATTTATGGCTAAGAAGAAAAAGGTGCTTGAGAAAGAAAAGGCCACTATGATAAAATAATAAACAAGCCCTGTGAGGAGAAGAATAAAAATAAAAGCAATAAGAGAGAAATATATGAGTGTGAATGTAGAAGATGAGGAGGAAGAAGAAGAAGGAGCACAATTGGTCTGAAAAAGAAAACCTAATATGTTAGAAGGAGAATCAACTAGATAGAAGCAAAAATATTGACATTGTGGACATAGATAGTGAGGCTAAAGTTGAAAAGGAGAGGGAAGGATATAAGATACACATGAGGGAGAAGAAACCAAAATCTAGTAAATGAAATATGTTACTAGAAGCAAAGAAGAATAAGGGTAAGTCTTCCCCTCTAGTAAGATAACATAGCCCCATAAAATTAGATGCTTTATTTAATGGAATTGTAGAGCATGAGATTTTAGAGAGAAATAAAACTTTGTATACTACAACATATGATGTTGATAAGACTACTATAGAAGAAGAATTTGTAAAATATATTGTTACTTTTGAAGTGAATATGAAGAATGTTTATTAAAAAATTCCTAAGGAGTTGAGAAATTACTATATTGTAGAAGATAGGAAGCCAATAATGAAGAAGAAAAGTTAAGATCTTTTTCTTTGGAGAAGCTTAGTGCATCGATCTCAGATGAAAATAAAGCCACATTAGCCTAGTTGTACGATAAGGAGTTCCAAATAAGGCAAAGGGTAACTACCCTTATCAGTATAGATCAAAATGATCTTGAGAGGCTCCAAAATCAAACTATGGATAAGGTTGTAGATTTGGCACAAATATTGGGACTAACTCTGGATAGTGAGGAAGAAATGCATGATCATATGCTAAATCCAAAAGTTAATGTAATAGAAGAAGAAAAACAAGAAGATGCTCAACATTAGAATGGAACATAAGAGGAAAATGTGCAAAATGACACTCTTCTAAATGTGGAAGAAAATGTTACTGGTAAAGAAAATATTGCAGAAGGTGTGGCTAGTGATGCTCCTCTAGTTGGAGAGAATACTACTATTGAAAAAAATGTTGTAGAGGCACAAAAGGATGATGCTCATGTAGACCACAACTCCCCTCCTCCAAAATCTGAAAAGAGTGTTGAAGAAGTTGAAACAAAGAAAATGAAGGTGCACCACAAATGGGTACACCTAATTTTGACTTAGTTTCACTCAATTTATGAGGGCTATAATGTGCATTTAACAATTAGAAAACAAATCTAAATTTTATAACAATAATAGGTAGGTTTTCAGATGCTGAAATGATGTGTACCTGTTAGAAAAAGTTTTGTTTCAAGCCTCATTGAGGACTCATTTCCTAGTGGTGAATGGGTCCTTGCTAGGGTTCTAGAAAATTGATTTTTGTGTTTTGTTCTTCATTGTCTACAATCCAAAATTCTAGGTGCTCAACTCCCAAAAGTCAAAAAAGAATTATGTAGCTTAGTTTCCATGATCTTTCAAGAAAGATGACAACTTTTACAACTTTTCAACATTGACAACTTTTGTTCTCCAATTGATCTTCAAACTAAAACCTACAATCACACATCAAGAGGGAAGAATTTTTTTGATTTGTTAGGGAATAGGGGTTTTCCTTGGTCAAACCCCATTTTGGTAATGAAACAAAGAATAAAAGGAAAGAGGAAAGAGAAATGTAATGATACACCTCACCAATCCTCAATTGAACCTTTGATTGCAAATCTGAAACTTAGCATGAAGTGGCCTTAAAGAGTGTAGATCTTTATCATGAACTTGATCACCAATGCTACAACATCATATTAGCTCAATAACATGCATGAATTTGACATGATGAATATGATCCTTGATTGCTGCAATAAAAATTCAATAATTTACCTTTGAATTCCTTTTTTAATGCTCTTGTGAAAGTTCTCTTATGATAATTTGAATTTTCTAGGTGAAAATAACCTTATATTTTTACTTAAGATTAAATCATGAAGTTCAAATAAAAAAAATTGACATCAGATCTAGGATTTGAAATGATTAAAATATCATGAAAAACATATCCCAAGGGGGGAGTCCTAAGTTAAGGAGGACCCATTCGCCATAGGGTGAATGGGTTCTAACATACTTAACTAGGACATGTTTCAAGGATTGTGAAATTTCATGCCAAAAGGGGGTCCTAGGACCTAGTGGGGACCCATTCACCAAGTGGTCAATGGGTCCTAGGTAACTATCCTAGGACACATTCCTTTCAAAATTAAGTGTTGTATAATTTAATTTAAGAGTGTTGGGTTTTATCCCTCAGAAAATGCAATAAATATGGATTGGATTTGAATTAAAGGGGCCAATTAAGCTCAAATTAACCTCAATTAATTAATAAAGCCCTATATTAGTGTGAAAGTGTAAATAAACACTTATCAACACCCTAAATAAGGCATAATTAAGTCTATTTTATCATTAATTATTCATTCCCAAATTAATTGTGAAAAAGGGTTACTTTTTTCTACACTACATTTTGCCCACACTTTAGTGAGAGTTTTCCCCCATGTCAAAATCACACTAAAGTAGACATTCAAGACCCTTATGTATGCAACAATGACAAAGATACTCAATCATACACTATAAAAGATCAATAAAATAAGGGATCAAGCTTGAACCATCCCAATGCAATGTGGAATGTGTTGTTTTTTTGAGAAAAGGGGAAGGATCAAGCCTCGAATGTCCAACGTGATGTGGAACATGTCTCAACTATTTATATAAAAGCATTTACAAGTAGAACTCGATTTCCACTATGTAAATGACACATGCACTCACTCTATGGTAGTGGAACCTTAGGCCATCCACTAGGTGAGTATCCTAATTGGGTGGTAAATGAGAGAATAATATTAGGCTCCCATTCCATATCAAAGTTATCCTCCTAAAAAATTTGATAAGGCACCACAATGCTAAAAACTTATGAATATTATTCCTATAGGTTTTTTTCAATGGGATCTTACTTAATTTGTGTAAGGTCTTATTCTTAGGGATCATTGTGCCTAATGTCTCTAAGAGAGGAGAAGTCAAGAGTAAAAGATTGCCACTTATGGGATGCATCACTTTTCATCATGCCACTAAGGGAAACTCATACACTTAGAAATATCATGCTCTTGGAGGACATCAAACCCAATGGAACCACCAAGAAAAGGACACACCATTAGAAAAAGAGAATCACACCATGAAATATGAAAAAATTTGAAAGATGTCATCGATGAATTCCCCCACTTTCAAGTGGTTGCTAGCACCATTTCTATGAGAAACTGCTTTAAAGTATCCAATGTTCCATCCCAAGACATGAGAGCTTACATAGAAAGCCCTATGTCAAGTCATATGTTCCCAAAATAGATTTACGTCATGAAAAAGGAAGGAAGGGTTTCCCCTAGAAATATAATGCTAAACCTAGAAAGAAAGGTACATCACATGCAATCCAACTGAAAGCATGACATGCACATCCCAAGATTTCTCTTATATATACATGGAAGGTGGTGAAATAGCCAAAAGAGACAACAATAAGTGATATACAAGGACATAGCTATTTAATCCCTTGCCCCCACTAAGTGCAGGACAAGGATGAGCCAAGATGATTGATGATATGCTACTCCTTGCAAAAAGGAAATGATTTGAAATTAATTTAAAACATGCAATAGTGAGTATGCTATGACCCTACAACTATTACATGGCGAGGAGTACCAACTAACATTATTGATCATAATGAGTAGATAAAGTATCAATTTGATGCCTATCGAATGAGATATTGCCACATGTAGTATCTATCAGTTTAGGATGCACCAAAGTTAAATTTATCTTAGAAGAATCCTTTGTAAGAGTGTTGATAGTGAGTGAAGGCATTTTTGATGCTTTTATTTTTCTTTTGAAAGATAACAACCAAGACCACTAGTTATTTCTTGCATGTTAGGCTCTATAAGGACATAAATACCTTGTTCCCTAGAACCACATCCTTTTCCACTATAACCTGTAATGATGGATTTCTGCAAAGTAGATTTGTTAGTTCATATAGTGCATGCAATAGTTAAATCCAAACAAACAATGAAATACATGGGAGATAAATGAGAAAATGAAAATGAAACTAGAACAGTCTCACCCAATCTTCTCTCCTCCATGATTGATTTCCATTGTACCTCCTTAGTTTGTTGTGATAAATGAATGGCCTCAGATTTGATGAGCAAACTCTATATGTCTAGCCCTAAACAATGCTTTGAAGGATTTATAAAATAAGATTGAACAAGAAAATTAATTCTATAATGCAAGTGGTTAAAATGACAAATGAAATGACAATAAGAAATGATAATAAGAGATCAAATTAAGAGGTCTAAGATATTAAATAAGAGATGTCAAAAATGAGAACAAGATTGCCATTTTATAGAAAATGCAATCTTGAACGGACGGATGAGATGAGAGATTAAGAAATGCCCTAGAATCAATGGTTAAGATTCAAAATGGCAATTCTCAATTAGGGTTAGGGTAAAAATCCCCAAATGTGTGGACAAGATTTAATTTAGGAATTTAAATCAAATGGTGGAGAATAAATGTGGCATTGAGATGAAATTAGTAAAAATCAGAAGATAAGGAAATGAGATTTTAGAAAATCAGTAATTTTAGCAATTACTTGATTTGTAGAAGAATATTTCCATTTTGAATTAAATTAATTCAAAATATGGATTTGTGAGATAATGAGTAATTAATTTTTGAAATTAATTACTAAAGGAAGAATCAGCTAACTATGTGAGACATTTTTAAATAAATTGTTTTATTTAAAAAGGTGGAAGTGTCACATAAAGTAATTAAATAATTAAGAATAATTATTTAATTTAGAAGAAGTATTTAATTAAATAAATAAATTAACGAATCTATTTAATTAAAAGAGAATTTAGGGATTAGTGACATATTAACTAAATATATTAAAATATATTTATTTAATAATCAGGAGGACATTAATGATGAAGATTAATTAAATAAATCAGAATTTATTTAATTATGAGATGACTTTGATAATTAGTGACACATTAAATTAATAAATATGATTTATTTATTTGATAATCATGAAGAACAAAAGATAATGAATTAATTAAAGAATTATGAGTTATTTAATTAATAGTTGAAGGTGGGTTAGAAACATAATTAAAATGTCATAATTATGTTAGGACGGAAGGTGGTAAAATAGTGCTTGCAGGCCTTAGTCATTTTTATGTGTCTACATTTGCCCCTCTTTGTCATAATGCAGCTTGTTGCATTGTGGCAAAGAAAACAAGTCCAAAATATGCACCAACGAAGGTACAGAGTGCCTATGCCCCCTCGAGAAAATTTTTGAATTTCGACCTGGGGTCAGAAAAATTTGGAAAGTGTCCCAATTAATCAAATTAATGACCAGACAAACAATGGTACGATCGGTTTCGAGAATGGAAGATGTTGAGTCACCAAAAATGTCAGTCAAAGGTAGTCAAATGAGCCTCCAATACAAATTGACTAGGTCAAAACCCTAATTTTCAGCCTATAAATAGGTTGAAAAGGCAAAAAAAAGTGTCATTTGTTCATTTGTTATATAGAAATTTTAGAAACCAGAGCTCAGAGAGACAATGGTGATTCCAGTGATGACCCACCATGGATACCACGTGCAGACCTTCTGATGACCCGAGGGCACAGAGGCACCGGTAAGTACCCTATCCAACTTGTCAATTTTCAAAGTTAATGCATTTATGAGGGTTTCACGAGGGTTAAACATATGCGTTGCGATGCAAATGATGTCACGTAAGCCACAATCGCCTTCATGTTCATTGCATTTGTACGCATCATGACGTAAGTGCAACAGGTAGCTAGGCTATTTTGTTCGCTTGCGCAAACGTGAGGGGAAACAACACAATCGCTAGATTGCAACGCAAGTGAGGCAATATGTGATGCAACCACTCTGTTGCGATGCAATCACTGAGTCAAATGATGTAATTGAAAAAACTGTGACATTATTGCATATGGAATGATGCAATCATTGTTAGGTTGCACAATTGCCAAATAAAACGATGCATTTGACATATTGCGACAAATTCCATATGTCGAGCCGTAATTGACTAATTGTGATGCATTTGTGGTCAACACGATGCAATTGAAGCTGACCAGAGTTGACTTGTGTTGACCTTAGTTTTAGATGTATTTTGATTTCAGTATTGTTGACCCGTGTGTGCTAACTCTTGTCTTTTCCCGTGCAGAGTCGACTAGTGTCGATCTATACTCGAGAGTTTAGGCCAACGACATACGCCTTTAGAGACCATTTGAGTGACAGGGAGAAACAACACCTGATGTCATTGGGTTTATACCACATTGCATATATGCCCGTTATTTGACAAAACAGGGGTTTGCTGACAATTCTTTGTGAGAAAGTGGCACTGAGAGACCTGCTACTTTCATCTGCATATAGGAGAGGTGACAGTCACCCTAGAGGATGTGTATCGCATTCTTCACATACCGATCCGTGGAGAGAGGGTTGTATATGACCCACACCGAGGGTGATAGGCCCTACTAGATATTTATGAGGATGCTGATGGTTCCCAGTTGGGTATGGATGGTTATGAGATTGATTGGGATGTTGTAGCTGACCGGTTTCCCAGGTGGGATACTATGTTGATGACATTGATTGTTGGATTTTTGATTCCAGATCGTCATTGTCATGGATTACCATTGGATGGGGGATGTATTAGTCCATATGCGAGGACAGAGGATCATTTTTGCTTGGGGGCCTTGTTTGTTGGCCATGCTATATCATCAGTTGCATGAGTTCATATATCATCAAGGCCACAGTATCAGTTGCGGGACTACCCTTCTCATGATTTGGGCATGGGAGCGTATTCTCATCTTTCAGCCACCAATATAGATGCAACAACTGGGCGATTGGATGTCGTATGTCTCCCTGTATGGTTTTGGTAAGTCAAACTTGTGTTGGAGACACCGGATACTGGCATCATAGGATTGACTCCATGATTAGTTTTGTCTGGAGCCCTTACAGAGATTGTGGTCCGTGGCCAGATGAGGATGGCCATTTATCATTGTGCAGATAATTTAGATACCTAATTGGTCGTATAGTGCAGAGTCAGCATATCATAGAGATGTACTTTTCCCAGCGGGTACTATGATAGTTTGGAGAGTAGCAAGATGTGCCAGTAGGCACGACAGAGTATGCATGGTCTTCTAGAGAGACCATATGGGGGCTGCCCATATCAGTGACAATGGCCGAGCAGCAGGTAGATGGCCTAGTTGTAGTTTCATGGGTGTGGAGGGGAGGTCCAACAAATGTAGGTACATCTACCAAGTTTGACACCTGGTGGCAGGTTCACAGGCCTATCCCATTGACAAATCTAGATGGTCCACCGCCTATAGATCAAAGGTCAGTTATCCTTGAGGTATCAAGGAGAGGCCGAGATGGCAGGGATGGAGGTAGAGATGACAAAGGGGTTGGGGGAGAGATGATGGGGGTGGTGGGGGAGGAGGGGATGGAGGAGGTGGGAGAGGTGCGAGGAGGAGGAGGGATGGCAGAGGGTGGAGGCAGCCCAAGAGAGTTAGGCAGAGGGTAGGTGGTCCACCATTGTCACCCATTCATGAGGAGGGTGAGAAGAGAGAGAGTAGGAGGTGGGGTTGGAGGTTAGAGAGGGGGAGGAGGAGGTGGAGGTGATGGCTGAGGAGATGGTTAGGGGTGGAGAGGAGGTGGAGATGCCCACCGAGGAGGATCCATTTGTTGGGGGAAAACCTCTGAATATAGATGTGGAGGAGATCTGGGCAGAGGAGGAGAGGGATGAGGAGAGAGATGAGAAGGAGAAGGAGGAGGATGAGACAGATCGGAGACTATAGGAGTGGATGATCATCAGGGATGAGGAGGGTGATAGGTCACTGATGTTACCTATAGATGCCACTATTGATCAGAGGATCATAGATCTTCAGATTAGATGATGCGGCCTTGTCTCAGAACAAGGCCTTGGTAGTAGATTTAGAGGTTACCCGGGTGGAGAGGGATCAGACAGTTCTTTGATGGTAGGAGTTAGAATGATGGGTGATGGATTTTGTAGAGTTGTGCGTGGGGCCAACAAGGGACATGGTTAGAGAGCTAGCCAGGATGGCAGAGAGTAGGGGGCGATATAGGTTGCTATATGAGTAGGTGGTTCCCCTAGAGAGATGGGATCCAGGATTGTCTTGATCCTACAGTAGGATAGGTAGTGGCACCTGGACACATAGCACCAGGTCACACAACAATAGTCATACCAGTGCTGGGGGGTCCACTGCATCAGGTTAGTCATCGGGCCACAGGTCACATAGCTCTCATAGGCACTCATTAGGCCATAGCCATAGGTTAGAGCATGGTCATAGGTCAGTGTCATCAGGACACCAGACAAAGCAGATCTAGCCTCATGTTATCGAGGCCTTGGGCTCTCAAAGCCAGACTCAGGACACCACTCCTATTCAGGTCACTTTTCACGTGGTTGGTCAGCCACATCTACCTCGCAGTTCGCCTCCATGGGACAGAGGAGGGACATCATAGGACTTGTTTCTAGACACTTTTATATTTTGATATTCGAGCCTGCGAGCTCCATTTTTGGGATATCATATGACTCTATCCTGTGACACTACATTTTGAGATTATATATATGCGATGCAGTTTTGATGTGGTCTATATGATTTTATGTGTTATGGTATTTTATGCTTTATTAGACCCTATGTGATGCTTTTATGATACTATGAGATGTATGGATATTATTCTTATGTTTATGAATGCAATTATGGATGTGGTTATGTATGTATGCATTATGTGATGTGATGATGATGTGATGCTTATATGCTAATGTAAATTTTATTTATGATGTCTATATGTTGATGCAAATAATGGTTTTACGGATGGATGTTAATGCATTATGAATATGATATTTTATTTATGCAAATGTGAAATGTGAATATGAAATGCTCATATGATTATGTATGCAACTTTTTTTTTCTATATGTCACAAGATATCATTAGAAAATGAGAGAAGAGAAGATGAAGATGGATGTTAGTGCGAAGAAAGACATGCATGCTAGTGCAAAAAAAAAATCCTTCAAAGCTTTTCTATAGTGCTATCGTAGTTGTTGCTCTTTAATCATCATTGGGCAAAAATTTCATGATGGCTGACAAACACTATGATATGACATAGATCAATAGTGTGCAAGGTCGAACCATCATGTAGATCAATAGTCGCAGACAAAGATGATCATGACTCATACAAGGAACATAATTTCCCCTAGTCCTTTTGTCATGACCAACTACCAGAAAAACCAAACCAATCATGAGACGTTGCTTCTTCTCTAAATCCTAACATCAAGAAATCCTTGAGAAACTAGCCACATGATAGTAAAAAATAGACAGGAAAATCATCATACTACGTCATTGCTTCTCTAAATCCTGAAGTCAGGACATCCTGGAGAAACTAATAGTAGAGTGATAAGAATACAAGGATAATCATCATGATATGTTGTGGTTCCTAGGACATAAGGAACTAATATCATGATAATCATCAAAAGACAGATAAAGTTTGCCAAGTGTTTTAATGTCAAGTGTTGCCAAATGTTGAGCGATATCAAATTCAAGAAGGACACATCCTGAATGACATTGATATCCAAGAGATCAATTCTCAAAAGTAGGAGAATCCATCAAGATGACAGATGATGTTGATGATGCTTAGGAAGGACACATCCAAAAGCATAAAGAAATGATGAGAGTTGCTTTTCAGAAGGACACATCTGAAGAAGAACCTAAAATTTTACCAGGGTGAATTGTCTTGATAGAATTTGATGACATGTCATTGCTGACATGCTGAATTAACCAAAATTGCTAATGAAATAGATTGTTGATAGACTGATAATTCATGATTGATAGAAGATTTTCTTGATTTGAAGATAGTTTGACATGTGTGAAAGTGTAGTGCCATGAACCCTAATGGACTGAACTAGTGTGGCCTTGGGGGCTCATCGATTGATGGCCTTGCCTACGTCGTGCACTCAAAGACCTTGTCGTTTAACACGACCAATGATGTCATACAAAGGACAAAATTTGGCATCATGATCTTATTTTGACAAACCTAGAAAGACTGACCTACTGCCTCAAGGATTCAAAGATGAATCTTTCCTATGTAGCAAATGTGCAGAGACAACATAGTTCAAACGTGGACAAAAAGATTGATTGACATGATCGATTGGATTGACCAAATATGACAGATTGTGTTTTGAGATTTTCAACACTTTTTGAATGTTTTTGTATTTTCTTCAGAACATTTTTCAATTTTTAGGTCTTTTTTTAGGACTTTATATGATTTTTATGACTTTTCTCAGGACTTTTTCATATTTTTAGGAATTTTTTCAAGACTTTTGACAAATTGTTGGATCATATGTGACACTCACTATAGTTACACAATAAAGGTCTTGCCCCCAGACAAAGCGGGGATTACCTGAGTCAAATGATATGGAAATAGGTAGATATGGGGTAAAAAGGCGAGGATATGCAAGGGATGATGTCAACCAAATGCTAACCATAGTCAGAATTGATAGGACTTAGGATAAATGTCATGAATGTGCCAGGCCTTTGTGATTATGGAAAGGTCGATTAGAGTAACAATAGATGGCAAAGCAACGATCGACTACACATGGCGCCTGTTTGCTAGGTTTTCACTATTGGATGAATTTATTTCTTTTTACTATTTTTGCCATTTTATTTTTTTATTTTAGTTTTTGGTGTCACCAAGATGCCTCTTTGCCAATTTTTCATCAAGGGACGATTTTTTTATATTTTTCATTTATTTTATATTTTTTATTTTTTTTAGCCAAGCTCTCTGATGCTATGTGTAGAAATTTCACAAATGTAAGTTGTTGATGGGTTCTATCAACTGTTCTCCATTAGGTGTGGCCAGTTGATAAGCTCTAGAACCGAATGTTGCAGTAATAATATAGGGACCAAGCCAATTAGTCTCAAACTTTCCAAGTTTTTCACAGTTCGCCTGATTTCTTGGGTTCTGCATGAGGACCAAGTCACCGATTTCAAATTTTCTCACCATTACTCTTTTGTTGTAGCTTCAGGAGAGATGATTTTGATATGCCTGCAAATGATTTAAGGCATTTTTTTCATCTTTCATGTAACATTTATAGCTCATGTAGGGGAGACTGCTTGTACTCTTCATCATCAACCATTCCTTTCAAGGAGACCCGGAGAGAAGGAATTTCGACCTCGATGGGTAATATGGCCTCAGATCCATAGACCAGGGAAAATGGAGTGGCTCCAATGGGGGTACGAATGATAGTATGGTAAGCCCATAAAGTAGGATTAAGTTGTAGGTGCCAATATCGGCCAGCGTCATTGACAGTCTTCTTGAGAATGTGAAGAATTCTTTTATTTGACACATCAACTTGGTCGTTACCTTGTGGGTAATATGGGGTGGAGAAATGATGTTGGATGTGGAATTACTCATAGAGTTCACACATGTTTTGATGGACTGTGGAACACCATACCGGAAGATGATGTAATTTAGGATAAACTTGGATATTTTCTTACCGGTGATGTAAGTGAGAGGGACGGCTTCAATCCATTTAGTAAAGTACTCAGTGGTGGTGATTATGAATTTATGGCCATTAGAGGAGGATGGATGGACCTTTCCCACAAGGTTGATTCCCTATAATGTGAAAGGCCATGGAGAAGTGATCGGTCTTAGTTCCTGTGTAGGTGCATGAATTATGTCACTATGCACTTGGCATTTCTAACATGTTCTGACAAATTGAAGAGCATCTTTTTCTATTGTCGGCCAATAGTATCCCAATCTGGTGACTTTTCTAGATAACGTTGGACCACTCGAATGAGATCCACATATACCCTCATGTACTTCTCATAAAGTTGTTTGGGCTTCATCAGTGTCGAGACAATGAAGAAGGGTGTTATCAAAGCCATGATGGTATAGGGTTTCATTGACGATGGTGTGTCTAGCATCTTTTCAGATAAAGGAATTTCTTTGGTTGTTGGAAAGGTTGGGTGGTAGGGTTTTGGATTTAAGATAATCATAGATCTCCTAGTACCAAGGTGAACTAGGACCAACAATCTCGCAAACCATTTTTGACTTAGGGATATCATATGCAGGCATCAATAACTATTCCACTAAGAACTCAAATTGTGACACATTTTTAGGGATTTCCAAGAGAGAGCCGATAGTAGCCATTGCATTGGCTACCTTATTTTGTGTCCTTGGGATTTGTTCAAAGGAAATCGTTTTGAAATACTTCATGAAACTATCCACCATTCACTTATAGAGAAGCAACTTCTCATCTTTTATTTCATAATCATCATTGACCTGGTTGATGACTAACTAAGAATCCCCAAATATGAGCAATGTTTGAATTTTCCATTTAATTTCTATCTTGAGACCTGTGACCAATGCCTTGTATTCCACAATGTTATTTGTACAAGGTAAGGCGATCTGAAATTATTTAGGAATTGAATCCCCTTGTGGTGTGATGAACAAGATACCAGCTCCTGAGTTGTGACCGGTGTGGGATCCATCAAAATACAACTTCCATGGTAATCCTGGTTCTGCATGAAAGATAGAATCATCAGGGAAATCACTTATCAGTAGATGAGTGGCTTGGATTGGTGCATCTGCAAGTTGATCTAATATTACTTGACCTATTATTTCCTTGCACTCAACATATTGTATGTCATACTTTCTCAATATCATGACCCATTTTGCTAACCGGCCTATCAATGTTGCTCGACTTAGGAGGTACTTTAGTTGATCGATCTTGGCTACTAGGTGTGTTTGGTTGCACAACATTTAATGCCTTAGTTTCTATGCTATAAAGACAACTGTGAGGCATGTACGTTCAATGGTTGTATAGTTCAACTCATATCCTATCGGCGACTAATGTAGTATATGGCTCTTTCTTTTTCCTCATGGTCATTTTGTGCCAATAATGCCCCCATGGCATTTGTAGTTGTGAAGACATACAAGATCAATGGCTTGCCTTCAATGGGTGGCATCAAGACTGGTGGTGTCAATAGATATTCTTTAATTTTATCGAAGGTTGTGTGGCATTTTTCCATCCATACAAAGGGAACAATTTTGTGTAATAGGTATTGAAATGGTTGACACTTGTCTGCCAACTGTGCGATGAACCATCAGATGGACTGTAGTCTACCCTGAAGTGTTCTCAACTCACTAATGCCTTTTGGTGGAGGCATGTATAGAATTTATTTCACTTTAGCAAGATCAAATTCTATGCCGCATCATGAAACTATGTAGCCCAGTAGCTTGCTTGAAGTGACCCCAAAGAGACATTTTTTTGGGTTCAAATAGACCTTGTAATCTTCCAACCGCCTGAATATTTTCTCCAGTACTTTGAGATGATCTCTCCATGTGAAATATTTAGCCAAGAGGTCATCCAAATAATCTTCCATTAGAATATGCATCATGTCATGAAAGATTGTTGTCATAGCTCTTTGGTATGTGGCACCTGCATTCTTTAGGCCAAAAGGCATGACATTCCAACAGTATGTTCCCCATGGGTAGGTGAATGTTGTTTTGTGTTGATCCTCAATTGCAATTTGGATTTGTTTATAGCCAAAGAAACCATCCATGAGAGATAGCATCTCATACCCTATTGTAAGATCAAAAATCATGTCTATATTTGGTAATGGGAAGTCATCTTTTGGACAAGCCTTATTCAAATCTCTAAAATCTGTGCAAATACAGATTTTTCCATTTGGCTTTGTTATAGGGGCAATGTTGGATATCCAATCAACATAATCTATTGATCTTATAAATCCAACATCTAGTAACTTCTTTAGTTTAGCCTTTACCAGTAGTGCAATATGTGGATGCATTTTTCGCAACTTTTTTTTGATTGGCTTGATATTTGGGATTAACAGAAGATGGTGCAGTACCAATTCTGGATCTAAGCCTGGCATGTCAACATATGACCATGCAAAGTTAATCTTCCTTTCTATGAAGAATTGTTGGAACTCAGGGTTTTCTTCTGTTAGGGATGCAACCAAGAGAACTATTTTTGGATTCTCTGGTGTGGCTATGTTAACTTCAATGGTGTCTTCAATGAGAATTGCTGATTTTTCTTGTGTTGTGGGAAGAAAGCCCAATCATCCATCCTTAGGCACCTCAAAGAGTTTTTTACGTTTTGATACATCCTTTATTTTTACTATTTTCTTGTCAGAAGGTGCCTTGCGGTTTTCACCTAAAGAGTTTATTTTTTTGGTTTTATTCTTTGCATTTTTGCGAGTGGAGGATTGCACAGTCTCCCCGAAGTAAGTTGCACAATCTAGGTCAATGGAAAATCCTGTTTTACGATCACCCCATGGTATGCCTTCTCGGAGCCCCATGAATTCTGCTATTGCCTCATCATTTTGAAAGATGTCCATTACTAGTGGTTCTTGTTGGTCCTAGTCAATTAGTTGTGGGTAAACAAAGGAAATCTCATTGTCAGTGTTGGTAAAGGATGGGGAAGATACAAAAAGTGTGCAAATTGAAGCCTCTGGTGTGAAGGCAAAGTTGTCAATTTCAACTTTTGTATCAGATGCGATCGATGGTCCATACTCCGATTCTGATGAATTGAACTCAAAGTCATAATAGGGCACAAAATTATCAGCATCATGACTACTGGATGGCCTTTTAGAGGCATGGATAGTAGGTTCAAATAATTCAGGCTCATGGGTAGGCTTAGGGATGGGGTGGGATATTTCAGGTATTGGCGAGGGTAATTTATGTTCCTCTGGATCCCAAGGAATGCGTACCCATTCCTTATTTTGGGAGTGTCAGTCAATAGGATCAATATTGTATTCTTTTTAGAATCGTTCTTCAAAGGGTAGTTGACCAGGATCTAGGAATAGCTCATCAATATCATAGTTGCTCAAGGTTTTCTCAGATCCCCATTCCAATTCATTTGAGTTAGTTTCAGTAAGGGATTCTTCGCTTGTCTCAACACTTTCTATAGCCTTTACGTCCTCACTTGAAATTTCATAGGTACATTGATCATCAGATCTGAGTTGGTCAAACCCTAGCCCTATGTACCTTGGTCTTACATAAATGATAATAGGTTCCCTCCTTCCATTGCTAGCCTTTCCAAGACCACTTGTGTTGTCAAAACCCAGGGCCTTGCATATGTCATAGCCTTTTCCATAGAGATGTACTGGTAGCAGAGGCAACTCTTCTAGGTCTTTGTAGATCAAGTTAGTTATGTCAATGATGACTTCATTACCCATGTCCCCCTATAGTGTGAAAACACTTTTTGGTGGAACCTTGAATGTTGTTTTTGGCTCGATCTCAAAACATGGTCTACCATAGACTTTAGGTGGCTTAGGTATTGTGGTGATATAGTAAGATGTATTCAATTTGAATTCTCCACAGCCAAGGTCCTAGATCAGAAGGTCTTTACTTGGTATGGAGGTCGAGGAAGATGGCATTGCGGAAGTTGACAGAATGGATGATTTTGTGAGTGTAGATGGGTCAATATATTTGGACGAAGTGGAAGCTAAGGCTTCATGATTGATGGGTACCTAGTGCTCAACAGTAGCTCACAGATTGGTACAATATTGAAATGGATCAGGATCTCCTGGGATAGTGATTTCAGTACCATCAAAAGGGAATTTCAGGCATTGGTGGTATGTGGATGGAATGGCCCTTAGAGCATGAATCTAGGGGTGACCAAGTAAGATATTATAATTTATGTCATGATCCAAGACTTGGCATGTTGTATCTATGATTACTGGTCCCACCCGGAGTGGAATTGTAATGATGCCTTTAGAAGCATGCTCTTCATCATCATATGCCTTGATGGCAATGCTCTTGCTAGAATCTACACATGCATCAGAGAATCCAAGAGCTTTAACCAATTTTAAAGAGCATATGTTCAATCCTACTCCAGCATCTACTAAGACTCATCTAACCTTATGTTTGTGGACAAAAACCTCAATATGGAGGGCATCATTATGAAATGGTTTGGGTGAGGAATAGTCATTGTCTGAAAAGGTGATGTGATGAGGCGAATTCAGATATCTGACCATAGTCTCAAAGTGGTTGACATCAATGTTGGTTGGGACAGACAAATCTTGTAGGACTTTATCCAAGATGGCCTTATGTGCAGGCAAGATACAGAGCAATTCAAGAATAGATATTTGAGTGGGTGTTTTATTCAATTTTTCAATAAGGTTGAACTCTAGTTTAGGGTTTGACTGTCTGGAAAATGGACCAAGTATGATGATCTTAGGTTGGCGTGCAGAGGGACCTAGGATAGTGACCTTGCCTTTATGCGTGGTGACATTGCATTCTGGGACCTTTCTAATGGTGATAGTATTAACACACTCATCTTCATCAAAAGTGCAAAGATTGTTAATAATGCTACCTTTGGGATAATTGTAGGCGGGACAAACATTATTGTAGGCAACACGGATGTGATTGGCTTGATTATTGTTATTCTTCATGCTAGATGAAGATGGTTTACGATGATCTTGTAGTCGGTTCTTGTGAATAGTATGATCCACATTAGATGTGAATGGTTGACCACCCAACTCAATGGTGTGATATTCAATGAGGTCTTATACCAAATTTCGCAACTGATGACAAGAGGAAGTTTTGTACCCTTTGGCATGATGGTAGTCACAAAATGCGCTCTCATCCCACCATGATGGATTGAACTGTCCAGGGTCATATGGTTTAGGCTCTTCTAGTGTTATGACGTTGTTTTGAAGAATTTTCTTCAAGACAATTTCAATAGGTTCACCCAAAGAGGTGTATGTGCATTTTTGGAATTGTTGGGTTTGACGCAACTACCTTTGATTAGCTTGAGTAGGATTGCTTTG
Organism: Sequoiadendron giganteum; assembly: GCA_007115665.2. NCBI lineage: Eukaryota > Viridiplantae > Streptophyta > Pinopsida > Cupressales > Cupressaceae > Sequoiadendron > Sequoiadendron giganteum. The sequence goes on along the minus strand of CM021104.1, from coordinate 201,718,371 downwards.
AAGAGCATTGGCAGTTGGTGTTGGTGTAGTTATAGGTGTGTTTTGATTTTTCACTCCTTTGATGGTGAGTACATGACCTATTGCATTGATGGTTTTTCAATCGACCACACTGTCATTGGTGATGTGTTTGTTCTTAACCCAATATTTGGTTTTGTCATTGGAGCTACTTGGGTTATTGTTTGTGGTGGTGTTTATGGTTTTGCCATCATATTTCAATTCACCTTTGGCGATCAAGGCTTTCTCCAGTTGAACACCCTTTTCAACAAGGTCAACAAAGGTGGTGCAACAATGGACTTGTAAGCCATAACTTAGTGGTCCTAGGAGAGTTTTTACAAACATGGTGAGTTTCTCCTTTTTAGGTGTTTCTACTAGACATATGCTTGCTAAGGTTCTCCATCTTTGAAAAAATGGGATAAAAGTCTCTCCTACATCCTCTTGGGTAAGTCTACATAAGGAGGCAAAGTTGATATCCATGTCAATGTTATAGGCATAGTTTTCAACAAACTTGTTTTCCAATTCATCCCATGTTTTGATTCCTTTAGGCAATAGAGAGAACCATTCCAGTGCATGACCTGCGAGACTTCTAGAAAAAAGTTTCATGAGATATGTTTGCTCATATGCAATGTCCATGCAACTACTAATGAATTCTCTTATATGTTCAATAGGGTTTGTTTTACCTTTGTATTTAGGAAAATGAGGTACCACATAACCATGAGGAAAGGGTGGCATATACAAGGTTGTGTCGAATGGATATGGACACAAGTCATGTGAAATGTAAGAATTTTTATTGGATTGTTGCAAGGTCTCCACTTGCATTTGAAGAGCAGCGAGTCGGAGTGTGAGTGCTTCCACAATTGGGTTGTTGGTAGCATCACACATGTTGGTGATAGGAATGGCTTGAGTACCCACCTATTGTGATGAGCTGTGTTGATTTGGAATTGGTTGTCGGTGAGAAAAATGAGTGTTCTGATTAGGTGGTTGTTGGAAATGAGTCTTTTGATGAGGGATGTGTTGTTGTGTATGGACTTGAGAGGCATAAGTGGGGATGTGAGATCCTGCCATGTTGGACTGAATTTGAGGACCTTTTTGGTTTTGAGTTTGTTGATGTCCAAATGGAGTGAATGATTGAGGGCCTTGTTGATTTTGATCTTGTTGATTCCCAAATGGAGTGAAGGATTGATGGCCTTGTTGATTTTGAGCTTGTTGATGCCCAAATGGAGTGAAGGATTGAGGGCCTTGTTGATTTTGAGCTTGTTGATGCCCAAATGGAGTGAAGGATTGAGCACCTTGATTGCCTTCCCCAAATAAGAGATTGTGGCCATGAGGATTGTTGGTGTTTTGGACCATAGGAATGTTGTTATTAGCCCATGAGGAAGTAGGTTGGGTGCCTTGTATGACAACTCTTCGTTTATTTCTACCAAAAGGGTTGGATGAGTTGGTTGCCATAGCATTTGAAGAGCCTAATAATAGGTTTGTCGATGTACTCATGGAACTAGATGAAGTTCTAAATTGGTTTGAGGTGGTTGCACCCATTGTTTGTGAAGGGATGGTGGATTTTTTTTGGGGGATTGATTGTGATGTGGTGTTGGGTTCGGAAGATGATCCCCCAATAGATGTTGTGTTGGTTGTGGCGGTAGTATGAACAAAGGAGGTAGCATTGATGGTGTTGATGACATTTTGTGAAGAAGCTCCCATGGAAGGATTGTGTGATGGGGGATTGGGAGATGTTGCTCTAAGAGTGTTAAGATCAAATCCCTTTGGTAACTTAGCCCCTTGGTCAAGGAGCATAGCTAGGAATCTAGAAGAGTCATTTAAGACTACTTCTTCCACAAAAGTAGCAACTTTTGGGTGTTGGGTAGAAGCTAATATGTCTTCTTCAAAGACTTCCCCATTTGAGTCTCTGCGGATGAATTGTTCAAAAAGGATTTGTGGAGCGAGTGGGATGTTCATCTCACTGAAAGGATTGATGTTGGAATTTCCCATGTTATAAGAAGTATTGTTCATGTCATTAGGGAAGGAATCCATACTAGTTGTGAAACCAAAAAATTTGGTGTCTTGTCCAAAGGAATCCATGAGTCTTTTCTTTTTCTGTAATCTAGTTTCAACCATAAAAGTTTTGCTCAACTGAGGGATGATTTGGGAAAATGATCTAAATATGACACTATGTTTTTGGGTTTTTTGGAACTTTAGGAATGTTTATGAGATGCAAATGGGACCTAAAGAAGACCAAAGGTTTGTGAATGAAAATGGTGTTACTCTAAAATGAAGATGCTAAATGGTATGCAACTAAAAGGAGCCTAAGATGCACTGACTATTGAGGAATCTAAGGAGATGACTACTTGAGCAAACAAAGTTTTTATAGTGATTCAAGTTTGGAAAACCAATGGACCATAAAAGGACTAAAAGAGGACAAAGTGAAGTTTCCACACTAGACTATTGAGTGGGAAATAATTCACAAAATATGTGACAAAATGACAAGAGGTAATTGTGTCCAATGATAACCTACTAATGAATGCAAAGTTTTGACAATAGATGGTAAGAGTCTACTCATAAAATCTGGAAAAGTAAGTGTCTAAGGAGATGGTAAAGTTACCAATGCAACTAATGGAATGGAAAATGGAATCCTATTGTGATCCCAAAAATGGTACCTATAATGCAATGTTTAAGGGAAGTTGAGCAAATCCATATATGGTTTAAATAGTAACAGTGAAGGAAGACTTGATGTAATTCTGGAAAAGACAAGTTTTTGGTTTTGATTTTGACAGTGAGAAAGGTGGTTATGAAGTTTTCGCAAATGCATCACAATGAATGCGGTATGACAAAGCAAACGTGGTTCAAAAATTGGCGACTACGACTCAAAATGGCGAATGCGGTTTGATACTTGGCAAATGCGACTCAATATCATGAATGCAGTTCATGATGACTCATATGTGGCTCATCAGAGTGAATGTGGCTCATAATTTTTTGAATGTGACTTAGCATAGAGATTGTGGCTCAAAGTACAACGATGTAGTTTGATAGAGCGTTTGCATCGTAGGAAGCAATTTTTTTTGGAAAAAAAAAAATAGTTTGCAGATTTGACCAGTTTTGACTCAGATTTTTGATGTTCAGCTTGTTGAAGTTTGTTGAAGTTTTTTGAAAATAGTTTGGCAAACACTTGGTGTTGAAAAAATAAAAAATCAATCACTTTGAAGAGATTGACGAAAAAAATCCTAAGGCTGCAAAGATAGTATTCTTTTGGATCCCACTAACTACATATCCATAGCGAATGAATTTAGAAGTTTGGCCCCATGGGATCCCCCTTACAGTGCACTCACTTTTCAAGGCAACCAAGCTTCCAATCTCCATGAAACTCCCATGGCAGATTGATCATTTCTACTATGAACTACATAGATGCAGGTGCCTTGGCAACGACCGTTGCTACACCAAAGAATATAAGGTTTTTGGCTTTCTATAACAAAGGATTTAATTCGGGCATCTATTCGAGTGGCCATACATGGGGCCAAGATTAAGCTCCATTATGGAGGCACTCTAGCCTGAAGAGGTTAAGCTCAACAGGGTTTTGGGGAGTACTACTTGGTCCGTATGACATATCTGCACTTGTAATCCTAGGTTTTCCCTTAGGATTCACATTTATATACCGGTTTGAAGTAGCTCGGCTAAAGAGCTTCATTGCTGGTTTGAGTCACTTTGGGGTGAGTACTTTTTCCCACCAAAGCAGGCCCAATTTTCTAAATTTCAACAAAAGCGATAAAAAATATTCATAGTTTGATCGATCTTTGTTTAAAAACAAAGAGAGAGAACATGAATATTTCGGATCACACTCGCATGGTGTTCTTTTTAATGCCCAAAATGAAATTTTTTGACAAACAAAGAAAACAATGGTTCATTTTAACCATTTGTAGTATTTGACAAGCAAGGGGTTAATTTTAACCATTTGTAGTGTTTTCTATCTAAGAGTTAATTTTAAACGCAAATGAGAAACAAAATTTTTTGTTCTTTTTATCTAATGAGTGTAAAATGCAAGTTTTTTGAAAGAAATGGAAAAGAAAAAAAACTAACTAAATCTAGGTGAAAACATGTTGTCACCAGAAAAATTAGTAACATGGGAAAATACTAATCTAAAAATAGAAAAGAGAAGAAAAAAATAAAATAAACTGAAACTGAAAGAAACTGAAAAACAAATGTTACCAATCATTTGCGTCACAGGATGTCAAATGCAGCACGACATGTCGATTTCATCTCTCAGGAGGTCAAGTGGGTTGGGATAAGTCGAATGCGTCTTTTGTGAGCTCTAATGCGGCGCAACAGGTCGAATGCATCGTTCGTGAGCATAAATGCAGTGCAATAGAGCGTTTGCATCACAAGGGCTAGCAATTGCATCATTTTGTACAACTGTACCTGCAAAACAAAACTGAGGCCATACAAAAACCTACAAAAACGTGTTAATGGGACGGGTTCACCAAAGTAATGATGGATTTCTGGAAAATAGATTTGTTAGTTCATATAGTGCATGCAATAGTTAAATCCAAACAAACAATGAAATACATGGGAGATAAATGAGAAAATGAAAATGAAGCTAGAACAGTCTCACCCAATCTTCTCTCCTCCATGATTGATTTCCATTGTACCTCCTTAGTTTGTTGTGATAAATGAATGGCCTCAGATTTGATGAGAAAACTCTATATGTCTAGCCCTAAACAATGCTTTGAAGGATTTATAAAATAAGATTACACAAGAAAATTAATTCTATAATGCAAGTGGTTAAAATGACAAATGCAATGACAATAAGAAATGATAATAAGAGATCAAATTAACAGGTCTAAGATATTAAATAAGAGATGTCGAAAATGATAACAAGATCGCCATTTCATAGAAAATGCAATCTTGAATGGACAGATGAGATGAGAGATTGAGAAATGCCCTGGAATCAATGGTTAAGATTCAAAATGGCAATTTTCAATTAGGGTTAGGGTAAAAATCCCCAAATGTGTGGACAAGATTTAATTTAGGAATTTAAATCAAATGGTGGAGAATAAATGTGACATTGAGATGAAATTAGTAAAAATCAGAAGATAAGGAGATGAGATTTTAGAAAATCAGTAATTTTAGCAATTACTTGATTTGTAGAAGAATATTTCCATTTTGAATTAAATTAATTCAAAATATGGATTTGTGAGATAATGAGTAATTGGATTTTAAAATTAATTACTAAAGGAAGAATCAGTTAACTATGTGAGACATTTTTAAATAAATCGTTTTATTTAAAAAGGTGGAAGTGTCCCATAAAGTAATTAAATAATTAAGAATAATTATTTAATTTAGAATAGGAAGTTAATTAATTAAATAAATTAATGAATCTATTTAATTAAAAGAGAATTTAGGGATTAGTGACATATTAACTAAATATATTAAAATATATTTATTTAATAATCAGGAGGACATTAATGATGAAGATTAATTAAATAAATGGGACTTTATTTAATTATGAGACGACTTTGATAATTAGTGACACATTAAATAAATAAATATGATTGATTTATTTAATAATCATGAAGAAGAAAAGATAATGAATTAATTATATAATTATGATTTATTTAATTAATAGTTGAAGGTGGGTTAGAAACATAATTAAAATGTCATAATTATGTTAGGATGGAAGGTGGTAAAATAGTGCTTGCAGGCCTTAGTCGTTTTTATGTATCTACATAACGAAGTTGTTTCATAAGTTCATAACCTCTTCCATAAATATTTTTCATTTCTTCAGGATCCGGTGGTTTTTCATAATCAATTTCATCAAAGTTTGTTGTGTAATTTTTTTCTTCTAAAGTGATTGAAGTGGATGCTTTTGAGTTTTATGTTGACATTACCTCTTTTTATTTTCCCTTGTCAAAATCTTTGTTTATGATCTTGTATTCTCCCATAAAAGTAGGTGTGAAGTCTAAGGAACCCCAATGATCTTCCAATAACTTTGAAACCCATAATTCAATATGCTTTTCTTTTTCTTTCTATTGCATGGGTTTAACTTGTATAGTTGGTGTCAGTGTTCTCAAAGGAATTTCCTTGTTTTCTCAATGAGTAATCTATTTGGTTCAAGGTTATCTTTGAGTTTGTAAAAAAAAAAATGATAGATGTACATTTTACGATGAAGGGTAGAAGGAACCCCATTCATCTCATGAATCCATGGTTTTCTTAAAAGAATATTATATGAAAGATCTCGAGGCATAGCATGGATTGGAGTTCACAAGGTAACCTTTCCAAATATAATAGGTAATGTGATGACTCAAAGTGGTTTTTTTTATACCTTATCAAACTAACCAATAGAAAAAGAATCAGGGACAATGTCACTCCTATTCATATGAAGCTTCTCCAAAATGTTCACACTATGCACATTAAGGGTTGACCCACTATCAACAAGAGTTCTCTTTATCCCATTTCAATTAACATAAGCTATTATCATGAAAGCTTCATTTTATTTTTCCTCTTCTAATTAAGGTAACTCGTATTGACAGAAATTAATATCTAACTTGGCTAGAGTTATAGTTTGAATTTGTGCTGCCACATTGTTTGATTGCACATTAGGAGGGGTAGAAACTTGTTATAAAGAACTTTGAAGCATGTTATGATAAATAGGTAAGGCTTGAATAAGGTCCTATAAGGATATCTCAGCAGAAGTCTTTATAAGTTGTTCAAAAATATCATACCCCTTTCCACTTTGTAAAGGAAAACAAGGAGCACTAGGCAAGGTAAGGTTAGAAAATGAGAGGGATGTTTGAGTTGTTTGTCTTTGTTGTAGATTATTCCCAGTGTTATATGTATGATAAATGGTATTGTAACTTGGTTGTTGTGAAACATTATCATTATCAAGTTACCTTTTAGGTGGTTCTAAGATAAGAACAAGTTTATTTTGAACTTGTGGTTGTTGTGAGGGTGGATAAATGATGATTTTAGCCTCACAAGGTGTAATAAATAAAGGATCTCTAGGACGTCTCAAGAGAGTTCTAATGTTCATAGCCTCATTGAATTTATCCTTTTTCTCATGATATCCTAGTGAAGGGGATTCTAATGTCACTTCATAATCTTCATGTAAGGAATCCACATTACTATTGCTTGAAAGAAATGTGTGAGTATGTGTAAGATCATCATGGAAAAAATAGCCCCTTAAGTGGATATAAAATTCAGAAAATCAGAGTTAGGCAACTTGACGTAAAAATTTGAATAATTTATCTATATTATTTCAAAAATATGTAAGAATAGAATCTGTAGAAAATTGAATTTAGTTTCTAAACTACTAGGTTTATTGAAAAAAAATAAAAATCTATTTGGTGAAAATTTGAAATTTCAATGCAGTAGTACTTAAATTTTAGGGAAAAAATAAGAAGTAGGTGTCTGTTTGACCACCCTAACCACAATAAAATGACAATATTTTTTTATAAGATTTTAGATATAAGTAGGGGAATCATGTCCCGATGTGATGCATATTTGTTTGTAATTTTTTTCCAAGTAAATAATTAATTATGATTTTTTTATTACAAATTTTAAAAAATATAAAAACTCGTATGTCTAACCATCTTAACTTGGTCAAAACTTCATGAAATAAATTTTTTATTATTTTAATCCTATAATATGTGAAGCATAGAATGTGACACATATTTTAGATTCAAAAAATGTGATATCATTTGAAAGCTATAGATTTTTTCAATCAACCTATCAATCAGGACTTTAGTCATAATTCAAATAGAAAATGAATAATAATTATTTATTAAATTCAAATTAAAGCATAATTTATATTGGTGGAAATCTAAAAATCTCCTTTAAAAACCCTTTTTGTTTCATCAATTTTGGTTAAAAAAAAAAGTTGTCAGCCACATGGGTCATCATATCACTAGATATCGCCACTTTTTGGCCCATCATGATCTTGCACATACTCATGTCCATGTTTTCATTTTTCGTGCACCATGCTATCTTCCCTAGTAGTAGAGTTTTTAGGAGAGCTAAAAAATAGATGTTCATGAAATTCAAAGGTTTTTTCTTCTAAAATGACTTCATCACAAGTAAGGGAGTTATCAATGGTTGGATTTTCTTGCTTATCAATGATGGAATTCTCCTATTCAATAATGTTTTCCCTAAGGGAAGAGAGACAAATAGGATTCTCATGAATCTCATCAATTTTATCTTCTAACAACAAAATATCTTCGCAAATAGGAGAGATATTAGGAGAAGGCCAAATTTTATTGTTATGATTGTCCATGATTTCATCCTTATTTTCTAAGGTCTCACTCTCTTGTGCCATAACATCTACCCTAGTAGAAGAGCTTTTAGGAGAGGAGAAAACAAAAGGTTCATCACATTCCATGGTTATATTTTGTAAAGTTGCTTCATCACAAATAGGGGAGGCATCAAAAGAACAACTAATGATGGGATCCTTTCATTCAAATATATCTTTCCAAATGGTAGGAGCATTAGGAAAGGGAGGAACAAGGTTCTCATGACTCTCAATAAGTGTATCTTCTAACACAAAACTATTTTCTTCGTGGGTAGGAGAGATATTAGGGGAGAAATAAATTTAATTGTCATGGTTATCTAAAATTACATCCCTATATCCTATAATTTCTTCCCAAGTAGGACAGGTATGATTGTCATAACTCTCAATCATTGGATCTCTTAATACCAACATATCCTCCTCAAAAATGTGATTTTTATGATCGTTCACGATTGTGTCATCTTTCACTAAAGAATTCTCACAAGTAGGGGAGGTGTTGGGAGATGAATTTAGACTAAGTAAATTAGTGGAATAAATCTCATCTTCTTGTGTCATAATATCTTCCCAATGGGGAGGAGGAGAAGGAAAGACAAGACTTTCATAATTCTCAATGATTGCATCTTCTTTCACCAAGATACCTTCATCACTAACATGAGAGGTATCAGGAGAAAATAAATTATGTTTTCATGATTGTATATGCTTGCATCTTCTTCTATCACAACATTCCCACAAATAGGAGAGATAGGATGGGGTTTGGTTCATTTTCACTCTCTTGCATCAAGAGACTCTCATAACTAGGAAATATTTTGGGCGAATGACTAACATGCTTATTGATTAACTTTTTCATGGTACACTTGGAAAGGAAAGATAATAACATTGTAAAAAGTAATCTATCCAACTTATGCTATGCTTCAGAATTTAAACAATCATCTAACAAATCTAATAATTTTCACTAATGAAATGATTTTTGAAATGTATTTTTAAAAATGACTACACTATATGGATGATTTGACCTAGTCTATACATAAAACAAAAATTTCTAAAACTTTCCAAACTTATATTGTAGGTTACTAGTAGGCATAAGAAGTGCATAAAATCACTAGAAAGCTCATTAATGTTGATTTTTATAGGCCTCCAGGGACTCATTCTCCTAGTGGTGAATGGGTCCTAGTATGCTTTTCTGGGAAACTTTGAATTTGGTATTGAACCTTAGGAACTATCAAAAGTTGTTGCCTATGTAACCCTAATAGGGACTCATTTTCCCTAGGGAAAATCTGTCCTATATTAGTGTTTTGAAACTGATGTTTAAAGATTTTTAGGTCTTTTTTAGTGGTTTTCAGATTCAGTTTGCTATAGTAAGTTTTCAGGTTCAGATTTCTATAAATGGAAGTTGAAAATGTGACAAAATGATGAATTACAAGACCTAGTTTGATATGAAATTTTGAGTTCAATTTTCAAATGAAAGGTTATATGATCTAAATGATATGCAAGATGACTGATTTTTTTTTGTATTTTTCAAATTTAAAGAATGCAAACAATGCAATTCTAAAACCCTATATGAGATGAAAATTTGAATGCAAACTAAGACACCCTAAATGAGATCTAATTCATTAAAAATGAATGCAAATGAAGGAAATATCTAATCTAACATGTAAAGATAGAGTCCAAAATCAAAAAACTACAATGCTCAAGAAGTCGGGTTCACCAAAATGAAACAAAGAAAATGAAGGTGCACCACAAATGGGTACACCTAATTTGTAATTGGATTCATTCTATTTTTGAGGGCTATAATGTGCATTTAATAATCAAAAAATAAATGTAATTTTTATAACAGTAAAATGTTAGGTTTTAAGGTGCTGAAATGATGTGTAACTATTAGAAAACGTGTTGTTTTGAGCCTCACTAAGGACTCATTCGCCCAGTGGTGAATGGGTCCCTGCTAGGATTTTGGAAAATTCATTTTTGGGTTCTATTCTTCAATGTCTACACTCCTAGATTCCAGGTTCTCAGCTCCTAAAATTCGAAAATGAATTTTGTAGCTTATTTTTCACAATCTTGCAAGAAAGATGACAACTTTTACAAGATTGCAACTTTGACAACTTTTGTTCGCCAATTGATCTTCAATATAAAAACTTCAATCACACATCAAGACAAAAGAAAAATGTTGATTTGTTAGGGAATGGGCATTTTCCTTGGTCAAACCCCATTTTGGTAATTAAACCTTAAAATAAAACAATGCATAAAAGGAAAGATGATGAACAATGTAATGCTACACCTCACCAATCCTCAATTGAACCTTGGATTGCAAATTTGAAACTTATCATGAAGTAGACTCAAAGAGTGTATATCTTGATCATGAACTTGACATAAGATAATGACTTTGAAGACTTGAACTTGATCAACAATGCTACATCACATTATATCAACAACATGCATGACTTTGACATGATGAATTGTATCCTTGATTTCTATAATAAAACTTCAATAATTTTCCCTTCAAAGCCTTCTTGAATTCTCTTGAATGCTCTATAATGCTCTTGTGAAAGTGCTCTTATGATAATTTGAATTTTCTAGGTGAAACTATGTGAAATAACTTTATATTTATAATTAACTTAAGATTAAATCTCAAAATTCAAATAACACAAGTTGACATCAAATCTAGGATTTGAAATTATTAAAATACCACCAAAAACATATCCCAAGGGGGGGTCCTATGTTAAGGAGGACCCATTCGCTACAGAGAGAATTGGTCCTAGCATACTTAACTAGGAAATGTTTCATGGATTGTGAAATTCCATGCCAAAAGGGGGTCCTAGAACCTAGTGGGGACCTATTCCCCAAGAGGCGAATGGGTCCTAGGTCACTATCCTAGGACACATTGCTTGAAAAATTAAGTGTTGTGTAATTTTATTTTAGAGTGTTGGGTTTTACCCCTCATAAAATGTAATAAATAAGGCTTGGATTTGAATTAAAGGGGCCAATTAAGATCAAATTAACCTCAATTAATTAATAAATCCCTAGATTAGTGTGAAAGTGTAACGAAACACTTTACAACACCCTAAAAAAGCATCATTAAGTCTATTTTATCATTAATTATTCATTCCCAAATTAAGTTTGAAAAATGGTTACTTTTTTCTATGCTACAAAAGTAATAAAAGACAAGCCGAAGATGAATATTCTCTAGATAGCATTGATAAATCTATTGAGGATGACCAAAAATGTCTGAATACATCTAGTATGGAAGAAAAGAAGAATGTGTAAGAGCTTGAAAATCCTGAAAGGATGGTGAGAAAGAGGAGAGAAGCATTCGTGACAAAGAAAAGGATTATGAAAAGAAGGATGTAGAAGAGAACATGATGATAGTTGGAGAATCTTTCAGTACCTTTGGAGATATGGATAAAAAAATATTCATTGCACAAGCTACAATTAGGTGATGCTTTCCAGTCCTATGCCCAAAAAGAAATTTTACAAACACGTCAAAAGTGTGCAAAACTTAGTGATGAAGCAATAAAGGAACTACAAGAGAGCATAGTCAGTGCAATCATTGATAATTATTTATCTGTTATGGAAAATTTTAAGTTTTTTTTTAATTCCTTTAAAGATTATTCAAGTGGTTTGAAGGGGAAACTAGAGAAGGATATCACAAAAAAGGTGAATGATAAGATATTAAAGAATATAATAGAGAAATGTGCCATTACACATGATAAATTCAAGAATAAGATTAAAGATGTGTAAAATTGAGTCGTGGAAGCCAAAGTGATGTTCAAATTTTGCATGAAGTGGCCCAACTCTACTAAAAGAGTTAAGGATGAGATGGACTCCATTGAGTCCCAAATTGATAAGGCATCCAATGCCTATGATTTGGCACATAATATTGATGGGAGCACAAGGTCAGTAATTGAGAATCTGCATGAGCGATTCTTCCCACTGCAAGTATAAAAGGAGAATATAATTGTGTATTTTAGACATCTCAAGGATTTGGTGAATGCAAATTTCACACCAATTTATAGTGCCCTTATGAGTGTAGAGAAGGAAATGAAGTTAAATCTAGTACCTAGCACTCTAGATGATGAAAAAGAAATTCTTATGGAATTCAACACTTAAAGCCACATGCATAGCCTAGCCAAGAAATAATGGGAAGATGACAAGAGAGATTGGAAAGCACGCCTTGAGAAGTTCTTGGTTTCAAACAATTCTTGTAGTTAATGTTTTATATTTATTTTATTCTATACATTTCAAATTTCTTAATAAGAGTTTTTTGTATATATAAGAATGGTAGAGATAAATTTCCAATGCAATTTTTGATCTGGTTGGTGGATAGCACTATTTTAGGAAGTTAGTTAATTTTTTAGAATTTTAGTTACTCCAATGAATATATGTATATATCAGTTAAGGGAGCACATGAGTATGTAAGTATCTATGTAATCCACTAAATGAAAAATCATGTAAGCCATGCAAGGGGGAGAAGGTATGTATCAAAGGGAGAGAAAAGAATAGAACATATGTGGGTAACTGCAAAAAGATGGGGGCCCAAAAAGGGGGCTTAAGTGGCCACTTTTTTTTTCTTTTTTCTGAAATTAGGAAATACTAACCTTGGATGTGAAATTGAGGATAGTTACACTCAAAATTTTGAGATGCAACAGAAACAAGGATTGTAGTGCTCTAAGTCTACTTTCTAAACTACTATTTTTTTTTTAAATGGTTGAGATTAAGGGGTTCAAAACAGGGGCCACAAAAATTTGTCTTTTTTTTGTTAGAAAAACATAACATAGCAACTTTTGTGGGTACATAGCATGGTGAATTTTTTTTTAGTATTTTTAAAATTGCTTCAGTGAGAAATTAGTTAATAGTATGTAGTTTATGCATGATTTTATTTTTGATAATTTTTAATGTATATTTGATTTTTTACTAATTTTCAAAGTGGGCACTTCTTGAAAAATAGAATTTTGGCCATGCTACCCCTACAAATTTTTGAATCTAATTGAAACTTTGTTATTATTATTTTTAATGTGTAGAATGGAGTCTAGTTTCTAAAAATGTAATTTATTTGAAATTTTGATGAATGGTTAATTTATAACGAATAAACCACCAAATATTGGTTTTTGTTAAAAAAGAGACACACAAACAAAAGAAATTATAGATCAAAGAATTAACATTGTCAAAAATTGAAAAAATTACATCGTTAGATAGCTAAGAAAGAGCCTAACATTACCCAGGTGTTCAATTCTTTTTACATTAGAGCACATGTAATCCTGACGGTGAGCACGAACCTGATTATGTGAAATATTGTAGAATTTGCAAAAACATGTTTTTGGACATTGGGAAGGCCCTCCAAGCCTTTGGATTGGTATTCCAATGAAAATACCAAGACCGAGGCTTAGGGATTCTCAAAGAAAGATATGACATGAGCGCATTATAATGCACTCATGTTATTTCCTAGTTTTGACATTATTTTTTTGTTTGTACAAGACATGTCTAGCAAGACGTAACATGATTGTGTTATAACACACCCATATTATGTATTGATTTGTGTATGTTTTTATATTTGTATGTTTGTATGTATATATGCTTGTATTCCATGTATGTATGCATGTATGCATGCATTCTTGTATGTATGTATGTATGTATCAATGCATGTATGTATGCCTATATGTATGTATTAATGTAAGATTGTATGTACATATGTACATGTATCCTTGTATGTAACATTGTATACACATATGTATTATTCTTATATGTATGGAAGTATGTATGTATTTATGTATGTCTTTAGAGAGAGAGTTGTCTATGTAGGGTGGGAGGGATAGAACTAAGAGAGAGATGGGTAGAGAGGTACTGAGAGAGAGTCTTGAGAGAGGGAGTGGGATAGAAGGGGTTGGAGTGAGAGAGACTTAGCTAGGTAGGGTGGGAGGGAGGGAGAGAGAGGGGGAGAGAGAGGGGGAGATAGAGAGAGATTTATGTAGGTAGGGTGCCAAATGGAGAGACTTGAGAGTGTGAGGGGGGTGAGAGGGAGAGACTTGAGAGATAGGTAGTGAGAGTGAGATACCTGAGAGAGGGAGAGGGTGTGGGAGGGAGTGACTTGAGAGAGAGGGAGAGAGAGAAGGGGTGGAGTGAGAGGGACTTATCTAGGTAGGGTAGGAGGGATAAATAGAGAGAGGTGGGAGAGAGAGTTACCTAGGTAGGGTGCTAGAGGGAGAGACCTAAGAGAGAGAGGGGGTGGGAGGGAGAGAACTGAGAGATAGGGAGAGAGAGGGAGTGATGGAGAGGCAGTGGGAGTGAGATAGAGGGAGAGAGAGAGTGTGGTATGGACTGATTGAGTGAGAGGTACATAGAAAGAGGGAGAGGGTAGATAGAGAAAATTAGAGACGGTAAATAGAGAAAACTAGAGTGGGTAGGAGAGAGAGAGGGAGAGAGAGGTGAGATGGATAGATATAGAGAGAGATATAGGAGTTTAGGGTAAAGGGTTGATGGATTAGGTTGGACGACCTATAGGGTTGATTTTTTAGGGCATTGAGTGAGGGTATAGGGTTGAGGTATTAGGGTTGAGGGTAGGGTATTGGGTTGAGGGTAGAGGGTATATGGTTTAAGGGTTTGAGATTTAAGAGTTTAGGGTTGAGGGTTTAGGGTTGAGGGTAGAGGTTTTAGGGTATAGGTTTGAGGGTATAATGTTGAAGGATTAGGGTTGGGTTGAGGGTAGAGGGTATATGGTTTAAGGGTTTGAGATTTAAGAGTTTAGGGTTGAGGGTTTAGGGTTGAGGGTAGAGGTTTTAGGGTAGAGGTTTTAGGGTATAGGTTTGAGGGTATAATGTTGAAGGATTAGGGTTGAGGGTCGAATGTATAGGGTAGATGGTATAGGGGTTGATGGTTTAGGGTTTAAGGATTGAGGGTTGATGGATTAAGGGTTAAGGGTTGATAATTGAGGGTTGAGGTTTTAATGTATAGGGTAGAGGGTTTAAGGGTTTAGGATTTAAGGGTTAAGGGTTGAGGGTTTAAGGTTGAGGGTAGAGGGTTGAGGGTATAGGGTTGAGGGATTAGGGATTAGGCTTGAGTGTCCAATGTATAGGGTAGTGTGTATAGGGGTTGAGGGATTAAGTTTTAAGGGTTGAAAGTTGATGGTAGAGGGTAGAGGGTTGAGGGATTAAGGGTTGAGGGATTAGGGTTGAGAGTTTACTTGGGTTGAAGGGTTTAAGGGTTGAGGTTATAGGGTTGAGAGATTAGGGTTGAGGGTAGAGGGTTGGGGGTTTAGGGTTTAGGGTTTAGGGTTGAGTGTTAAAGGGTTTAAGGGTTGATGGTATAGGGTTGAGAGATTATGGTAGACGAGGAGGGATGGAGGGAGAAGTGAGATAGAGATAAGGAAAGAAGATGGGGGAGGCACAAAGATATATAAGGGTTGATGATACAATGTATGGGGTAGAGGTTTGAGAATTGTGGGTATAGGGTTGATGGTTTAGGATATTGGGTTGAGGGTATAGGGTTGATGGTTTAGGGTTGAGGGTAGAGGGTATTGGGTTGAGTGTAGAGGTTAGAAAGTTTAAGGGTTTAGGGTTGAGGGTTTTGAGTTGAGGGTATAGGGTTTAGGATATGGGTTTGAGGGTATATGGTTGAAGGATTAGGGTTGAGCGTCCAAAGTATAGGGTAAAAGGTATAGGGGTTGATGGTTTAGGGTTTTAAGGGTTGAGGGTTGAGGTATTAAGGGTTGAGGATTGATAATTAAGGGTTGAGGGTTTAATGTATAGGGTAGAGGGTAGAGGGTTTAAAGGTTTAGGATTTAAGGGTTGAGCATTGAGGGTTTAAGGTTGAGGGTAGAGGGTTAAGGGTATAGGGTTGAGGGTCCATTGTATAGGGTAGAGAGTATAGGGGTTGAGGGATTATGGCTTAAGGGTTGAGGGTTTAAGGGTTGAGGTTATAGGGTTCATGGATTAGGGTTGAGGGTAGAGGGTATTGGATAGAGGGTTTAGGGTAGAGGGTTTAAGGGTTTAGGTTTTAAGGGTCGAGGGTTGAGGGTTTAGGGTTTAGGGTTGAGTTTTTATGGGTTTAAGGGTTGAGAGTATAGGGTTGAGGGATTAGGGTAGAGAGGAAGTGATGGGTGGAAGGATAGATGGAGGGAGAAGTGAGATAGAGAGAAGGAGAAAAGAGGAGGGAGGGACAAAGATATATGAAGGTTGAGGATCCAATGTATAGGGTAGAGTGTTGAGAATTGAGGGTATAGAGTTGAGGACATATAGGGTTGATGGTTTAGGGTATTGGGTTGAGGTTATATGGTTGAGGGATTATGATTGAGGGTAAGGTATAGAAGGTTTAAGGGTTTAGGGTAGAGGATAGAGGGTTTAGGGTATAAGTATGAGGTTATATGGTTGAAGGATTAGGGTTGACGGTCCAATGTATAGGGTAGGGGGTATAGGGGTTTAGGGTTTAGGGTTTAAGGGTTGAGGGTTGTGGGTATAGGGTTGATCGATTAGGGGTGAGGGTGCAATATATAGGGTAGAGGGTATAGGGGTTTAGGGTTTAGGGTTTAAGGGTTGAGGGTTGAGGGTTTAAGGGTTGAGTGATTAAGGGTTGAGGGTTGAGAGATTAGGGTAGAGAGTTTACTTGGGTTTAAGGGTTTAAGGGTTGAGGGATTAGGGTTGAGGGTAGAGAGTATTGGGTTGAGGGTAGAGGTTAGAGGGTTTAAGGTTTGAGGGTTTAAGGGTTGATGGTTGAGGGTTGAGGGTTGAGGGTTGAGGATTGATAGTTGAGGGTTTAGGGTTTAGGGTTTAGGGTTTAGGGTTGAGTGTTTAAAGGTTTAAGGGTTGAGGTTATAATGTTTAGGGATTAGGGTAGAGAGGGAGGGATGGAGGGATAAGTGAGATAGAGAGGAGATAAGAGGAGGGAGGGACATAGATATATGAGGGTTGAGGATCCAATGCATTAGGTAGAGGATTGATAATTGAGTGTATAGGGTTGAGGACATAGAGGGTTGATGGTTTATGCTACTGGGTTGAGGGCATAGTGTTGAGGGATTAGGGTTGAGGGTAGAGGGTATTGGGTTGAGGGTATAGGGTTGAGGGATTAGGGTTGAGGGTAGAGGGTATTGGGTTTATGGTAGAGGGTACAAGTTTTAAGGGTTTAGCGTTCAAGGGTTTAGGGTTTAGGGTAGAGGGTTTATGTATAGGGTAGAGGGTAGAGGGTTTAAGGGTTTAGGGTTTAGGGTTTAAGGTTTAGGATAGAGGGTCGAGGTTTTAGGGTATAAGTTTGAGGGTATATGGTTGAAGGATTAGGGTTGAGGGTCCAATGTATAGGGTAGGGGGTATAGGGGTTTAGGGTTTAGGTTTTAAGGGTTGAGGGTTGAGGGTATAGGATTGATGGATTAGGGTTGAGGGTGCAATGTATATGGTAGAGGGTATAGGGCTTTAGAGTTTAGGGTTTAAGGGTTGAAGGTTGAGGGTTTAAGGGTTGAGGGTTGAGAGATTAGGGTAGAGAGTTTACTTGGGTTTAAGGGTTATAGGGTTGAGGGTAGAGGGTATTTGGTTGAGGTTAGAGGTTAGAGGATTTAAGGAATGAGGGTTTAAGGGTTGAGGGTTGAGGGTTGAGGGTTGAGGGTTGAGGGTTGAGGGTTGAGGGTTGAGGGTTTAGGGTTTAGGGTTGAGTGTTTAAAGGTTTAAGGGTTGAAGTTATAGTGTTTAGGGATTAAGGTAGAGAGGGAGGGATGGAGGGAGAAGTGAGATAGAGAGAAGGAGAGAAGAGGAAGGAGGGACATAGATAAATGAGGGTTGAGAATTGAGTTTATATGGTTGAGGAGATAGAGGGTTGATGGTTTATGGTATTGGGTTGAGGGTATAGGGTTGAGGGATTAGGGTTGAGGGTAGAGGGTATTGGCTTGAGGGATTAGGGTTGAGGGTATAGGGTATTAGGTTTAGGGTAGAGGGTAGAATGTTTAAGGGTTTAGGGTTGAGAGTAGAGGGTAGAGGGTTGAAGGGTTTAGGGTTTAGGGGTTTATTGTTTAGATTTTAAGGTTGAGGGTAGAGGGTTGAGGGTATAGGGTTGATGGATTAGGGTTGAGGGTGAAATATATAGGGTTGAGGGTATAGGGGTTGAGGGGAGCTTGAGATAGAAGGAGTGAGTGAGTGAGTGAGAGACCTAAGAGAGGGAGAGGGGGTAGGAGGGAGATAATTGAGAGAGAGAGAGGGAGGGAGTGGGAGAGAGATAGAGGGTAGATGGCTAAGGTTAGAGGGTAGAGGTTTTAATAGTTTAGGGTTTAAGGGTTAAGGGTTTAGGGTTAAGGGTAGAGGGGAGAGAGATAGAGGGAGTGAGTGAGCATGAGAGAGACCTGAGAGAGGGAGATGGGGTAGGTGAAGAAAATTGAGAGAGAGAGAGAGAGTATACACACAAGTGAATCCTTTTTATTTTCTAAATATTTTACATCTTTAATTAGAGGGTGCCTTCAAATTTTTTTACACTATAATAAAGATATTTTTTCATATTATATGGGTGTCCTTTCTCTTTTATTTGGACGAACAAGCCATAAAAAATTATAGATATAGTTACACTACTCCTCTCCATCCACAAAGATATGTTTGACTTTTGACCTACTCACTTGAAACCAACTGCCTTTTGTTAACCATGAATTATTGATACTAAATTCTTATTGCTTCAATTCTAGGTCTGTACTAAATTTTGTGTGGACCCTCTAACTTGCCAACTTGATGAAATTGGCAACCTAACTTGACTCTTTTGGAAAAATGGGTCCAAGAATGATGTGAATCATCAAGAGACCCCATTTCTTGGATCCATTTTTTCAAATAGGCCACTACATTACCAATTTAAGAAATGTAACACTAGTGGGCCCACTAGCTTGCCAATTTGGTGAAATTGGTAACCTAACATGGATTGATTGAAAAAATGGGTCCAAGAAATGGGGTCTCCATTTCTTGGACCCATTTTATCAAACAAGCCACTACATTTCTAATTTCCTTGAAATGGTAAGCTAGTGGGCCCACTAGCTTTCCAATTCAATGAAATTGGCAATGTAACTTGAGATAGAAGGAGTGAGAGTGTGAGAGAGAGATACTTGAGAGAGGGGGAGGGGATATGAGGGAGAGACTTGAGAGAGAGGGGGAGGGAGTGGGAGAGAGATAGAGGGTAGAGGGTTAAGGGTAGAGGGTAGAGGGTAGAGGGGAGAGAGATAGGAGTAAGTGAGAGAGAGAGAGAGGGAGAGGGGGTAGGAGGGATAGACTTGAGGAGAGAGAGAGGGGGGAGTGGAGAGATATAGAGGATAGAGGGTTAAGGGTAGAGGGTAGAGGGTTTAAGGGTAGAGGGTAGAGGGTTAAGGGTAGAGGGGAGAGAGATAGAAGGAGTGAGTGAGTGAGAGAGAGACTTGAGAGAGGGTAAGAGGGTAGGAGGGAGAGACTTGAGAGAGAGGGAGGGAGTGGGAGAGATATATATCATAAAGGGTTAAGGGTAGAGGGTAGAGGGTTAAGGGTAGAGGGGAGAGATATAGGAGTGAGTGAGTGAGAGAGATAGACTTGAGAGAGGGAGAGGGGGTAGGAGGGGGATACTTGAGAGAGAGAGAGGGTAGAGGGTTAAGGTTAGAGGGTTTAAGGGTTTAGGGTTTAAGGGTTAAGGGTAGAGGGGAGAGAGATAGAGGGAGTGAGTGAGAGAGAGATTAGGGTTTAGGGTTTAAGGTTTAAGGGATTAAGGAGGCATAGTGTATAGGGTTGAGTGTTTAGGGATAAGTGAAAGACCTAGATGGCTAAGGGGGATGGATGGCTAGGGAGAAAGAGTTATTGAAAATAAACCTATAAAAATTCAACTTTCTCATAACAAGAGAACGTTTTGAGGTAGTTAAGATGTATTATTTTTTTAACAATACATAAAGTGCACGTGTTATAATGTGAGCATGTTATAAAATGAGAAAATTTTGTCTTGCTATAAAAATGGTAAAAAACTGCATATTCTCTTGGTTATGCACGTGTTTCAACAAAAATAAGACTTTTGATGCTTTTGTGAAGTGTGCATGAAAGCTTTTCAAATTCCACCACCTTTGCATTGAATATAATTTTTTTCATGTTGAAAGGCATATAATATCAATTCAAGTCTCAATTACATTGAATACTGATATATAATTGATGTTTAGAGCGAAACAAGCTTTTGAAAAACTCAAATTGTTGAGGATTTTGAAGAAAGAAGAATCAAAGGCTACATAATTGGGTAGAACTCATCCATTTGAATATATTTTTGTTAGGTATGTGAAGTCTTTACACATTTTCTTTATATTTTCTTTCATTCTATTTTGGTTTGCTTTGATTTTGTAATTTTGCATATTCCATGTTCATCATTGTTTGTTTGTCATTATAACCTTAGCTTCTCAATGCGCATTTTAAATTACACAATTATTTACACTTTCCAATTACATTTTTAAACCACATCTGTTTGAGGCATTTTTTTAAACAATTAACTTACCTTGTGTATGCTTCCACATTTTATTTACACATATATATGACAGAAGTTATAAGTATGTAAAGTAATGCATCATTTCTCAATCCTTTTCTATGTATGTGCATACCCCTCTCCAAAGCTTTCATTTTGGTATAGGCGTGGGGAATGTTGGAAAATGTAGTGGAATTTGGTTTTACACCTAGAAATTGTATATTCTTGAAATTTTCTAAAGCCTTTTCAACAAATCCATTTTGTGCATATCCTACAATCATTCTAGTCCACGAGGACATATCTCATTAAGGTATTTTTTCAAATAGTTCTACCAAGTAGTTGATTACCTTGTCTATGATACCAAAATTTCCATACATGTCTACCAAAGCATTTTATCAAAAAACATAGACAAGGCAATCAATTTTTTGAAGAAATGCCTCAAAGAAATAGGGTCTCATGGTGATGTGCATTTTTTCAAACAACTAATTGCAATGTTTTTGCTACCAAAATTTCCATACATGTCTCTACAAAATTGGAATATATAATCCTCCCACATTGATGTAGACCTCATCATGAGCACCTATGATGTAGGCATTATAAGAGCATCTCGATTGTATGAGTGACATTGTAAAATATCTATGAGAATGGAGTACCTAAGGAATCCTTGAATCCTATTTTTGGTTATTATGAGAGAATCTTGTAAGCTGAGTTTTTGTGCATGAAAATGGGGCACATTGATTCAATATTTCATTTAAGTGGGGTGTTGGAATTCACATAGGTTGATTTTTTTCTCATGATTTTGTATTACCACTTGATAGTTTTGAGAAAGCATTGTGCCTACAAGTACAATAACTCGGGTGTCATATTGGTGTATGAAGCATATTAGATAATTGTAGCACAAACATAAGAATTAGGACTACCAAATAAATCTCATTTTATTGTAAAAATCATATTATTAATATAGAGTGTAATAACCATTGATGGTTACAAATCATTATTTTTCTTCTTTTATTCTCTCCCTATTATAACTATCACCAATTGACTAACTTATTATAAAATCTTTATATATTAAAACAAATCAATCTAATGAATATATATCAATATCAATATAACATAACATCTATTCACATAAACATTTAAGAAGTTCAATTTGTAAACATTTTTTTATACATATTGTCATAAAATAATGTCAACATGTCATAAAAATAATCACATTTACAAGTAATAGAAGCATGCATGACTTGTTAGATGTTGTTCAAGTAGCATGAATTAACTCAAGTACCACACAAGTTCTTCACACATGTTTTCCAACTAAAAATTCTTGTCTCCCCTCAAAAATTTGTAATTAGGTTTGGGATCTAGTTCCCTAGTGCCTATTTACTATTTTCCTGAAACATTTTTAATAATATTTACTCAAATTTTAAAATTTATTGCTTCCCTCAAACATTTGTAATTCATGCAGCATAATCCCTTAATAATCCAAATTGCATAAGGGTAGCAATCTTTGACGGATTTTTACCCAAAGAATGTTTCAGTTACAAGATTTTTTTCTAAGGCATTGGGATCACGTAGGGAACCTCTACAATAAACTCTCTCAATTTTTGTTATCTCAAAGTCATCTTCCCGTGGTGTCCAATTTTCACTTGATGGAAAAAGTGTCAAATGCAAGCAGTGTAAAGTTGCAAAGTAGTGCAACTTTTGTTTTGCAACTTGTGTTACTAGATGGACTATTCCAGCATGTTTGGATGGATATTTTTAAGCTAGGTATGGTACTCTTTCACACCCAAAAACACCAAATCACTCTGAGCTATGTTCAATTGGCTCGATCCCTTAGGAGTCCAAAATGCAAAGTGGTTGCAATCTTTGACGAGCTATTATTCAGAAACCATGATTCTTACAAACTCTCTATCCAAGCCTACGAGATCGTGTTGGTCCCATATACAATAAACTCTCTTGGTTTTTGTTATCTAGGAGTCGTTTTCCTATGGAGTCCAATTTTCACTTGAAGGAAAAAGTGTTAGATGCAAGCAGTGTTAAGTTGCAAAGTGGTGCAAAATTTGTTCTGCAACTCGTCTGACCAAATAGATTGTTCCAACATGTTTGGATAGGTATATTTACACTAATAATGGTCCTCTTTCACACCCAAACACATGAAATCACTCTGAGCTATGTTCAATCAACTTGATGCCATAAAAGTCTAATGTGGAAAATGGTTGTAATCTTTGACAGGTTGTTACTTAGAAACCATGATGCCTATAAAATCTCTATCTAAACCTATGGAATTTTTTTTGGCCCCTTTACAATAACCTCTCTTAGTTTTTGTTATCTCAAATAGTTTTTCCCATGGTGTCCAGTTTTCACTTGATGGAAAAAGTGTTAAATGCAAGTAGTGTAAAGTTGCAAAGTGGTGCAACTTTTGTTCTGCAACTCATATGACCAAACAGACTGTTCCAAAAAATCTATATGGGTATTTTTACACTAGGAATGGTCCTCTTTTACACCCAAACACATCGAATCACTTTGAGCTATGTTGAACCGGCTCGATCCCTTAAAGGCTAAAGTGCAAAATGGCTGCAATATTTGACGACATATTAATCAGAAATCGTGACACCTATGAAATAGTTTTCTAATCTTACGAGATCACATTGGATCCCTCTAGAATAACCTCTCTCATTATTTTTTATCTTAGAGTAATTTTACCGTGGTGTCTAGTTTTCACTTGATGGAAAAAGTGTCAAATGCAAGTAGTGTAAAGTTGCAAAGTGGCACAAATTTCATTCTACAACTCATTTGACCAAATGGAATATTCTAAAATATCTAGATGGGTATGTTTATGCTAGGTATGATCCTCTTTCACACCCAATCATGATGAATCGGTCTGAGCTACATTGAACCAACTCGATCCCTTAAGAGTCCAAAGTGCAAAATGGTTGCAATCTTTGACGAGCTATTACTCGAAAACCATGACACCTATGAAATATTTTTCTAAGCCTGTAGGATTTTTTTGGTCCCTCTACAATAACCTCTCTCATTTTTTATTATCTCACAATCATTTTCCTGTGGTGTCCAATTTTAACTTGATGGAAAAAGTGTCAAATGCAAGCAGTGTAAAGTTGCAAAGTGGTGCAACTTTCATTCTGCAGTTCGTCTAACTAAATGGACTACTCCAACATATATGGATGGTTAATTTGATGCTAGGCATGGCCCTCTTTTGCACCCAAACATGTTGAATCACTCCAAGCTACATTGAATCAGCTTGATCCCTTAAGAGTCCAAATTGCAAAATAGCTGCAATCTTTGACGGGTTGTTACTCAAAAAAATTGACACCTACAAACTCTTTTTCTGAGCCTAGAAGATCATGTTGGGCCTCTCTACAATAATCTCTCTCATTTTTTTAAATCTCGGAGTCATTTTCTTGTGGTGTCTAGTTTTAACTTGATAGAATAGGTGTCAAATGTAAGCAATGTAAACTTGCAAAGTGGTGCAAATTTTATTTTGCAACTTGTGTGACCAAACAAACTATTCCAATGCATCTAAATGGGTATGTTTATGCTAGGAATGGTTCTCTTTCACACCCAAACACGCTGAATCACTCTGAGCTACATTCAATCAACTCAATCCCTTAAGAGTCCAAAGTGCAAAATGACTACAATCTTTGTCGGGCTATTACTCAGAAACCATGACACTGAGAAAATATTCATCTAAGCCTATGAGATCATTTTGGGCCCCTATACAATAACCTCTCTTAGTTTTTATTATCTTAGATTCATTTTCTCATGGGGTCTAGTTTTCACTTGATGAAAAAAGTGTCAAATGCAAGTAGTGTAAAATTGCAAAGTTGTGCAACTTTTGTTCTACAACTCGTGTGACCAAATGGATTGTTCCAAAATTTCTATATGAGTAATTTTATGCTAGAAATGGTCCTCTTTCACATCCAAACATGCTGAATCACTTTGAGCTACATTCAACCAACTCGATCACTTAAGAGTCCAAAGTGCAAAATGGCTACAATCTTTGATGTGCAATTACTCGAAAACCATGATGCTTACAAACTTTTTGTTTGATCGAACGAGATCATGTTGGGCCACTCTAAAATAACCTCTCTTGGATTTTTTTTATCTCAGATTTGTTTTCCCGTGGTGTCCAATTTTCACTTGGTGGAAAAAGTGTTAAATGCAAGCAGTGTAAAGTTGCAAAGTGGTGCAACTTTCATTTTACAAATCCTCTGAGAAAAAAAAAAATTCCAACATGTTTGGATGGATACATTTATGCTAGGAATGGTCCTCTTTCACACCCAAACACACTGAATCATTTTGAGCTACGTTCAACTGACTCTATCCCTTAAGGGTCCAAAGTGTAAAATGGTTGTAATTTTTGATGAGCTATTACTAGGAAACTGTGATTCTTACAAACTCTTCGTCTGAGTCTATAGGATCATGTTGGGCCCCTCTATAATAAACTCTCTTAATTTTTGTTATCTCAGAGTCCTTTCCCTGTGGTGACTAGTTTTCACTTGATGAAAAAAGTGTCAAATGC
The DNA here is from genome assembly GCA_007115665.2 of Sequoiadendron giganteum. Taxonomy (NCBI): domain Eukaryota; kingdom Viridiplantae; phylum Streptophyta; class Pinopsida; order Cupressales; family Cupressaceae; genus Sequoiadendron; species Sequoiadendron giganteum. The sequence goes on along the minus strand of CM021104.1, from coordinate 201,693,166 downwards.
AAGCAATGTAAAGTTGCAAAGAGGTGCAACTTTCATTCGTTAACTCGTATAACCAAAAATACTATCCCAACATGTATGGATAGGAAAATTTATGATAGGTATGGTCCTCTTTCACACCCAAACATATCGAATCACTCAGAGGTACGTTCAACCAGCTCGCTCCCTTATGATGACATGCAAAATAATCAAAAAAAGAAACATTAGCACGATAGTTGACAAGTCTAAGTTTTCCACGCCAAAAGAATATGATCATCCTCAAGTCTAGAAAGGGCAAGACATTTTTTAATTATCCTCCTTTCCTTTAAAACAATATACAAGCAATTGAAAATGTGTTCAATGGTAGAACTTGGAAACATTTTTTTTCCTCAATTAAAAACTTTGGCTATGAAGCATTTTGTCATTTTCATTTGAAATGATTTGCTATGCTTCAAAATTACTCATGTGCCTAATTTGAACTATCATCAAGCTTTTGTAGAAGCTAATTTCTCAATTGAACCTCATTAGATGGATTTAATCTAATTGTTTTATGTAAGGCAATGAGCCTTCCTTTGAGAAATGAGCTCTAGGTAGTGTGCCTGAATGCAAGTGCATTCACTATTCATTTTTCATTATACTTTTAATAGAGTATAATTGTGGATTAACCTCCACCATAGTTTTTTCCCTTAATAGGGTTTCCTTGCAAGAATTTTGGTGTTGTGTTTCTTGATTCATGCTTGCACTATTAATTACCAGATCAGAAATTAAGGGTTGATTAAAGTAGAATAAATTTAAATTTTGTAACTGATTCACCTCCCCCTCTCAATTGTCTATCCTTGTTTCTCCAACAGTGACCTCGTAGATCAAACTTTCTCCTCCCTTGTAAGCAATATCATGGATCTAGAAGTAAAGCATATCTAATAGGCATGGTCCCCACATGTACACTATACAAAAATAAACCATCAACCCAAGCATCTCTCCCCAACCTACCTAGAAATTGTGACCCCTACGATCAGGAATCATCACCCCTACTATCAATGTGTATAGGACGCAATCATATCTATCATATCTCTTTGCAAGGGTCTACCATCCAATCTCATACACCTAGATCTTGACCTATGCATCATCATCACACTCATAATACTCATAGAATGCCTGAAATCCTTGAGCAAGGTCATAGTGTTCCCACTCACCATGAATCAGTAGCCATAGGACCTTGTATACATCCTTGAGGGTGACTGTCACCTCCCCTGTTGGTAAGTGAAAGTTGCTAGTCTTGGAGTGCCATCACTCCTCCAATGTTTTTAGCATGCCTCTATTTTCCCTAATAATAGGCATATAGGTGAAATAATGCAAAACAAGTTCCAACAATACCTATGTCCCCTCATCACCCAATTGGTCCCGTAGTTGAAAAACATCTAGTCTTGATTCCCACATATATATAGGTGATAGATGCTCCTGAAAACATCAAGAAATGATCATGTCAATCCAAGACCTTTAATTGACCTATTGGACCTAAGTTGACCACGTAAAAAATTTCCCTAATCTGCGGCAAGTTTTTAACTAGGCAATTGCATCGCTATTTTTTCAAGTGTGTCACACACATTTTCTACTAGATTGCAACTACAATTGCATTTCTCACCTCTCAAATGTGTCATATCATACAATGTTTGCATCTTAGCCTTTTGATTGCATCATTCCTCACTACATGTGTGACTCGAAAAGTCAGTTGTGTCACACCATTTTATGTGTCACAATGCAAACACCCCTTCCCTAACCCTAAGTCAATGGCATCACATCAAGATGATTGCGGTGAACCACTTATCATATGTGTCCAATGCGCATGCAATTGCATTGCAAAAATCTAGGATGGAATTACCTACTAAAAATTTTCCTTACTTGAATGCATGAAAAAAGAAAAAGTTAAAAGTCACGTTTGTAGTACTTATCGGGGCATGCACTCCCTTAGGACAACAATATCTTTAGATGTGATATGCATGGTGGGAAGCCTCTAGAATAGGTGACATCTTCATAGGAAATTCACTCAGAGCTTCAAGTTTTCTCAAAATAGAATGCACAAATGACCCTTTTTCTCACTCAAGTTTCTATTTATAGGTTCACAATTAGGGTTTTTGCACCTATCTTGTCTATTGGAGGATCCTATTGATGACTTCAAACTTGACTTTGACCCCCTTACTGACATCAAAAATTGATTATGTCTTCACCATTAGATTTTTGGACATCAAATTATCTTATTGGGACAATTTTCAAAAAAATATTAAATTTTTGAAAATTTGTAAAATTTTCCTGATGGGGCACACCTATACCCTGCTTCAACCAAGGCATCTTTTGACAGAATTTCTTTGACACAATGTGATGAGCTATATTATTTCCAAGAGGGGAAAAATGTAGACACTAAAAAATGTCCTAATTCTATGAGCATCATTTTTCTTGGTTTTTGTCTCCCAATAATTAAATAATTTTAATTATTTAATTATCCTTAATCGTGTTCCTCTATTAATTAAATAATTTTTAATTATTTAATTAATTTTCTTTCTAACTTTATTCTCTCCTAATCAACTAAAATAATTAATTGTGTAACTAATATTCCCCTTTCTTCAAAAATCAAATAAATTACTATTTATTTAATTACTTTTTTGCCATATTTTGTCTATGGTTAAATAATAATCATTACTTATTTAACTATTCACTACCTCTTTTAACTCTTCCATTGTTAAATAATTATCAAAATTATTTAATTTTCCTCTATTTGTCTCTTGTATTAAATAATTAACTCAATTTAATTATTTAATGCCCCCTTTTCATATTTCCTCTCATTTAATTAAAATAATTATGTAAATTGTTTTAATTAAATGCCCATTTCCCTTTTCCTCAAATAAATAATTTGAATGAATTATTCATCCTCCACTTGGAGAAATATTCCTTTCTCATGAATTAATTATTTGTCATTTTTTAATTCATCCATATCCCTTCACTTGCTCATTAATCTTAGTCATCTTTTTCATAGTTGTCTTTGTCATAGTTGTCGATGTCATAGCCATTGGTGTCATAGCCATCCCTAGACCACCACTTTTTGGTGCATAAATCCTCCACCATTGATGTTGGAATCTTTCTAGAAGATCGATCTTGTCCATTCATTCGAATGGCTATCTATAAAAGAAGCCTTTCTCTTCCATTTTTTCCTTAACAACCATTATTTCCAACTTTCTTGCTTATAATTTGCAAGTATTTGCACAAGTTAGACAACAAATATGAGGGCATATTTTCAAAAGAAGAAGGATGATTTAAATTCAATGGGGAGTTTTCTATTTATTTTTTTCATATTGATCTCTCCATATGATTGTATTCTCTTGTTTAGATTGGGGTTTTAGCTTAGATTTGTGTTGTGGTTGTCACTTAGTCTTTGCTAACTTGGTTTGTCCCCATCTTACATGATCTAGTCACTTGACTAGGATTTGGCTCTCCCAACTCATGGCCCATTCGATCCTCATCTGCTATCTCATCACCCTCACTCAATAGTTGCTCCTCCTCCTCTTGTCCATCATAATCATCATCTATCACATCTATGAATAAATTTGCATGCATGACCCCTATTTCCTTAGCTTTATCCAACTCCTCATCTCCCTGATCTAGGAGTGGCCTTACATAGCCTATCGAATCATAAATTAGGAATATAGGAGTTGGTCATGTTGCTTCCCACCACTCCTTGTTCACATCTATGGTACTTATGTTATTAGTGTCACAAATTGGGAGAATATCATGATCCTTGTAATCAAAATTCACTATAGATGACATCATCAATAGTGAGTCATATAGTGTCACCAGGCCTCTAAGTAATTTGTACTGATCTCATGAAAAAGGGTCATGCCATGGGTGGTATCTGTACCTATCCAAATTTGTGTATGACATGATCATAGTAGAAGGGTCATACTACGTAATCATGTTTTCCTATTAGAAATTTGTCCATCTATAATCTCCTCAACTGATGAGTCTCATCCAACCACTATGGTGTAAGTTGGTATGGTCTGCATATGATCTCCTCCTCATCCAGTTGATCGAATTTGACTCCAAAAATTAAAATATTTGTACTACCATAACTACCTCAAAGGGTAACTAAGTGCACAAGGGTATCCTAGGACTGATGTACATGAAAAACATGTCGGCCTAGTAGACATGATATGTTCCAAGAACCACACCTGTAGTAGTGTACAATGTACCATACTATCAACCTTATAGAATGGAAATCACCCTAGATCATAGTACAAGTGTGCAAGGATACTATGCCCCCAGGCATATATGATCCTTTACCCTACCATCCATCAAATCATATGAACTATTCCTCCCTCTAGATGTGCTCGTCATCCATCAAGGATGAGTACTATTGCCATAGTAAACATCATTATCCATGCCACAAGTGGAGCTCACGAATATAGAAACCACGCCAGCTCAATCCATGAACTCATGATGTCATCATGAATTAGACCTCCAAGATAGTACTATACATCATATTTCATCTCACAAGATTTTGGATCCCGTATTAACCATACCCCCTCACCCTGAATCAAAACTGAAAGAATGCGATGGGTGTCCTCTAAAGTGATTATCATCTTACCTGTCGAGAGATGAAACGTGCATGCATTTGCATCCCACTACTCTACCAAGGCCATAATCATAGCATCATGGTACCTCATGGAGGGCATGAGGTATGCCCAATATAATCTAGTCATCTATAAGAGATAGAACTATCTACCACTGAGATGTTGTCGTGATCGTGATAGGATCTAACAAAAAAGTAAAAATATGTCCTATAAGCATTCTAAACTCTAAATTATATACATCAAAAATTACAAGAGTGCGATAAAGTTTTTCTAGTGCACTTTCCTAAAGGTCATAGAAAATTTATTTCCATTTTGGGACACTTCACGAGGAAATGGGACACTTTGCGAAAAAATGGGACACTTTACGAAAAAAAGGGATTCTTTGCGAACTTTTCTTCCAATGTCCTAAATCTACCTAGAAATATGTAAAAAAATAAAATAAATGTGTAAGGATAAATCTAGGATAGAAAAATCAACTCACTTGATGTTGTAGCTCACCACGGGCTACCTGCTCTCATAGGACATCTGTCTGAAGGACTCATACTCTCGTCAGCTCAGAATCTTCAATCACTCTCCACCAAAGTTAAGCTACAAGAGGGTAAAAGAGAAAATTATTAGAAATAAGTTCACTTTTTACTCTTATATAAGTTAAAATTAGGGTTTTACTATGTTCAACTTACAAGTGTTTTTCATTCAAACAAGCATAACAGGGGCTAGCAAACTTCGTTTTCGAAGTCGTTTATTGGTTTGGAATTGTAATTCCTCTCTTGTTCTCATCAAATTTGTATCATTATGTGGTATGGTACTTGGAAATACCCTATGGTACAACTTAACTTACTTGATGCGGTGAGATTGCTACCTTGATTCCATCTCTATAAAGTAAGCAGAATCAAGGGGGCATACATCTACCCCCGACTTTTGATTTCTAGAAGAAGTTAGATAAGAGTATTTTTGGACAAGTAATGAATTTTTGTTGTAGGATGTGGTTCCTAACATTATGGTTTTAGAGATAGCTACAATGGGGGCTTCATTCTCCCATGTTGTGAATAAATCCATATGAGTATTCCTTTTATGAAATGAAGTGTATTGTTCATAGTCCTTTAGATTGCATATGCATGTAGAGTAATATGAGTGCTAAAGTGGGGGCTAAATGTAGTGTACAAAATTGTATGATCTTGAAAATAGTGCAATTTCACAATTAATTTGGACCTATTTTAGCACCCTTGGATTAAATACCCTTTAAGTCATCATTAATAGGCCCCTAAGACCCTTTATTTCGGATCTTGAGGGTTATTTCAGCTAAAAAACTGAAAAAATGATTAGAAACATCAAAAATTCTAACAACCTAGCCCAAAAATCTAGGGTGGGACTCATATGCCACCTTGGGTGTATGAGTCCTCCTAGGTGTAACCCATATGCCAAGGCTAGCGTATGAGTCCTATTTGGGGATATTTTAGGGTTTGAGAAAGAGAATCAAATTTTTAATTTAATCTTTTTGCTGATGTCAACTTTTGAGATCTGAATAATGATAAATTTGGTGTAAAGGCTTATATAAGAAAGATTCTAAGTCATTATTTCATCTAAGAAAGCATTTTCAAGATCAATTTCAAGATCCAAGCATTCAAATTCTTCAAGAATTCTTTCAAAAGAGTATTCAAGTTTCAAAAGAAATAAAAAATGAAGCCTTCGAGAAGCATTAAAGTTTTTTACAAGTCTTCAATCTCACTTTCATCTAAGATCTAGCATTTTGAAGGGTTGATCATGGTTGTCTATGGCGAATCATGATGGATTCTAGGTTGGGGAGATGCAACTATCCATCAAACCAAGCCTAATGACTTGTTTCCTAAATTATTTCATCCTCCATTATCCCTCTACATTTAACCTAAGGAAGGTACAAGCATTATTAGGGATCACTTGGATGATTAGAGATCTCTAAAAGTGAATTATTCATCTTCATTTTTCATTCATGCATGTCATTCTAGCACATTAGAATATAGTTGCATTGCACTTAATATTTCCTAATCTTAGAAACATTTAAGGTTAGGTTTTACATTCCTATTTATATTCATGTTTCATTGTTTCTATCAAGGTTTAATTACCAAACTAGGGGTTTGGCCAAGGAAAACCCCCTAGAAGAAAATCAAGTCTATATTTTGTTTTGTAGGTCTTTTCCTAGATTCAGATTTGGAAACCAATTTGAAAGTGAACAATGGAGATTGGAGCATAGATATGAACTTTGAATTCTCAAAAAATTGGAATGAGACTGATATGCTACAAGTAACGTATGAGTCCCACTACAGGAAAATTTCCAAATTTTTGCAATTTTAGATATTGTTTTTCTAGAAATTGATTCCTACACAGAACCCAGATCTGAGACTAATATGTCGAGACTGGAATATAAGTCCCAATAGGCCAAAATTTCATGTTTTTTAGTGTTTCAAAGCTCATTCTAGTTTTCTTCAGTTTTCTAGGTGCACATGTTTCATCCCTCAGCTTATTATTTTGTTTTACATGCATTTTAAGTCATCTAGTCAAAGATTGCATCATATTAGGGTTAAGCATTATATCTTACATTCCATTTTTATTTCCAAGCCCTAGCTTGGTGGTGAAGCCCTCATTAGTTTACAATTAGACCCTACGACATCCCTATTGCAAGATCACTTTCTCCTTTGCATATTTTAGGTTGAGATTTCTAGGGTTTGTTTTTGAATGAGAGTGTTGAATTCTGCTATTATATCTCCCTACCATAGAAGAGAACCTATAAAAACTCTTTGGATGTCAACGTCAAGAAGACTATAGAAAATTCATGAATGAAGTGATTGATATCATCTTATAAAGTTTTTAATCTTTTCCTTAGGCCCTTTTTTACATTGCACTAACTCTGTTTATGTCACTCGAGGACCAATTTTTTCTTGAAAATGTTGGAGAAATGCACTAACAAGTTGTGTGAAAGAAGTGATTGAGTGATTTTTAAATGATCAAAACCATTCCAAGGGCATATATTTTAATTTTTGGGTGAATATTTTTTCTAAGAATGCATCTTCAAAATTGAAACATGGTTGTTAGGATCACCCTTACTATTATAATTTTCAAATTGCGGTATCTCAATTTTTTGAGGTATGGATTTTTTGAGAATGGTAAATGAAAAAGGATGTGTGTAAGGTATTTTAGAGGTTTACCATATTGATTTTAGTTTAATTTTGAATTTTTTTGTTGAAGTGATGTCACATTTCACAAAATTTGGTTTATGATTGGATCATTGGGTGACATGTTTTGAGAGTTTGTTGAATATGGTGGGATAGAGTGAGTGAACAATGGGTACTATGTTGCATGTTTAGAAGGGGTGATGAACATGAAGGTGTTATGAGTGAGGTGAAAAAACTATGGGTATTCACATTAGGAATTCCTAAGCTTGAATTTAGGCCATTGGTATATTGCATGGTTAATGCCACAGTTTGAGGTGTAAATGTGGGAATAGAAGGAATGGTTATGGGAGAGGAAACTTATTTTCCTCCTTGGTTTCAAGAATTTTTGAATGCTTGAGAAAAACTAGTTTCCATAGGGATGTTAGTATCTACTATGTGATCTAGACTACATAATACTTCTATTCCTTAAGCATCATTTGTCAACTTCCTAAGGTTTTCCACAATAGGTATTATCTCTCTAGCAAAAGGTTTAGTACTTAGATAGTCTTGATAATATTTTTTAAATCCTTGTCCAATTATTTTAGTTTCTCATTAGGAACATGGGCAATAACAACCTCCAAGTCCTCATTAATGTTATCTTGTGAGGAATTCATAGGTAATGTGTAGTTAGGGATGGAATCCAAAATGGATGGATTGAAGCCATACTTTGTATGAAAGAGTTATAGGACTTAGGCTCACAATGAATGTATTTATAGTGTGGGATGCCATAAGTTTGAAACTACATCTCATAGGGGTATTAGTAGTACGACACTAGGTCATGAAGATAATATGAGTTCGAGAAAACTTAGGTAAGCCTACTATGTAAGGAAATTTATAGGATAGTCACAACAAACCAAATAGAGTGCAAAAAAAACACAAAAAAAGACTTGTGATTCAAATTAGGGTCAAAATTTGATAGGTCCAGGGCATGATACATTGGTATTTTTATTGAATTCAAATTTTGGATTTGTTCTATAGTGTTTGTATATCCTATTCTATGAATTTCTAGGTCTAACAATAAATAAATTAATTGAAATTAATAGAATTATTATTTTGCTATGTGAAATACAACTACGCATGAAAATTTAAAAAAAAATAATCAATAAATGATCCAAAATGTAATTTTTCAAATTTTAAAGCATAGAAATTGATTGATCCTAACTTGATGTTTTTGCAACAATAACAATGCACTTTTTCTACTTTTTTACTATATACATACACCTCAATGAATGTTTTGGACACTTTCAGATTTGATATTCCCTAATTTATGTTTACTAATGAGAGTATGAACTACATCTACTTTATAATGACTAAATTAACTCTAGATGTCTTTTGGATGCAAAATGTAATGCAATTTTCACTTTTTCAATACTTTTTTATGATGAATATGCAAGACTAAAAGGTGAATGCAAGAAACTTAAGATCTCACTCAAATTTAAAATGATATATTTCAAATTTTAGAAGATCTTAAGTTTTTGAAATACTTAGGTTCACCAAAATGTTTTTTTTGGTAAAATGGATCAAGGATATAAACCACACTCTTCCCAATTGTTTGGTGGATTAAAAGTGATCACAAATACCCACTTAGCTACAAACCTTGATGGAAGATCTAGATTGGTGGATTAGGGTTTCAATCCACTAATTTTTGTCTTATTGTGTTGATTTGGATGATTTATAATTTAATTATTTTGAGAATGCAATGATATAACTATGTAAACTATGAAAATGCAAGTCTATTATGATTTTTAAGTAACTGAATGTAGAAATTTAGAAACAAAATCTAGAAAGGCAAAAGGTGGACATAAAGGAATTTAGGGTTAAAATATGGTGCAAAACTAGCTAGTTTGGGGTGCATTACACCTTATAATATCCTCTTGTTTTATGAGATCTGAAAACATAGGCCTAAGGTCCTTATTCTGTAGCCCCTATCCTTTTGGGGTTGCCATCACAACTTTGTATGTTGATGAGAAAATCCATCTTTTACATATTAACAACTTGTAGGACTTGTATGCATGAATGAGAAACTAGTTCTCAATCTTCCTCCACTTTTCTTCAAATCAAAAACATGCACACATGAAAGAGGGGGAAGGTTTTGTTTGTATAGGGGACCTTGGTGTTGTTCATCATGTTATTTTGATTATTCCCTTGATTTTTATTGGAGCTAGGATTGGTGGTAGAGGGACTAGGACCTTGGGAATACTTAGGAAAGGAAATTTAGTACATCTGAAGTTGAACATTAGGTGAAGAGGATTGTTTCCCCTCCACAGCTACATCAACTCTATCAATAATATATTAGATTTAATCCTTAAGTTTCATGAAACTTATTAGTGGAATGCCCCTTAATCCTATGATAGTCACAATATTTATTATCTTTGAATCATATAGGCTTTGGTTTGGACTCATCAAATGGTTGAGTTATTGAGAAAATTACCATGTTTGATTTAACCAACTTGTAGAAAACATCTATAGGTTTTCCAAGAGGAGTGAAGTTACCTTTAGAGTTTTTTTGGTTGTTTGATCAAGGTGCACCTTGAGGGACCAATGTGGTTTTTATACTAGGATGGGTGGTTGTGGTTTGATTGACATTTAATGTGTTCACAACTTGGACGTGCTTTGTATCAATGACACCACCATTAACATTATTCTTATATTTCTTCCATAATTGAGGTTTTTCATAAGATGGGTTTTTATTTTTTCTTGTAAAATATGACCAAACATTTAGTTGTAAGTGCCTTCTTAATAGTGACACCTTGATCTATAATCTCATCAAACAAGGATGCATTATGGATTTTTAAATTTAAATATATTTCTTTATTTATATTTTGTACAAATATTTTGACCAATTATTTTTCAAGTGAGGGCCATATAATATGGCTAGCAAGATCTATTTATCTTTACAATTAGCAAAGATTTGTCCATTACATTGTTTGTTATTACAAAGGTTTAACATGGTGACTTTATGTTCTATATTTTAGGAGAAATTGTTTACAACCTTTTTTGATTTCTCTATGAAGGTAGTGATGGACCCATGAGTAAGGTATAAGAACCATTCCAAGGCTTTACCACCCAATCTACAAAGTAACAAGTGAAGGAGTTAGTTGTCATTGTAAGCCACCTATTGAAAAGCTATGAAGAACTCTTTAACATGGTCAAAAGGATCACCTTTCCATTTATATTTATCAAATTTGGGAATTTTGAAGTGTTGGGGGAAAGGTACTTTTGAAATGAAATGATGAGAAGGATATGGGCACAACAATTTGAACTTTAATGATATCTTGATGTTTCCATCTTGCAAATATTTCAGTTTGGATGTATTGCCTTGTAATAAATGTTTAAGGAATGATGATGGTTGAGTAGCCACTAGATTTGAGATTAAAGGATTAAGGTATTGATTGTGGGGAAGCATAGAAGGATATGAATAATTATAAGGTGGATTGAAGTAGGATTGTTCTAAAATTTGAGTGAGGTATTAAAGATATTTTGTGGAACATTTAGATAAGGTGGATTTTATGGATGATTCTAGTATGAAGTATTTTGAGGGATATAAATATGTTGCACAAGATAGACAAGGTTTGTGGCTGAGTGCAATATTTTCCTTGCAATATAGTTTAATTATGTGGGACTACAAGAGCATGCAAAGTTTGAGATGGCACCATGTAGGTGGATTGTGGAATATAAGAGGATTAGGGAATATAAATGGATTATGGGATATAATCAAAAGTTGGTAAGGAGATGTGAGAAGTATGAAATACTAGTTGAGATGAATGTGATTGAATCAGTATGAGAGGAATATGATAAGGTGTGGAAGATGGGGTGTGTGACATGGGAAATGATACATTACCCTAAGGGATAATATGGGACAATATTTGGGGGATGGATGGTTGCAGGTTTTGTAGTAATGAGAGAGGAATTTGAGAAGAGGACACAAGATGGTGCCCTGAATTGGGGATATGTCTCAATCCATGTTGTAGTGAAGGAATCTAAATAGGATTAGGATGTATCTAAATCACTACATCATTAAACTAAGCTCAAATAGAGGGCCCCATGAATTTTCAAGAGTATCCTATGGGGAAGTAGGTCTAACAAGTTTTAATAATGGGGTGTGTCAAAATTTAGTAGAAGTTTAGCACCAAACATGATGATATTTAATAGGATTGTATCCTTGAGCGTGTCTATGAGGCATTCCACCATATTCACATTGGTAAGGTTGTCCAAGAACTCTTGAATACTAGGAGAAAACTCAAGTTGGGTGATCCTCTCCTCCTTAACCGAGACTAATTATTGAGGATGATTAAGGTTTGATGGTCTCATTTACATGTCAAAGTTTTAGGCTTCTCTATATCCAAGAAAACTAGTAGTGTACTTGTGATGTTGAAAAAGAGATCCTAGACCTAGTGAATATATTACTTGGATCAATATTTATTTACATTAACATTGAAATCCAAGCCAAAAAGGTGACAAAATTTACTAACAACCTAAAAGGAGATCCAATATACCCTAGACTTGGATCTTTTGTTTCCTTGAAAAATGATTGGATTTAATATGAATATATTGACCTAATTAAATAAGGAACCTAATTTGAAAACATAATTTATTTGCACAAATGAAACAAAAAAATAAATAGAATGAAAATAGATCTAGGAAGGGTGGTGTTTTGTCTACCTTTCCTTTGAATTTGGAGCCAAATTGGGAGGTCAAGGGTAGTAGAACCCCTATATAAGAAGTATGAATCAAGATCTATAACTCAATGGCATGTAACATATAAGTTTTTATTTCACTTTCTTGCTCTATAATTTTTCATCTCTGGATCTAAACTTGTAAAATCACAACAAAGGAGGGGAAGGGGTGGCTATATAGGATTTTTCCTCAGTGAAACCCTCATTTTGGTATTTCTACCTCCAAAAATAGACAATTTATTGATAGAAAAAGTGTGTGTGATCTGACCATTAATTGTGTCTAAGGTTGTAACAAGATAAAATGTAAACTAAATGATAAAACTCTACTTGTGTGTGATGGAGAAGGATTTCTAAATGACCTAAGTGATTAATGGTGAAAAAGGGGATATAAAATGACACTCTATCTCCAACTAATCATTCAAAGATGTCCTAGGAGTCCTAATTGGATTGACTAACAACCTCACAAGGTGAGTGAATTCACAATGAGGAGGACCTAGGACACAGTTCTTTTAGTTTTAAGGGGTTCACCACCAAACAAACACTTGGAAAAGAAAAATGAGCATTCAATCTACAAAACCTATTTATGCAAGCTAAATGAGATGCAAATAATGAAATTATGTAACAAGGAGATAGGATATGTGTACCTAGGAAGTTTGGATATGTTGTGAGATTTTGGAAATGCAAAGAAGCTGCCAAAATGTGCTATGGAGGACTAAGATGCCATGGGTGGCATATTAGTCCTGCTACTATTTTTTGGGGAAAATGTGGAATCTTTAGATGCCAGAATAGGATCTGAAAGAATATTTACAAAATATTATTGGGAGGACTAAGATGCCCAAGGTGGTGTATTAGCCTCATTTTGAATCTCTGAAAACTTTGAATGTGATCCTAAGCTCCAAGTTTTGCACTTGCTTCCTTTTTGATATGAGGTTTTGGATCTTTTGAATTTAGCTTGTAGGTGATTTTTCGTGAAGATGACATCTTTGTAATGCAACTTTACAATTTTTATAACTTGGAACTCCAAATTATCTTCAAGAATTCAACCTAAACCTACAATCACAATCATGCAAGAGAGGAAAAACTTGTTGTTGGTTAGTGAATGAGGGTTTGCCTTGGTCAAACCCCTTTGTTGTTAATTAAACCTTGAAATGAAATAAAACAATGAAGGGAAATGGTGAATGAACAACATGCAATGCTAAAACTCACCAAACCCTTGTAAAGTTTGCAAACTTGTGTAAAATGGCTGCAATGGATGTGGATCTTGAACCGAAGATATGGACTTCAATTTCTCGCTTGAATCAAAATCCTACATAAAAAATGTTAGCACAACAACACACATGATGCAAGAAGATATTTGACATGATGCTTGAATCTTGATGATGGTTCCAAATGCTTGAATAATTGCTCTTGAATTCTTTTGTGAACTCAATTTGATATTATGAATGCTCTCACAAATGACTTGGATTGAAATGAATGAATGAACCTTGTATTTATACTGAATTATTCTTAATATCCTGAAATTACGTCACATCAAGCTGACATATGAATTTATTAAATAAAGGAGGCTAAATCTTGCCAAAATTTGAATTTAAATCCAGAAAATGACTCAAGGAGGACTAAGACATGTAGGTGGCATCTTAGTCCCAAGTCACAAAACTTAGGGCATAGACACCAAAAAGGGGCCCAATTAAGATGCCTCAAAATCATGGTCCCGAGACCTTTTGGGGACAAAGATGCCCTAGGTGGTGTTTTAGTCCTAACCCAAAAATCAAGGACACAAATATGAGAATCATTAGATTATCATTTATGCATTGGAGAATGTCGAGATTAGCTAGAAAAAGAAGTAATTCATAGGGTTTTTGGACACAAAATAGGACCAATTAAGACATAAAGAAGGATAAATATAGCAAGGTGAGCCCAAAAAAGAGTGAAAATGGAAGGGTATGCATTTTCCTACACTACATTTAGCCCCCACTTTAGTGAGAGGATGAAATTGCTTCAAAATCACACTAAAGTAGCCAATGATGAAATCAAGAGGGGTTCTAATGTATAAAAGATAGGATGACAATAATCAAGATGGTGGCCAAGCCCCCACGATCAAGATCCTATGGCAGACCAACATAGGCACAAAGAAACACACATGTGGATGATATATGAAGCCAAAACTAGATCACAAACATACACCATCAAAGATAGGAAAAAAAAATTAACGAGAAGAGAAAAATGGTAACAGATCAAGGTTTGACTGGTCATCCAACGCGATGGATCAGGTCTAGGATATTTGTCAAAAAATTCAATTTACAAGTGGAATGTATTGTCCACTATGGAAACAAAATGCATGCTCACAAGGGATAGTGGGAGCTAGTTGTCCACTAGGTGAGCCCGAGGAGACCATATCAAATCCATACCTTCATGACTTTAATAAGGTACAAGAATGCATGCTCACAAGGGCTAGTGAAGCTAGGTGTTCACTAGGTGAGCCCCAAGAGGTCCATATCAAATCCATACCATCATGACTTTAATAAGGACAAAAAGAGAAAATGAAATGCAACAAGAAAGAGAGATGTTCAGAGGGATTTTTCTTAGTTCATGCAAGGTTTTACTCTTAGGTTACATCATGCTTAACATCTCCAAGAGAGGATAGATACAAGGTATCATCCTAGGGAACATCATACCCAATGTTTCCAAGGGAGGAAAAGCACAAAAGGTCTCATCTTGTTTCCAAGAGAGGTCAAGTGCAATGTCTCATCCTAGGGAACATTGTATCTAATGTTTCCAAGAGAAGAAAAGGAAATATCATTCTCTTAGAGGGATTCAAACCAAAGACACAACCAAGAGGAAAAACGCATCACATAAAGGAATAAAATTGCATCAAAGAACATGAAAAATAAATGCCAATGTATGACCCCCCTTTAAAGAAATTTCTAACACCATACTATGAGCAATTACTTTAAAGTATCCAAAAGATGAAAAAGGAAAAGAGGGTTTCCCCCCAAAAACACATAAGGGATCTGTGGATTTGGGGTCGGTATTTGTCTTTGCTGCAATAATACTAGAGAGCTCAGAACTTTCAACATTCCCCAAATACATAGAACTAGAAGATTGACACAAAGAGAGCGAAAACAAATAAAATCCTTTTGGGTCAACATGGAAGAGACATAGGGTGTCTCAATGCCTTGTCTCATCCCCAAAATGAAAACACAAGACAAAAAGGAAAATGAAAAGAAAAGATAAGGAAAAATATTTTGGGTCAAGATGGAAGAGGCATATGGTGTCTTGATGCCTTGTGTCATCTGCAAAAGGAAAACACAAGACAAAAGTGAAAAGAAAAGAAAAATATTTTGGGTCAACATGGAAGAGACATAGGGTTTCTTGATGCCTTGAGTCATCCCCAAAATGAAAATACAAGATAAAAAGGAAAATGAAAAGAAAAGATAAAATATCAATGAAAAGGAAAAATTACATGACACATAGAAGAATGAAGTTACAAATAGAGGAATGCACATAGAGAGGGAAACATTACACAAAAAAACATGGGAGATCACAATATGCACATGCAAGCGAAAGTGAAAAGAAAATGTAAAAGACTAGTAAGGCACATGCAAGTCAACAATCCAGTAGGTCATCTGCATCCTAGTCTTGTTCAGTATATGTAGAATACAAATCACCAGAGAGAGGGATCACATCAAGTGTTGTACTAGAAGAATCACCAGGTTCAACACATGGTGAATTTATCCATTTAGGAGGATCACCATTGTTTTTATTGTTTAATATCATGGATGAGGAAAATAACAGATTCAAATCATTATGCACTTCCTCATTGATTTTGGTCCTTGTGTAGAATTTACAAGCTTTGGTAAGAGAGGAGGCTCATTGTTTATTTCTTCTATCAAGTTCGAATTTTGATTTTCAATGTTGTTCTTGTTATTCATCTTTCAAGAAATAGCATGATGCCTATGCCAACACTCTTTAGCATTGCAGTTCCTTTTATTAAGGTTTTCAAATTATGTTTGTGTAGGATTTGGTTTATCAACCATAGGTTCCTTTTCTTCTTGTGAGGGAATAATGTAAGAAAACATGGAAGGCTGTTCAACCACTTTCTCTATGGATTTATAAATTTTCTTAGGAGGTAGATTAGGACTTGTTCGGTTTTTAATAGGTCTCTCATAGGAAACAAGTAAGGGTTTATTCATGGATGGTTCTTGGCTTGTTAAAGGGGATTTAGTCTCAGCATTGTTTTTTTTATGTGGTAGAAGTTCAAGCATGGGTGGAGGTTCAATCATTGGTGGAGGGAAGTTTTCAAGGGATAGTTTGGCTATGCATTTTGCTTTGAACTTTTGGTAGGATAGGAAAAGGAAGTCTTCACATGGTCTTATAGGTTCCATGGGCTCAGGCCAAAATAATGTAAGGATAAATTTCAATGGGAAGATGGGGGTCTAAAGCCAATATGGTTTACGATAAATATTTCATTATCGACTGGAAAATTTAAGCACCTATGGATAATGGATGGGATTGCATTCATGCAGTGAAGCCATTTGTAGCCTAACTTCACATGAAATTGGTCAAAATTAGAGATGATAGATAATGAAACATTTTATTTCTTTAGTCCTACTTGTAATGGGAGTGTGATCGAGCCCATCATAGCATGAGAAAAACCATCATGTGTTTTAATCCATTATTTAGGTTTATCATATATATCTTGATTGAGTTCATGCACATATAAGAGTTCTTTTGTGATCACATTCTCTCAACAAATGGGATCAATAAAATCTCATAAGTGGGCTTGTTATTCATTCTATCAGCTATGTAAAGTGGACCATCAACTGGATTTTTAAGTGTTTCTTCTAAAGATAAAGTAATGTCAATAGGAATTTTGGTTTGATGTGTACACAGCTCGATATCAATCACTCTTATCATTTGTATCAATAGGGATTTTTTCATTAGTATCCACAAGACTCTCATCATCATCATCCATATGATTTTGTTCATGATTTCTCATATTTTCATCATTTGTGTCAACATTCATCACATCAGGCTTAGTTTCACTAGCCTTAACAAATGGAATATTATGCTTGGGCATGGGATTGGTAAATATTTACAAGTTTGGCTGGGAGGAGCCACAAACTTATTACCTTTACCATTCACACCTTCAATCAGGATATGATTGGAATCAACGAGGTCTTGCACAAGATGTTTAAGGAACTTGCAATGTTTTGTATCATGTCATTTTTGTTGGTGATAAGCACAATAGGCATTGTGTCTAAAGCTTAGAGGTAATGGCTTGCTTTAGGGTCAAGGGGTCGGACAGGAGGTAAGGTAAGCATGTTTTTGTTGAAGAGATGGGTCATGATGTTGTGGAGTGTGTTGGGTAAGGGAGTAAATTTCCTTCATGGATCCTGAAATATATAAGGATTACTCTTCTTTATACCGACTACTTGGGTAGGTTGAGAGGTGGAATGTAGTTGAAGGAAAAATTTATTTTGTCTTTAGAAAGGTTTGTAAGTGTTTTGGTTTGAAGCTTCAAACTTTTTAGGATAGGTTGGGGTAGATTTTGGTTCACTAGCACTATGAAATTTTGATAGTCTCAAAGGGAAGTACATAAATGCATGAACGAAGGGAATTTCATCATGGTGAGCTTGTCTCATAGTTTGCTTTGTAAATTTTCTATGAACATATTTTTAAGGTGGGAATTAGGAATCTTCACACTGATTTGGGAATAAAGCAATTGTTAGCGTGAAATAAAGTCAGTGACTTTTTCACCCTTGTTTTGCTTGCATCTCATCAAATCAGCCAATGTAATTTTAGAAACCATGTGCACTTGGAAATAGTTAATAAAGGCCTCAACAAGTTCATTGAATGAATGAATTGAGTTATTCAGTAATGCAAAAGACTAGTCCAAGGCAATGTCTTTCAAGGATCACGAAAAACATTTAGCCAAAATTTTGTCCTCAAGGATAAAGCGACTACACAAAGCAGTGAAAGCATTAACATGAATAGAAAGATCTCCCTTTCCTCCATATTTCTCAAATATAGGGATCTCTATACCTTGTGGCACTGGATTTCTCACTATCTCCAAGGATAATGGGTTGCTTTTAACATATTATGAAGGTGGGCCATTTTTATTTTGATTTATGGTAGAGACTTGATGTTGAAGGGATGAAAATATTTGTAAGAGGTGGTTAATGATAGGATCATTGCTTGTGGTTTGGTATGGAGATGAATATGGTTGTGGTGTGTATGTCTTGGAAGGAAAAATGAACGAATTTCTTGTGGGAGGAGGTATGAGATTGGATGACACATAGGTATAAGGAGCATTAGTGGAAATGTGTGAGGTAGGAAGGATATTGCTAATAGGTTGAATTTTTGTCCTCACTTGAGGAGTTGCATAGGTGGGAATAGATGCTATGGTTGAAGAGGGAGAAGTTTGATTTCCTACTTGCACATTGCTTGAAATTTGATCACCATTGGTTGTTGGAGGAAGATGTTTTCCAAAGATGTGAGCTATGTTACACACAACTTCCAGTCCTTCATCACTTTCCATCATGTAGAGAATACTATCTATAGCAAGTATAATAGTGGTGGAAATGTTTTCAGTAGTCACACTATCTTGTAAATTAGCTAAGTCTCCATGCATTTATTGAGGAATATGATCAACCATTGTTTGAACACTTGGCATAATGCTTGTAGGTAAGGTAGGCATAGTAAAAGAGGTGTCAAAGGTATGGTCCATACCTATTGAACAAATTCCAACACTAGAAGTGAGAGAGCTTGATAACCAAAGATCCACAATTAGTGTTTGATTGCGGGATGCCATGAGTCTCACACTTTTTCTAACCATAGTATTAGTAGTAGGACACCAAGTACTACAAATCATACAAGGAATCAACCATGGAAAGTGCAATGAACATAATATCCTATACTTCCAATTATACTTGAAATGAAAGAAATTGGACTAACAACAATTCAAGAAATTGTAATAGAAAACTGAAGGAAGCCCACAGAAACATAGAAAATAAATTGTAAACCCTGAAAACTAGAGAGTCAAAGTCAATAGGGACTAAGATTCCAAGGTAAGTGCAAAAAGATGGGTCCCAAAAAGGGGGCTTAAGTGGCCAATTTTTTTCCAAAATCAAGAAATACTAACCTTGGAGGTGAAATTGAGGATAGTTACACTCAAAATTTTGAGATGGAACAAAAACAAGGATCGAAGTGCTCCAAGTCTACTTTCTAAACAACTAATTTATTTTGAAAATGGTTGAGATTAAGGGGTTCAAATGAGGGATGTACAAAAATTGGTGTTATTTTTTCTAGAAAAACATAACATAGCAACTCTTGTACATCCCTAGCATGGTGAGCTTTTTTAAAGTATTTTTAAAATCGCTTCAGTGAGAAATTAGCTAATAGTATGTAATTGATGCACAATTTTTTTGATAATTTAATGAATATTTGATTTTTTACTAGTTTTCTAAGTGGACACTTCCTAAAAAATATAATTTTGGTCGTGCTACCCCTACCAATTTTGGAAACTAATTGAATTTTTTTTTTTTAAAATGTAGAATGGAGTCTAGTTTCTAACAATGTAATCTATTTGAAATTTTGATGAATAATTAATTTATAATGAAAGAAACACCAAACACTACTTTTTTTCCAAAAAAGAGACACACAAACAAAATAAATTATATATGAAAGGCTTAACATTGTTTGAAAGTGAAAAAAATTACATTGTTGGATAACT
The DNA here is from genome assembly GCA_007115665.2 of Sequoiadendron giganteum. Classification (NCBI taxonomy): domain Eukaryota; kingdom Viridiplantae; phylum Streptophyta; class Pinopsida; order Cupressales; family Cupressaceae; genus Sequoiadendron; species Sequoiadendron giganteum. The sequence continues at coordinate 201,672,975 of CM021104.1, read as the reverse complement.
AAGAGAGAACCTAACATTACCCAGGTGTTCAATTTATTCAACATTGAACCATGTGCAATCCTGATGGTCAGCATGAACCTGATTTTGTGAAATATTGTAGAATTTGAAAAAAACATCTTTGGTCATTAGGAATTCCTTCCAAGCCTTTTGGTTAGTATTCCAAGGAAAATACCAAGTCTAATGCTTGGGGATTCCCAAAGCAAGATATAACGTGAGTGTGTTATAATGAACTCACATTATATCTTAGTTTTGACATGGTTTTTTCATTTGTGAGGGACATGTCTAGCAAGACATAACACGAGCACATTATAACATAGCTGCATTATGTCTTTCTTTATGTGAAACGCTACTCTATTGAATGTATGTTTATATATTTGTGTGTTTGTATGTACATATATGCTTGTATGTTATGTATGTATGTATGCATGCATGTATGTATGTATGTATGTATCAATGCATGTATATTGTATGTCTTCCTATATATATGTAAGATTGTATCTACACATGTACATGTAGGATTGTATGTACATATGTATCATGCTTGTATGTATGTAAATATGTATGTATGTATGTATGTATGTATTTATGTATGTCTTTAGAGGGAGGGAGAATATTAAGAGAGAGATATTTGTCTAGGTAGGGTGGGAGGGAGAGGGAGAGAGACAGAGGTAGTGAGAGAGAGTTTGGAGAGAGAAAGAGGGGGTGAAAGAGAGAGTTTAAGAGAGAGTTTAAGAGAGAGGGAGTGCAAGATAAGGGGTTGGAGTGAGAGGTACTTAGCTAGGTAGGGTGGGAGGTACAGAGGGAGAGAGAGAGAGAGGGAGAGAAAGAGAGAGTTATGTAGGTAGGGTTCTAAAGTGAGAGAATTGAGAGTGTGAGGGTAGGTTAGAGGGAGAGACTTGAGAGATAGGTAGTAAGAGGGAGTGCAAGAGAGAGGGAGTGGGAGAGAGAGGGAGTGTGAGTAAGATACCTAAGAGAGGGAGAGGGTGTGGGAGGGAGTGACTTGAGATAGAGAGAAGGAGAGAAGAGGAGGGAGGGACAAAGATATACGAGGGTTGAGAATTGAGGGTATAGGGTTGAGGACCTATAGGGTTGTATGGTTTAGGGTATTGGGTTGAGGGTATAGGTTTGAGGGATTAGAGTTAAGGGTACATATGGTTGAAGTATTAGGGTTGACAGTCCAATGTATAGGGTAGAGGGTATCAAGGTTGAGGGTTTAGGGGTTAAGGGTTGAGGGTTGAGGGATTAAGTGTCAAGAAGGTTGAGGGATTAGGGTAGAGAGTTTACTAAGTGGGTTTAAGGGTTTAGGGTAGAGGATTGAGGGTATAGGGTTGGAGGATTAGGGTTGAGGGTATAATGTATAGGGTAGAGGGTATAAGGGTTGAGGGATTAGGGTTTAAGGGTTGAGGGTTGATGGATTAAGGGTATAAGGGTTGAGGGGGGAGGGTTAACGAATTAAGGGTCAAGAGGGTTGAGGGATTAGGGTAGAGCTATTACTAAGTGGGTTTAAGGTTTTAAGGGTTGAGGGATTAGGGTTGAGGGTAGAGGATATTGGGTTGAGGGTAGAGGGTAGAGGGTTTAAGGGTATAGAGTAGAGGATTGAGGGTATAGGGTTGGGGGATTAGGGTTGAGGGTCCAATGTATAGGGTAGAGGGTATAGGGGTTGAGGGATTAGGGATTAAGGGTTGATGGTTAAGGGATTCAGGGTATAATGGTTGAGGGTTGAGGGAATAATTGTCAAGAGGGTTGATGGATTAGGGTGGAGAGTTTACTAAGTGGTTTTGAGGGTTTCAAAGTTGAGGGATTAGGGTTAAGGGTAGAGGGTACTGGGTATAGGGTATAGGTTAGAGGGTTTAAGGGTTTAGTTTTTTAGGGTATAGGGTAGAGGATTGAGGTTATACAGTTGGGGGATTAGGGTTGAGGGTCCAATGTGTTGGGTAGAGGGTATAGGAGTTGAGGTATTAGGGTTTAAGGGTTGAGGGTTAAGGGATTAAGGGTATAATGGTTGAGGGTTGAGGGATTAATGGTAAAGAGGATTGGGGGATTAGGGTGGAGAGTTTAATAAGTGTTTTTAAGGGTTTAAGGGTTGAGGGATTAGGGTAGAGGGTAGAGGGTAGAGGGTATTGGGTATTGGGTTGAGCCTAGAGGGTAGAGGGTTTAACAATTTATGGTTTAAGGCTGAGTGTTTAAGGGTTGAGGGATTAGGGTAGAAAGGGAGGGATGGATGGAGGGAGATATGGAGGTATAAGTGATATAGAGAGAAGGAGAGAAGAGGAGGGAGGGAAAATAATATATGAGGTTTGAGGATCCAATGTATAGGGTAGAGGGTTGAGAATTGAGGGTATAGGGTTGAGGGTTTAGGGTTTAGGACCTACATATGGTTAAACTATTAGGGTTGAGGGTACATATGGTTGAAGGATTAGGGTAGAGGATCCAATGTATAGGGTAGAGGGTATTGGGGTTGAGGGTTTGAGGTTTGAGGTTTGAGGATTGAGGGATTAAGGGTTGAGGGTCCAATGTATAGGGTAGAGGGTAGAGGGTTTAAGGTTTGAGGGTTGAGGGTTTAATGTAGTGGGTAGATCATAGAGGGTGGAGGGTAGAGGGTTTAAGGGTTTAGGGTTAAGGGTTTAAGGTTGAGGGTTGAGGGTTGAGGGTTGAGGGTAGAGGGTAGAGGGTATTGGGTTGACGGTTTAGGGTTTAGGGTTTACAAGTTGAGGATTGAGGGTTTAGGGTTTAAGTTTGAGAACCTAGAGGATTGAGGGTATAGGGTTGGGGGATTAGGGTTGAGGGTCCAATGTATACAGTAGAGGGTATAGGGGTTGAGGGAGTATGGTTTAAGGGTTGAGGATTGAGGGTTGACGGAATAAGAGTTGATGGTAGAGGGTATCAGGTTGAGGGTAGAGGGTAGAAGGTTTAAGGGTTTAAGGTAGAGGATTGAGGGTAGAGGGTTGGGGGATTAGGATTGAGGTTCCAAGGTATAGGGTTGAGGACCGATAGGGTTGATGATTTAGGACCTGCATATGGTTAAAAGATTAGGGTTGAGGGTACATATGGTTGAAGGATTTGGTTTGAGGGTTTAATGTATTGGGTAGAGGGTATTGGGGTTGAGGGTTTAGGGTTTGAGGATTGAGGATTGAGGGATGAAGGGTTGAGGGTTGAGGGTCCAATTTATAGGGTATAATTTAGAGGGTAGAGGATTTAAGGGTTTAAGGGTTGAGGTATTAGGGTAGAGGGTTGAGGGTTGAGGGTTGAGGGTTGAGGGTAGAGGGTAGACAGTAGAGGGTTTAACGGTTAAGAGTTTAGGGTTTAGGATTTAGGTTTTAGTATTTAATGGCTTAAGGGTCAAGGGTTTAGGGTTGAGGGATTAGTGTAGAGAGGGAGGGATGAATGTATAGAGAGATGGAGGGAAAATTTAGATAGAGAGGAGACAAGAAGAGGGAGGGACAATGATATATGATGGTTGAGGATCCAATATATAGGGTAGAGTGTTGAGAATTTAGGGTATAGGGTTGAGGACCTATAGGGTTGATGGTTTAGGGTTTATAGTTTAGGACCTACATATGGTTAAAGGATTAGGGTTGAGGGTACATATGGTTGTAGGATTAGGGTTGAGGGTCCAATGTATAGGGTAGAGGGTATCGGGGTTGAGGGTTTAGGGTTTGAGGGTTAAGGAGTGAGGGATTAAGGGTTGAGGGTTGAGAATTGAGGGTTGAGGGTCCAATGTATACAATAGAGGGTAGAGGGTAGAGGGTTTAAGGGTTGAGGGTTGATAATTGAGGGTTGAGGGTTTAATGTAGAGGGTAGAGGGTTTAAGGGTTCATGGTAGAGGATTAACGGTATAGGGTTGGGGGATTAGGGTTGAGGGTCCAATGTATAGGGTAGAGGATATAGGGGTTGAGGGATTAGGGTTTAAGGATTGATGGATTAAGGGTTGAAGGGTTTAGGGGTTGAGGGTTGAGGGATTCAGGGTCAATAGGGTTGAGGGATTAGGGTAGATATTTTAATAAGTGGGTTTAAGGGTTTAAGGTTGTGAACCCTAATCCTAGACCTATACACACATAGAAAAAAAACACATAATTAGATTCATATGCAAGTAAGACCAAGGATTTCCCATGAAATTCATTAGCAATGCTCAAAAATAGAAAAAATAAAGAACAAAACATGAAAAGCAAATGAAATAATAATTAAGCATGCAAATCCTCAATTCCATGGGGGGATTGGTGCCAATTATGTGAATAAATTGGCCGTTTCCCAAATCCTTTATAAGCTTGATGAAGATTGATCCGCTTGATGATGAAGAACAAGATGATTCCTTGATGAAATATGCAATAACCTAGCTATGATAATGGAAAATTCTCATGGATATGGATGAAATTTCTCTAAATATGAAGATAATAACTTTACTCTCCATTTGTGGATCCTCTTTCCAAAGGAAAGCCTTCTATGTATAGAAGAACAAAATGGAAGAATGGGAAAAATGGATGAATGTGGGATCATTAACATCCAATGGCCAAGTGCCACTTGTCAAGATGTGAATGGAGGAAGGTTGAGCACATTTTTGTGATTGTGCACAATAAATGATATTAGGTGGAATTTAAAATTCATGAAATGACTTGTTGAAGAGGGAAAGAAAGTGACTTAAATGCCACTTGGCTCAATGCACAAGGACATGTAAGAGGGTATAAATGCTTTTTCAGAAGGAAAAATCCATTTGGAGGTATTTTCAAACTTGGAGGAATATTCTTCTAAATATGCCATGTTGAAAGAAATAGGGATTTAGTAAATCAATTAAATGTATTTTCTTGTGCAAGTGGCAAATTCTAGAGAAATTAAGTGATGAGGATTAAATTAATCAAGATTTGATCAATTTAATAAGATATTAGATGATGTGACAAATTTGATATAGATTGTATGATTTATTTAAATCAAAGTGAGAAGAAAATGATTAAAGACTTTAATTAAATAAAGATTGTGATTTATTTAACTAAAAGGGGATGATGTTAGATTAGATTAAATAAGGTTTAATTTATTTAATTTAGTAGGATGACCTTAGATATTTAATTAAATAAAATGTATTATTTAATTAAATAGAGACATAGGGTTAATTAAATTAGGTTAATTAATTTAATTAACAGGGAAGAATGACTTAATCAGATAAATAATGATTCATTTAATTAAGGGATGAAATATGATAACAAGCTAAGAAGATGATTTAGGATGAAACAGTGTTAGTAATCAGGATCAGGTGTGTAGAATCAACTTTTATATTTTTCACATCTATATTTTGCCCCTCTTTGAAACAATCCACTTGCTGTGTTGGTTCAAAGAATAATCTGTTGTGATCAAAATTCAAAAACTTTTTGATTTTTTTGGATACCCCTTTGCTGGCCCAGTGAAAAGGATTATGCTGGTATATTGCCACTTCGAGAGATAGGACAATTTTTTTAAATTTTTGGGTGCTCTCCAGAAAAAAGAGGAGAAGGTTCCCGATGGGTCCAAAAAGGCTTCAGGATGCCAACGAATGTGTAAAACTGCCAAAAATGATGCAAAATGGCCCTCAATCAGGCAAAAATGGGATCAAGAGACTAAAACCCTAGCTGGATGCCTAAATTAGGTCAAAAAACCCTAATTTTTAGGCTTAAATAGACCCTAAGGGGTCATTTTCAAGTCATTATCACACTTATCCTTTGAAGAAATTTGGCATTTGAGCTCTAAGCCTTGATTGAGATGGTGAAAATATTGCTTCCCCAACACATGTCAAAGAGAGTATGAGTGCACCAGTGGCTAGCTGGCACAAGGCCTATGGTATATACCCCTTTCTCAACTTTTAATTTTATCGTTTTACATGTATTAATTAGGGTCAAAGTCAAATTAGAGTCAAGCAGTGCTATATAACACCGCTGAAAATGAAAAATCGGTGTTGCACAACCTCTAAGTGTGTCACATGTGCAAAGAGCGCTGCCACGAGCCACTTTAGAAATTAGGGTTTTAGGGATAAGTCAGCCACATATGTGAATAACACCATGGGGAGCCTCTTTGGGATTTAGAACCTAGGGGCGCAGTCAATTTGTGCCACTGCCACGCAGTTTGGAATTTGCAAACTGTGTCGCAATTGCAAACATGACTGCAATTGTTGTTCTAATTGCAAAAACTTAGTTCAAGGGCCTGATTTTTTTTGACACTTGACACAGTGACCTTTCTTGCATAGGAGGACCTCAAGATACTACACTCTCAGGAGCATAGATGTCCCATGCTTGGCAGATTAAGCAAGGTACACGAGTTTCTCTAGGAGCATCTTGGTGCCATTGGTCTTTGGTATATCACATATGTTCATCCTATTCATACCCATTTGGGAATGATGACAACCATGGCAGAGCGATGGCACAACAAGAAATCCTCCTTCCACCTTCCTACTGGTGAGGCCGCAGTTACCCTAGAGGATGTCTAGAAAATCCTACAACTACTCATCCACAGAGAGAGGGTTATCTATGATGTGGATTCTGGGAGAGATGCATGCTTCGAGGTCATGGAGCTTGATGAGATCATATTCTCTGAGGGCCAGATTGACCTAGAGAGATACCGAGGAATAGTTCCCAAATTCAAACTCATGGTTGCAGCGATTATATCAAGCCTTGTGGAACCATATCGATGAGGCCAATATTTCAATCCAGTTTGGGGATTGGCATGGGAGTGGATACTCTTTCAAAGAGAGTGCCTTGCATGGGGCCTAGTGATGATGGCCCCCTTATACAGATATTTACATGAGTTTTCTTATTTGGATAGTAGGGCCATTGGGGTCAGGGTTGCATTACTACATGTCTGGGCATGGGAGCATATTCTAGTGCTTTGCCCTTAGGTTACACTAGTTTCCTTAGAGACAGATGATCTAATTTTCTAGTGATATGGTAGGGCCTGGATTATTTTTACACATACAAGGGTAGGTGGTATCCCCCACTAGTGGCGAGTCATTGATGAGATGACTGATTTTACTTGGAGGCCCTGGCTAGGCATAGGCCCATGGATGGATGATGTTCAAGAACTATTCTTTCCTCACCAAGACAAGTTGATGCAAGGTAGAGAGCAGACCATGATTGACTGATATCTTCTAGATAGAGTGTCTAGGCAGTTCGAGGATGTACAAGACAGACCCGATGACCAGCATGTCACTATATTTTCCCATACTACAAGGGAGACCACATGGGGCCAACCCATTCTAGCATATGAGGCTATGATATCCTTTTGGCAGTTAGTGGCTAGGTCATGGCCATATGATCAGGGGTAGGGCAATGTAGGGGTCACACAAGCATACAAATATTAGTTCAAATCCCCCTTGAGGCTGACAGATCTAGGTGTGGTGCCTACATGACGGAGACCCAGGTGCCGATCAATAGGTTGAGGTTGGGGACAAAGAGGCAAAGGGGATGGTGACAGGGATGGAGACAAAGGTGGGCCACCTCCACACCAAACACCACCTTGAGTGCAGCCACAATAGACACATCCCCAAGTACAAACTCATGTTAAAGATTAGGTACATCAGACCCCTCTCTGGGATCAGCCCAAAGCTAGGGACAGAGAGGTCCCACAATAGTAGCCACAAATGCATCTAGATCATAGGGATGCCTTGATCCAGCAGTTGCAGGGTCAGATACAGGTTTTGACAGTTGAGTAGGATTAGACCTAATAATAGGTTTTGGCAGTTACTACTGAGAGAGACCAAGCCCGTTCAGGGTGGGACCACGAGATAGGTCGGCAAAGACAACTTGAGAGCATGGCCTCTTCATCACAGGGCAGAATAGTATCCCTATAGGCATACCGAGAGGTAGTCAGAGATGTTGAGTACTATTAGCAACACTATAGAAAAGCAGTTCCACCTATCAGCTAGGTTCCAAATTTCTCCTAGTAGACATGGATGAGGCCTCCCAAGGATCATGGTGAGAGGCAAGTAGGAGAGGGAAGTAGCCAACAGGGCTAGCTCCTCATTTTTATCACATACAATATATTTTGATTCATGGGCTCTCATTTTTTGTTGCCCCTTTTTTACATATACATTTGATACACACTTGATCTAATATTTGTACCATGACAATATTTTGATGATATATATATATATGAGATGTCTTATTTTACCTATAAATGATGTATGGATGCATTTTATTTTCCTATGTGTTATTATATGATGCACATTTTTATATTATGTGATGTAATCATTATAGATGTATTTATTTTCTCTGCATTTTTGTGATGATGTATGGATGCAATTATGATATGCAAATGACTTTCGTAATGTACTATGATTATAAAATGTATGCAATGATACGCAAGTGTAATATTTTTTTATTCCTTTTTCTCATGCCTTTATGGATGATATGCAATGTTTATGATATGAATAGTGTGATGATACATGGTATTTATGATACATGATATGTAATGGTATCAATGAAATGCAATTATTTTCTTAACGAATGCAATGTTATATTATGTATGATAAGCAATGGTTCCTAATGATAATGTAATATGCAATAATGGTTAAAGTGCACTGCTCATGATTATGAGATAATATGGAATGATTCATGATGATATGCTTAATGATTTATGATATGTGATCTTATGCTATGCCATTGGTATTTTAATGCAATGTGTATGAAAATGTTCTATGATGTAATCCTTTTATGATGATGATTTTCAATGCATTGATATGGTAATGAATGAATTGATTCTAACATGATGAAATGAATTTATATTAATGATGAAATGCAATGCATCTATTCTTTCTGTATGATATGCATTATGTTGATGGTTGGTGGATGTAGGGTGGATGCAATGATGAAATTTTTTTGAGTAACTATCATGGTACCATGTTAGTATGGAAAGAAGACAGAAGAAAGGAGAATGAAAAAGGATCTGAAAAGCCTATATTATTAAATGATGATGATGATTTTCTTACCAAGAATTGGGATTTTAAAAGGGATAATTACTTTGTGTTTGATAACACATGTAGGTACGATGCATCAAGGTATAAAGAACTAGGATGACATTGTACCTAGTGTGATGGACTTTGACTCGATAATCAGATATGAGTATTCTTGTTCACACTTGACATATAGAACCTTATTTAGAATGTAATTCAGATATTCTAAACATCTCAAACCAAAACATAGAAAAGCAAGCCTTCCTATGTGGTCAACAAGACACCTAAACTACCCTCCCTACAAATTAAACAAGGCACACATAACCAAGTTATTTTACAAGGACATCCAACAAGCACAACAGATAAAAAGATAATGTTAATTTTCCCATTCCTTTCTCTCTAAACCATTTTTCTTAGGTATCATCAAGAGGTTCTTGGAATGAGTGCAAAATAAGATAAATAAAAAAGACGAAGATAAAGTAAACAAACAAGCTAATGTTCTTCATACTACAAGCCAAGATTAAACTACAGTGATGCCTAATGTTGATATCCATTGTAGGAAGGATGCATTCTAGGATATGTGTTCAAGTGATGATGAGATTTGATTGGATGATAAGCTATTGATATTCCGAGTTGATCAACTTGTTGACTTACTAACCTAGTCTTGAGACTTTGATGATTGGGTATTCACTTCTGGACCTACTAGACTTGCTTCTGACTGACTTACCAAAGGATGGAGATGACGATGATTTATTATTATTGTGGGTGAAAGCAAGATGAGATAGATGCACCATTTTGGTTTTTCTTCAAATATTTGGATGTTTTTGGTATTTTTTGAAATGTTTTGAGGCTCTTTTTGGGTTTTTAATATTTTTCAATATTTTGATTTTTTGGGTTTTTCAATTTTTTTTTATTTTTGGAGGTTTTATGAATTTTTTCTAGATTTTGTGTCTCGGGGGCTCATTGATGATGGCCATTCCCACATTTAAGCTCAGAGACAACGTAGTTCAATTGACGACTTGACCAATTTACAAGATGAAGATATAAACAAATGATGAATTGCCATATTATTGCTATGGACACCTAAAGGATTGACCTAGGGTGTCTTAGGGGATGATCATAGATCAACCTTGCCTATGTTAAAGCTCAAAGCTGACGTAGTTCAGTAAGATGACTCCACTACTTTGAATTTTTTTGGAATTTTGACATGTTTTTGGATTTTGATTTTTTTGAATGTTTTTGGATTTTAGATGGATTTTAAGGAAGATCGCAAAAATATACATGAATATGAATTGATGTAGGTATTGGAACATGCCCCCAACGTGGTGTGATAGACTACTTTGATAAAGGTAGGACAAACTAACCTTCAAAATGTGCCAAGTAGTACTAGGGTGGAACATGATACGAACACAAGATCAAGCTACGGTATAGATGTGAACGAATGGTGGAAGGATAAATGGAATGCAATGGATGAATGGTGAAGTATAATGGATAAATGAATGTGCAGATTAAACCATGAAGATCTTGGTGGATGGAGAGTGATTTATTATGCTTGGCACCTATTTTCCAGGTTTTCACCAAAGTACTTGTCCAAAGTGCGACTGAAGTGGTTTTCACTAGAGGATGATTTTTTTCTCTTTACTATTTTTCAATCCTTTTTCTAATTTTTTTGGATTTTTTTATTTTTTTAATTTTTTTGTTGTCACCAAGATGCCTGTTTGCTAGGTTTTCATCACGGTAACCATTTTTTCAAGACATTTTTTGATTTTTTGATTTTTTGGTTCTATGCCTTGAAAGATCAAGCATAAATGTTTTTTAGATGGGAGCTATTCATGGGCTCTTGCAAAGGCTCCCCTTTGGGTGTTGAAAGCTAGTATGCTCCTGATTTATAGCTCAACGTGATGAAAAATGGTCCCAACCAGTTGGGTTCAAATTTTCCCTTGCTTTCTAGATTTGGTAGGTTCTTATGATTCTCCTTTAGTACTAGTTCATTGACTTGGAAGGTTCACCTCCTGATCCTCTTATTCTAGTTCCATTTGAGGTGATTCTAATATACCTACAAGTGATTTAGGGCATCCATATGCCATCCATCTAGTAACTCTTGTTCATTTAGTCATGATACCCAGTATTCCTCATTTGTAATGAGATTTTATAGTGATATCCTTAGGGATGGGAGCTCAATCTCAATGGGGAGGATGGATTTTGATCCATAGACTAGGGAGAAGGGGGTGGCACCCCTTGGTGTGCAAATGCTAGTATAGTAATCCCATAAGGTGGGATTTAGCTATAGATGCCAGTCATGACTAGCATCATTGACTATTTTCTTAAGGATTTTTAGAATAGTTTTATTGGTTGCCTCTACTTAGCCATTTCCTTGGGGATAATATGGAGTGGAAAAGAGATGTTGGATATTGAATTTATGGCAAAGGTCACGAACATCCTGATTTTTCAAAGGTGTCTCATTATCTAATATAATAGCTTGGGGGACACTGTATAGGCAAATGAGGTAGTTTAGGATAAACTTAGATATCTTCTTTCTAGTTATGTAGGTCATATGAATGGCTTCAACCCACTTTGTCAAGTACTTTGTGGTGGTGATGATGAATTTATGGCTATTGGATGAGGTGGGGGTGATTTTACTGATGAGATCGAACCCCCACTATGAAAAGGGCCAAGGTGTAATAATGGGATGAAGCTCCTGAGCTGGTGCATGGATGAGCTCTCCATGTTGCTATTATTGTAAACAAATTATGACAAAGTCATGTGCTTCTCTTTCCATAGTAGGCCAATAGTATTTAGTCCTTAGTAGTTTCTTTGCCAAAGTCATACCACTCGAGTGTGAACCACAAATGCCATTGTGTACCTCGATTAGAGTATTCAAGGCTTCCTCAACATTTAGGCAATGTAGTAGGGTCCCTTCAATGCTCCTATAATAGAGGATTTCTCCTAACATGACAAAGTAGGTTGACTTCTTGATGAAGGCTTGTTTAAGGTTTAGGGTTATGTTAGCAGGAAAGACTCCTATTCTTAAGTAGGTGTAAGTGTCATGATACTAGGGATCACTAGGACCAATGATTTCACACACGAATTCAAACTTTGGTAACTCGAATGCTGGTATAAGAAGCTTCTCTACTAGGAATTACTATTTTGGGACATTATGTAGGATTTCCAAGAGTGATCCAATTATAGCCATTGCATCTACTGCTCTATTGTTTGCTTTGGGTAGTTGTTCAAATGTAATATCAATGAATGAATCCTTGAGGTTCTCTACCAATTTCTTGTATGGAGTTAGTTTATCATCCTTTGTTTGATATTCATTATTTAATTGATTGATTATGAGTTGAGAGTCTCCATATACTTTGAGGGCTAAAATCTGCCACTACACCGCAATCCTTAGCCCTATAACAAGAGCCTCATACTCTGCTATGTTATTCATGCATGGGGATGACAACTTGTAGGATTTGGGTATGTAGTCTCCTTGGGGAGTGTTGAAGAAAATTCCCACTCCTAACCCATGTTGCATGTATGATCCATCAAAATACATCTTCTAGTGGTTTGCTACACTTAGGCTAAAAATTGATTCATCTAGAAACTCTGAGATAAGTGGATTTTTCGCATAGATAGGTGCCTCCACCAATTAATCCACAATTTCTTGTCCTTTGATAGCCTTGCATTCTACATATTCGATGTCATGTTTTGTGAATATCATGACCCACTTGTCTCTCCATCCTGTGAGAGTGGCTTTGGAAATTAGGTACTTGAGTGGATCAATTTTTGCGATTAGCTTGATCTGATGCAACAACATGTAGTGTCTAAACTTTTGAGCTACAAACATGACTGCTAAACAAGCTTTCTCAATAGGTGTGTAGTTTAGCTCATGTCCTACCATAGTTCTATTGATATAATATATAGCTCTCTCTCTTCTATTTTCATCATCTTGAGCTAGGAGAGCAATAAGGACTGTCATTGTTTCTGATATGTATAGGATCAATGGTTTTCCTAGAATTGGCGGCATTAGAAGTGGTGATGTGAGTAGGTATTCCTTGATTTTGTTGAATGCATGGTAATTTTTTCATCCCACTTGTATGCTACCCCCTTGTGGATTAGATGATAATATGGGATTTGTTGGTCTACCAGCTACGTTATGAATATATAGATCGATTGGAGCCTCCCTTGTAGACCCCTTAACTATTTTAGTGTCCTAGGTGCTTCCATTTTGAGGATCACCTTGAATTTTGAAGGATCTAATTCAATTCCTCTCATTAACATGATATACCCCAGGAGCTTGCCTAATTGCACTTTGAAGATGCACTTCTTTAGTTTGAGTCTGACCTTGTAGTTTTCCAACCTATCAAAAATGGAACTCAAAGCTGATATGTGGTCCCATCTTTTCCTTGATTTAGCCAATATTTCCTCCACATAATCCTCCACAATCTTATGAATAATTTCATGAAATATTAGTGTTGTGGCTCTCTGATAAGTTGATCCTACAATCTTTAGCCCAAATGGCATCATATTCCAGCAATAGGTTCCCCATGGACATGTGAACGTTGTCTTGTGTTTGTCCTCCTTTGCTATAATAATCTTGTTATATCTTGAGAACCCATCCATTAGTGATAATATCTCATGTTCAGCTGACATATCCACTATCATGTCGATGTTGGGTAGTGGAAAGTCATCCTTAGGACACACTTTGTTTAAGTCTCTGAAATCAATGCAGATGTGGATGTCCCTAGTGGGATTTGAATTAGGTACCAAGTTGGACACCCATTCTAGATAATCAATCAAGCGTATGAATCATATATCCAAGAGCTTCTACAATTCCATTTTGACTAGCAAGGCTATTTGGGGATGCATCTTTATGATCTTTTATCTCATAGATTTTTCTTTAGGATATACAACCAAGTGATGAAATACTACCTCTAGTTCAAGCCTAGGCATGTCAACATAATTCCATGCAAATTTTACCTTTCTTTCTTTTTGGAATGCTGCTAAGAGTTCTTGTTCTTTCGTGAAAATTTATTGAGCATAAAAGGTTATGTGTGGTAGCTCTTTTGTTCCCAGGTTGATAGGATTGCATTAATTTTCTAGAACCATTGATTTTTCTTGATGAAGTGTAGTGAGGGGAAGATTGAATCCTTCATCCTCCAATGCCTCAAATAGGTTTTAACCATTGGATGTGTTCTTTATTTTTACTATTTTCTTGCCAAAGAGTGTCACAAAGTGGTTTTCACTCAAGGACCTTGATATTATTCTCAATTTCTCAATTTTTGTGACTGAAGGATTCAATCGTCTCCCTGTAATAAGCATAAGTGTACAATGTGATGTCAAATCTAGCCTTATGATATGCATATGGTACTATATCCTCAATCCCATAAATTTTGAGAGTGCCTCATCATTTTCGAACATGTCCAAAATCAGTGGTCCTCATTCATCATAATAGATGAGTTCGGGGTATCTCATGGCCTTGGTGGTCTAACTCAAAAGACAAAGTGCTAATCATGAGTAGGGAGAAGTCTTCAAAAATAATGGGTACATCAATAATGGGATCCTAATTACTACTACACACATTGGTTACATCAAAGGTGAAGTTATCTAAGGGAAGACCTATAGACACAATTAACTAAAGGGTGGTTGCCAATAACTAAGGGGGAGTCTTGATTGCTCTAACTGGGGGACTTTGGCCACATACGGTTACACTTGGAGGGGTACACCCAAGGAAAAAAAATATCACTCATTTCTCAACAATGATGGAATCTAGTCGGCCATTGTTGTTCTTTCCCAAGATTTTGTTTCTATTATAACCCATGCCCAACCTTAATTGGGCTCCTTTGTTAGCATCATCCATAGGGAGGGTTGGTGCAGGTATCTCATCTTGATAGAGGAGACTAGATATGTCTCTATCATCCACCACTTCTTGGCCTAGATCTCCCCAACTCTTGAATCAAGAGGGGTCTTCTCTAAAGGTTTGAGTTGTAGTGTTGGTGGGTTGTGGTTGTCCATGGGATCTAGGGGATTGAGGTAACTCCCCAACCACAAAGGATCCTTTCTTAATTTTTTATTTCCCACACCCATTATCTTGGATTATAATCTTCATGTTAGATATGTCAGGGATGGTGGGTGTCTTTGTCCCAAAATTGGAGGCAATATTGGTTGGGTCTATATATGGATTTGAGGGGCCTTCATCATTCTTTGGGACTTGGGGAACTTTATAGTACTTGGATTCTAGATTCTTGCAATAGGCGATAGGCCCAATATCACCATGGATTGTGACCTCTTCATTTTGGTATGAAAACTTGATGCACTGATGGAATGTTGATGCAATTGCTTGCATCCCATGGATACATGGGCACCCCAGGAGGATATTGTAAGGTAGGTCAAGGTCAAGTACCTGACAGGTAGTTTCCATAATAGCTGGCCCTACTTGAATAGGGAGTTGAATAGTGCCCTGAGACACTCTATCTTGATCATCGTAAGCCATAATTGTGATACCTTTACCTTTCTCAATGGAATCTTCAAATTTTCCCAAATTCTTTAGAAGCTTTAGTGAAAAAATGTTGAGGCCTGCACCCCTATCCACCAAGACCCTTTTGAACTTATTCTTGTGAATGAGGACCTCGAGATATAATGCATGATTGTGAGATGGATGGGTAGGGAAGTCTTGATCAGAAAAGGTGAGGATATTTGGAGTGGTGATGTTACCAACCATAGCTTGGAATTGCTCCATGTCAAGGTTTGCGGAGATGGTGGATGAAGCCAAGGATTCCTTAAGGATTTCCCTATGGGTGGCACAAATCTTCAGTAACTCCATGATGGAGATCTGAGTAGGGGTTCTTTTTAGCTGTTCAAGGACATTGTAGCCATTAGGAATAGATTTTTGAGTTGAGGTGGGGCTCTTAGATGGATTTGATTCCCTGATAATGGCGACCTTTCCACTGCATGTGGTGACTCCACAGTCAATGTTGGCTCCCTTGATACTAACAATAGTGACCATTTCGTCAAGGAATGTGACAACCCCTTCATACACATGATTCACTTTTCCATTATTTTGCTTACCTTTATTGTTTCCTTAGTTGTGATCAAGCATTGGGTTTGTGTAGATTTTTAGATCTTGATTTCTAGTTGGTTTCGCAACATTTATGATTTTATCGTCAATGAGATCTTGGATAATATTTTTCAATTTCATGCAGTTGGAAGTTATACATCCCTTGAGCTTATGATAATCACAAAGGAAATTTTCATTATACCACAGTGGTTTCACCTGGGGCTCTTGGTAATTATCATAACTGGGGACTTTGATGAGGTCCTCATTAACCAATTTCTTCATGATGGATTTGATGGATTCTCCAAGGGTTGTGAATTTCCTCTTGGGGGGATACTTATTTCGTGGAGGTGGTCCTCCTTGATTATTGAGGTTGTTGGATTACCGCATTTTCTTCCATGTTATTCAGATTGTTGTTTTGTGGCTGATGATGTGTTTGGACATTCTAATTTGGAGCACTAATGATGACCTTGGAATCAACCACTCCATCATTGGTGACATTCCTATTTTTCATCCATGTGTGAGGTTTATCATTATAGTTGGTGGATGGGTGATTATCTTGATGTTTAGGATATGTAGGTGTGCCCCTTGTGTAATAAGTCCCCTTTCAATGTTGAATGCCTTTGGGATCAATTGGTCGTATGTGGTGATGCATTGCATCTTTAGATAAAATTACAAGGTCTTATCTAGATTAGCAATGATAGTGAAAACTTGTTATTCCTCTGGCATGGCCCACTTGCTCTGATTGGCCTTGGATTTCCATCATTAGAGGAAGGAGGTGAATGATTCCCCCTTTCCTTGTTTGAGCACTGAAAGTTCCTCTAAACTAACATCCACACTAATTTTGGATGCATAATTATAGAGGAATGCGTCTTTTATTTCTTGGAATGTTCTGATGCCAGTAGGCAGATAAGAGAACCACTCCATGGTGGGACCAGCCAAGCTTTGAGGAAACAACCACATTAGATACGTGTTATTGTATGCGACCTCCATATAATGTACCTAGAATTCCCTGATGTGATCTTCAAGGTTTCATATCCCTCGATTTTTTTCAAATTTGGAGATTTTGAATCACCTCGAGAATGATATCATTGCAAGGCTTTTGTCGAAAGGATAGGGACACAGATTATTGGGTTTCCTTGTTGTTTTTCATGATTGAAGATCAAGAACTTGTTGTGAGAGAAATATGATTTATGTTGTCACATCGCCTTGTGGATCAGGAGGTGGGGTGAACACATTTTGAGTCGCTTGATTGATGGGTGGGATTTTGGTGGGAGTTTCTTGTAAGCTTTGTTGATAAAGTAATGCCTATGTTTGCTTCTGAGCCAACAATGTTTGTTGTTGGTCGTGTTGTTGCTATGCAAAAAATGCTTTTTGTTGGGCTTGTTGTTGAGCTTCTTCTTATTGTACTTGATAATCTTGCAAGGCTTGTTGATATGATCCTTGGTGGGTTGCTTACAATTTTGCTTGGTATTATGCTTGTTGAGCTTATTATTGAGCTCGGGCTTGAGCATGCACTTGTCGAACTTCTTTTTCAATTTGAGCAGCTTTTGTAGCTTGTGCATCTTGAGCTGCTTGCGTAGCTTAGGTGGCTTGAGTTGCTTGGGAAAATTGAGTTGCTTGGGTGGCTTGAGTTGCTTGGACTGCTTGCACAGCTTGAGCAACTTGTTGTTGTTGTAGTAAATCTTGGGCTTGGGCAACCTGATGTGCCTGTTGCGCTTGTGGCACTACTAATTGTGTGGCTTGTTGATTTTTGAGTGTCTTTTGATGGGTAGCTTGTTGAGTAGCTTGCAACGTGATGCTGAATGATTTTTCCATGTCTTTTGGCAATGGTGGCAGTGGATTAGGAATGGTGTTGACCATTATGATCAGTAGAATGGTCATATTGATGATCGAGGTTTGAGTCGTGGACAGTGAGATTGAGATGCTTGGTCCTTGGGAAACCATGCTTTGAGAGATTTGGGAAATAGTGGATGTGTTGATTGTTAGGGTTTTTTGGATGGTTTCCATCTATTGTTGTGATATCGCTGGCAAGATGGGAGGATTTTATGTGATGCTTTGACTTATAATGGGGATGTTGCTTTGATTTGGTTGATTGATGGTGGGTAAAGGGGGAAGATCTAACCCAAGGGGTGATGTATATGTGAGTGGTAGAGGAGGGAATGGCATATTCCCTTGAAGTGAGGATGAGGGATCGAAGATGCCCCCAACTCCAAACAAATCACCTTCTTCTTGTGAGGTAGGGAGAGAGGTTTGCGTGTCTAGAGGATAAATTGGTGTTGCATGATAAGAGGTTGGATTGGCAGAATCATGGAATGTGAGTGGGACATATGTGTAAAGTTGATGTATTGGGATAGATTGGTGTGGTGTGGTGTTTGCATCCAACTCTCAGTTGCTCACAAGGGGATGTGTTTGGAGTGCATGAAGCAATGAGCTTCCCTTGTTAACAACTGGTGAGGTTGAAGCGATAGATGAGATGATTTACGAGATGTCTTGAGTGATGCTTTGAAATGGAAGCATGGATGAGGTTAAGGGCATGATCCCAAGAGGTATTTCCACAATAGTGCTTAGGTCATAGTCAGAAGGTAGTTTATCCCCTTCTTTTGCTAACTCAATCATGTATTGGGAGGGATATAACCTCATCATAGTATTGAAAATTCGATGATTTTCAGGATTTTGCACCGTCTCAAGGATTTAATTTTGTGTCATCCCTAAGACATTGTTGGTGATTTCCTCTACTTGACCCTCCTCTTGAGGAATCTATGATGGTAGAGGAAAATTTCTTGGGGGATTGCTTGATCCAACAAGATTTATTTCGGAGAAATTTTACTTAGATCACTTGAAGTTCATGTTTCCTTTGTGATTTCCATATTCTTCTTGTGTTGAGATATTGTTTGCACCATAAAATAGAGATCAATTGATCTAACTTTAGGTACAGAAACAAAAGAACTAGGATAAATTAAGGATCAAAGTGATGATGAGGATGATGGAACTTTTGAAGAACCTTGAGGGGGATGTTAAACTTTAGGACTTAATTTGATTGGATTTTGATCGATTGATTTGGATAATGAACTTGTAAACTCTAGAAGGTTAGATGTTTTCCTAGAGTGAACTCATACATGAGGATAATTTGACTAAGTGTATAAAGAAGGATTCATCAAGACACCCTTAGTCAAACAAAGTGATTTTGGATAATGAAATCCTAGACACGAAGATGTTGGATTTTATCAAGAGGTAAAATTGTTCACAAGGATTAATTATTTGATCAAATATGTGGGGAAGGATTCATCTACACATATCTAACCAAACAAGATGATAATTATTTTTCCTAGAAGTCTAGCATAAATGATGTTTTCAAAGTTTCCAAGAATTTTTTGGTGAGATGGGATTTGATATTGATGGTTGAGGGATGGGTGAGAGTGATGATTTTGATCCTAGACTTGACCTAGATACAACTTCTTCTTACAAGACCTCAGTATTGAAGAACACGCTTGATACTTCCTATGTGAGAAAAGAAAACCTTTGGAAGAGAATGGGATTTTGTTGATAATAAAACAAATTCAAGCTTGGGTTGTTTCTTGAAGCTTTCTTGTAGAAATTATAAACCAACCTTTCTCTTACCTCAAGAAGTATTTCAAGAAGCTCCTTGTGATATTTTGGACTAAGACTTTTAAACTTAGGTTTTCAAATCTTGATTTTGTGGGAAATCATTTGAAAGAACACATGTGTGGGGTTCAATTGTTTCTTTATCTTTGTTTAATGAGTTATTTTCACTACAAACAATTTCTTAATTAAAATTTCAAACTAAATGTCTAATGTCCTAATTTCTTCTCATCCCAAAAAGTCCATTATGTGGAAAATTGAGGAAATTAAGGCAAAATTTTCCTATTGTTATATTTAGTGAAAAAAATGATGATTAAACCCAAATACTTAGAAACCTCTAAGGAAGGAATCCCTAGGGTAAGCAAGAGCACTTGGATTTATCAAAGATGTTTGTTCCCTCCAAAGGGTTTGAAATTTTAAAGCTTTTGTGAATGTTTTTTTTTAAATGTTTTCAAGCCCAAGAAAACTATTTTTTGATTCCAAGAGCATGCACAATTCTAGGATGAACCGACAATATTCATTGGGTTCCCACTTGGATAAATCCAACTGCGCATATTCAATGTGAATGATTAGATGCTTGACCACACAATTTCCCCCTTATAGTGCACTCACTTCTTTGGTCAACCAAGCATCAATACCCATGAATCTCGCATGACATACTTTTCATCTCTACTATAAAACCACATGTTATGTGGGGAAACTTCAAAGGACATGACCTTTTGCACCAACAAATAGAAAATATTTTGGCCTTTTCTAAACAAGAGGTTTTAATGTGAGCATTCCATTCATGGGAGACCATCCATGTGGTGAGAGACCATTGCTTCCCTTCTTATCAAAATAATCCTTATGATTCCTGAACTTTCCTCAAGAATCCAAACTTATATACCAGTTGGAAGTCACTTGGATTTAGCCTATTCCTAATTGGGTCATTCCTTGGGGTGATTACTTTTTGCCACCAGGCAGGCCCTCTAAGATAAACAAAAGAAAGCAAGCATGTCCCATATTTTGATCAACCTTTATTGAAATACAAAGGAAGAAGACTCGTAATATGCCCCACCCACACTTGCAAGATTGGTTCAATTTTTAATCCCAAATGAAATGTGAAGGCAATCACTTACACAACTTAAGATCACCAAAAATAATTTTGATTCTCAAGATCGCTATAAACCATGAGAGAAGTGCATACATCTTTTTGAGGATATTACTTTGGGTAAGTGATTACAAAAAAAGACACATAGGTTCATTTTAATTCCTCAAGGCAATGATTATGATTCTTTTTGAAGCACCAAAAGGAAATATGAAAGTTGTTTTGTTCAATTGTTAACTTCAAACCAAATCTAGTAAGTTGTTCTAAAGTTATTTTTAACCCTTTGTTAAAAAATTGAAAGATTTTGTAGTGTTCTTTTTAGAGCTTAAAAGAAATTTTAGTGAAACTAAAAGCATGAAGGCAATAAAATACTTAGGAAGGGATTATAAGTTCTCCCAAAGTGTTTAAAAACACTTAATACAATAGGAAAATAAATGTCACAATGAAAGATTATTCTTTGTTCCCTCCTTCCGTCAACTTGCAAAAATAATTAAAACCAAGAAATACAGAGACAACAAACAAGTTAGGAGCTTAAAAAGTAAAAAAAAAAAAGAATATGTCAAATTAAACTCAATTTGAACTTTTTATTCCACCCCAATGGTGCATTTCGCGAGTGTTGCAGAGTTTAGAAACTCCAGTAGCGCAATATAGTGTTGCTAAATACTGAGAGCAACACTCTATAGTGAAACAAAGACCGTGATTGCAGCTCTATTTGACTAGCAACGGATTTTACAATTTGGAAAATTTTAGGTGGGAAGACCCCAGTGGTGGATCTTGGAAATTAAAATGGTGCAATATAGCATTGCTTGATAGTTAGCAGATGAGTTTCCTGGAACTTGCAAAAAAATACAAAAAAGTGCAGAATTTTGAAGAAAATGTGATTAAATATTTCAATCCATCCCTCCTTCTAGCACCAAAATGTGAACCATAATCCTAGACTTGCACAAAAATTACAAAAAAAGACATAATTAGATTCATATGCAAGTAAGAACAAGGATTCCCCATGAAATTCATTAAAAATACTCAAAAATAGGAAAAATGAAGAACAAAACATGGAAAGAAAATGAAATCTTAATTAAGAATGAAAATCCTCAATCCCATGGAGGAGTTGGCACCAATTATTTATATAAATTGGCCCTTTCCCAACTCCTTTGTAAGCTTCATGAAGATTGATCCACTTGATGATGAAGAAAAAGATGATTCCTTAATGAAATCTACAATAACCTAGCTATGATAATGGAAAATTCTCACGAATATGGATGAAATTTCTCTAAATATGAAAATAATAACTTTCCTCTCCATTTGTTGATCCTCATACTAGAGGAAAGCCTTCTATTTATAGAAGAGAAAGATATAGTAATGAGAAAAATGGATGAATGTGTGATCATTCAACATCCAATGGCCACGTGCCACTTGTCAAGATGTGAATGGAGGAAGGTTGAACACATTTTGGTGATTGTGCATGATAAATGATATTAGGTGGAATTTCAAATTCATGAAATGACTTGTTGAAGAGGGAAATAAAGTGACTTAAATGCCACTTGGCTCAATGCACAAGGACATGTAAGAGGGGATAAATGCTTTGTTGGAAGGACAAATCCATTTGGAGGGATTTTCAAACTTGGAGGAATATTCCCCTAAATATGCCATGTTGAAAGAAGTAGGGATTTAATAAATCAATTAAATGTATTTTCTTGTGAAAGTGGCAAAATCTAGATAAATTAAGTGATGAGGATTAAATTAATCAAGATTTGATCAATTTAATAAGAGATTAGATGATGTGACAAATTTGATTTAGATTTTATGATTTATTTAAATAAAAGTGAGAAGAAAATGATTAAAGACTTTAAATAAATAAAGATTTTGATTTATTTAACTAAAAGGGGATGATGTTAGATTAAATTAAATAAGGTTTAATTTATTTAATTTAGCAGGATGACCTTAGAGATTTAATTAAATAAAATGAATTATTTAATTAAATAGAGACATAAGGTTAATTAAATATGGTTAATTAATTTAATTCATAGGGAAGAATGAATTAATTAGATAAATAATGATTCATTTAACTAAGGGATGAAAGATGATGAGAAGCTGAGAAGATGATTTAGGATGAAATAATGTTAGTAATCAAGATCAACTGCATAGAATCAACTTGTATATTTTTCACATCTAAAAAGGGTTTAGGGATTAGGGTTGAGGGTAGAGGGTAGAGGGTTTAATGGTTTAGGGTTTAAGGGTTGAGGGTTGAGGGTTTATGGTTTAGGGATGAGTGTTTAAGGGTTGAGGCTTTAGGGTTGAGGGATTAGGGTAAAGGGTAGAGGGTTTTAGGGTACAAGGTTTAATGTAGAGGGTAGAGGGTTGAGAATTTAGGGTATAGGGTTGACAATTGAGGGTATAGGGTCCAATGTTTAGGGTTGAGGCTAGAGGGTTTAGGGTTTTAGGGTATTGGGTTCAAGGTAGATGGTTTAAGAATTTACGGTTTAAGGGTTCTGGGTAGAGGATTGAGGGGATAAGGTTGGGGGATTAGGGTTGAGGGTCCAATGTATAGGGTAAAGGGTATATGGGTTGAGGGATTATGGTTTAAGGGTAGAGAGAAGAGATAGAAAAGAAACCTACAAAATACCAACTTTCTCATAATGCAAGCACATTTTGAAGTAATAAAGATATGACCATTCTTTTAGCAAGACATAACGTGTTCGCATTATAATTGATGAGCCCAATTTTTGGCATGTTTTAGGCTATGTTTTTAGTATCTTTATATCTTTTATTATGCTAAGAGACATTAAATAGTAATTATGGAAGTACATTAACTAGTAATTATGGAAGTAATATATAGAATTTTATGCTTAATATAATAAATTTATTATGATAAGTATTTAATATAATTTCCATGGTTATTGCTTGATGTTTTATCAGTTTGCTAAAAGATGTGTGCCTTGTGACTCTATGAGATGAAATTCCTTTCATGCAACCACTACTGTTCACCTTCCTGCAATCATATGCAAAATGTTGTTTGATCGAAGTCAATACCTAATGAATGTATGAATGAGATAATGGATCATTTAATCAGTTGGATGTGTTGGGATGACCCTTTGCCACATGAATATTTGTTAGTCATTGTAGGTACCAAGTCTCAAGGAGAAGATTTAGCCTCCACTAGATCGCTACAGGACTGATTCAAAGTAGACCGATTCAACAACATGAAATGACGAGAGAGCTGAGAAATTATCTACCATGCAAGGGGAGCATTCTAGGAATCCAACAGAAGGTGTCTTGATGACACACAAGTCTAAGATAGTTGTGCATTAATTCTTTCAAACTGATTTGACCCAGTTCTCTCTCTTGTGTCCACTTCTTCAATGTAAAGGTCGAGATGTAATAAAGGTTCCCCATTTATGTGGAAAATGTTAGTTAGTTGTTAGGTTTTAGCTTTAAATAAATAGCTATGTTCTCCTTTAGAGAAAGGGTTGGAAGTTTATTGTTGTATTAGCTTTAGTTGCAAGTAATACAGTTGCAAGTTGCAAGTTGTGAGCAATGTACTTTCAGTTTCAATTTAGTAAAAGCATTTCATGGAGTTTGTAGTTTAATCTGTTGTGTACTTGAGACACTACCTAAGGGGGGTTGCTTAGGGAAGTTGTCTATCTTTCCCATTTTTGCAATTAGAGTAATTGTACTTCATTTTCCTAGAGCTTTAGCATTACTGTTCCTGTAGTTGGAAAAATTATAGACCTATTAACTATTCCTCCAACCACTAGGGAAAAAGTAGTTATTGTCTTCAAAACTGGGTTTAGTTTTCATTTTGGGAATACTTAGTTAGTTGAAGCTTATTTCCAGCCATTTCAATTCCAAAATGGTATTTTCAAGGAAAAACAAGTCTGAAATAGGTTGTTAGTGCATATACTATGCAGACCCATTTCAAGTCTAATGTCCCTGGGTTGACAATTAAATGATGTCCTTTAGTAGATTATAACTGCCAGTTGTGATATCTAATCCCTAAGTAGAGGAATATATGTTCCTAGTTATCAACCTAATTAAGGACACTACATTTTTGGCGTCGTTGTTGGGGATGGTGTCAAACTAGGAACCTATTGCAGGCATGGTAGTAGGAATTTTAATTTCATTCCTAGCATTTAGCTTATAATTCACCATTCCAACATTTTCCATAGTTTAGACTTACTTTTTTTTGTGTGCTTAGAAGAATATCAATTTGGAAGATTCCTTCCTGGAAGATTAGATACCCAAGAAGAAGAACCATATGTGGATGCTGGCCAGGACTTAGTTAGCTCATCTTCTTCCTCAGAGTTAAGTTTGAATTTTTTTGATGATCTAGATGACCTTAATCCACTCATTCAACATCTGAATAATCTGCAAACTTTCAACAACCAAGACCCATATAATAATCAGGTTGCCCTTGTAGTTTATCAGCCAAGAGTTAACTTAGGAGGGCCACCAAGGATGGAAAAGCCTACTTTTCCATTTCCAATCCCTAACCTACATAACAATAATAACCTCAAGAAAATTTCTTACTCATTACTCCCAAAGTTCTATGGACTTATTACAGAAGACTTTGATACCTTCTTGTTTGAGTTTGACATCCTTTGTAGGAGTTATGACTACATCACTTATGCAAACAAGCTGAAGTTGTTTTCCTCTACCCTAAAGGATTCATCCTTGAGGTGGTTCATGGGATTAGGTGGCAATGTAGCAATCACATGGGATGAAATGAATAATTTTTTCTTTGGAAAGGGGTATGTGCAAGATCATCATGGGAAAAATAGGCCCTTAAGTGGCAATAAAATTCAGAAAATCAGAGTTAGGCAACTTGACATAAAAATTTGAATAAGTTATCTATATTATTTAAAAAATATGTAAGAATAGAATATGTAGAAAATTAAATGTAGTTTCTAAACTACTAAGTTTATTTTATTTTTTAAAAATATATATGGTGAAAATTTGAAATTTCAATGTAGTAGTACTTAAATTTCAGGGAAAAAATAAGAAGTAGGTGTATGTTTGACCACCCTAACCACAATTAAATGATAATATTTTTTTATAATATTTTAGATATAAGTAGGGGACTCATGTCCTGATGTGATGCATATTTTTTTCTAATTTTTTTCCAAGTAAATAATTAATTATGAATTTTTTATTACAACTTTTGAAAAATATAAAAAATCCTATGTCTGACCACCTTAACTTGGTCAAAACTTCATGAAATTCAATTTTTTTTTTTTTAATCCTATAGTATGTGAAGCATAGAATGTGATGCATGTTTTGGATTGAAAAAATGTGATACCATTTGAAAGCTATATATTTTTTTCAATCAGCCTATCAATTAGGACTTTAGTCATAATTAAAATAGACAATGAATAATAAAATTTATGTTGGTGGAAACCTGAGAATCTCCTTTAAAAACCCTTTTCGTTTCATCAATTTTGGGTAAGAAAAAATCCGTCAGCCACATGGGTCATCATATCACTTAGATATTGCCACTTTTTGGCCCATCATGATCCTACACATACCCAAAGTATAAATAATATTGTAGGGGGAATGATATGAGAGGAGATGAAATCTTCAAGATGTCACAAAAAGAGGATGAAACCTTGGAATACTATGTGTCAAGGTTTTTTTTAATTGTGTAGAAAAACACTCAGCACCAACTGAATGAGAAGTCTCAAAAACTTCTCTTTCTAATAGGAGTTATTGATACTTACATGGAGGCACTAGACTGCATGGCCAGAGGGGATATCATCCAAAGAAATTGGAATGATATGAAGAAGATATGTCTCAACTACTCCAGAGAAACTATGAAGAAAGGTAGAAGGTTTAGATCCTCTATTGCAAAAGGAAATGGCTCAAGAGTGTCTAAGGGGGAGATTTCTAATCTCTTGTCTGAATTGAAGCAAGATATCATCAATAATGTAGCTACTCAATTGGACACTATGCAAGCTAGGAGGACAAAAGATGAAGTAGAGGCAATGCTAGCTGAATATCGCCATCACTGCAGACAAAAGAGGAGGGATTGCAGATACAAGGCAGTGGCTAATTTGGAGGTGCAACATCTTCCCACTAAGTTCAAAACAAAAAAAGGAGATGAAGAAGTGTTCTTTGTTGCTCAATGCAGGCCTTGGACCCCAAGACAAGGTATGCCTCAAGACCCTTTGCAAAATCAATGGCAACCTCCGCAAGAAAATTGGTAGTAGTCTAACTAGTGGAGGGGAGGCCAACAATGGTCAAATCAACCCACTGGTTTCCTTTAGAAACCCCAACAATAGTCAATCATGCCACTTCTTACATCAAATCAAAGCCAAAATCCTAAACTAACCTAGCTACCTGCTCAACCAACACCTAACCCAAATGGCCAACCTCAACAATAACAAGTTTATTTCATCGATCCTAATTAGCAGCCTGCTTATGCTTTCAACTTGAGTAATATTAACTTATGGTCAGGGATAGTGTTACCTACATCTTCTCCTCACATAATCATAGAGTTTCCATTTGAAGGGAATGAGCAAGAATACATTAGTGACCTAGTCCCATCCAAAGATCCCATGCAAAATCCATCTTTTCCTAAAGTGTCCAATAAAACTTCACCTCCTTTTCCACAAAGGTTAGAAGGTAAATTTGTTCAAAAGAATGAAGAGCCTACCTTTGACCTTCTAGAATAATTGAAGCACATATGTGTAAAAATACCCTTGTTCCAAGCAATAAAGGAAGTACTTATCTATATGAAAGCTATTAAGGAAGCATTCTTGAAGAAAGTGGGTAGGAAAAGGAAGGACCCTCAAACTATTCATGTCTTAGGTCAACTGTCTGATTTGATGCTAGGGAAGCTTACCATCCCAAAATATTCAGACTTTGGTAGTCCTGTTGTGGAAATAATTATTAATGGAGTTTAAATTAAAAATGCTTTAGTAGACCTTGGAGCAGCTATTAATGTCATGACTAAAAACCTTATGGTACAACTAAGTATTTCAGACCTAACAACTACACCTACAGTCTTGCAGCTCACTGATAGTTCAACTGTCAAGCCTGATGGAATAGTTGAAGACCTAGTAGTCACCCTAGATTGATGGGAATATTTGATTGATTTTATGGTCTTGTCTCCAAAGGCAACACTAGGAGGATTTCTTGTAATACTAGGAAGGCCTTGGTTAGCCACTACAGATGCTTACATAGGATGTAGGTCTGGTAACATGAATATTTTTTATGGATATAGCACCAAGAAGCTCACCATTTATGCTCCAACCCAGCCTCAACTTGAGTCTGAATAAGCAGTCTAGCCAGATTTGGGAGAAGAAGTAGAAGAAGTGAATTCTGTGGAAAACCTGATGATTATTAGAAGAGAGCCTTTTATTGAAAAAGAAGAAGAGGAAGAAGTACTCTCTAATGTCCTTCAAAACAACTATGGCATAGAGTACCCCCTTTGCAAAGAAGTTCCATGTTCCTTGCAAACAATTGTTCCCCTATCTACTTCAGCTCATTATCCTGCAGCAACTGACTTTTTGCACACTTGATTGCCCCATGAAGTAGAAATGCCTTTTATGTCAAAAGTATCTATGCTATAATTGACCTCACAAGTGGAAGTAGCTGTAGGAAAAACCTTGAATATCAATAGAAAACTTACCATTGAGCAACAAGAGTCAATTGTCCAAATGCTTACTACCCACAAGACAACTTTTTCCTAGGATTACAGTGATATGAAGGGGCTAGATCCAAAGCTATGTACACACCAAATTTTCATCAAAAGTGAGCTTAAACCTATTAGACAACCCCAAAGGAGAATTAATCCAGCCTTAAGAGAAATAGTTAAAGAGGAATAGTAGAAATTGTTGAATGCTAGTTTTATCTACCCAATCTCAGACAACTAGTAGGTTGATCCACTAGTTATTGTCCCTAAGAAAGGGGGAAAATGGAGAGTGTGTGTGGATTATAGGGAGCTCAACTTAGCAACTAAGAAATATTATTTTCCTCTATCCTTTATTGATCAAGTCCTAGATAACTTATCAGGGAAAAAATATTTATCTTTCCTTGATGGTTTCAGTGGATATAATGAGATAAAGATTTCCCCAGAGGATCAAGAAAGGACTACCTTCACATGCTACTAGGGAAAATTTTCCTATTCAGTCTTATCTTTTGGTCTTTGTAATGCTCCTACAACTTTCCAAAGAGCTGTGATTAGTATTTTTTCAGATATTTCATATGATTGCATGGAAATATATATGGATGACTTTATTGTTTATGGTGCAACATTTGAGGAAGCCCGAGATAATTTGAAGAAGGTACTAAAAATGTGTGAAGATCATAATTTGTCACTCAATAGTCAGAAATGCTTCATGATGATGTAAGAAGGAGTAGTGTTGGGTCACTACATTTCTGTTGCAGGAATATAGGTGGACCCTTCCAAAATTGAAGTCATTTCCAGTCTACCCTCTCCTACCAAGAAAAAAGAACTCAAAAGCTTTCTTGGACATGTTGGTTACTATAGGAGATTTATTAAATATTTCATTCAAATAGCAAGACCTCTATACAGTTTGCTAAAGAAGGATGTAGAGTTTTCTTGGACAACAGAATGTGATAAAGTATTCCTTGATCTTAAAATTGCCCTCACACAAGCACCTATTTTGAAAGGACCAAATTGGTCTCTTCCATTCCATATTCACTTAGATGCCTCAGATTATGCTATTGGTGTTGTCCAAGGAAAAAAAAGTGGTTCAAGAGAGCATGCACTTTATTATATCAGTAAGAAGTTACAGGGGGCTGAATTCAACTACATAGTTATGGAAAAGGAGATGTTAGAAATCATCTATACCCTCAAAAATTTCAAGCATTATATCACAGGCTATCAAATATTTGTCCATACTGATCATGCAGCAATCAGGTAACACATGAACAAGAGTTAAATTACAGGGAGACTAGCTAGGTGGTTGTTGTTGATGCAAGAATTTGATATCACAATTGTGGAAAAACCGGGTAAAGCCAATGTGGTTTCTGATTTCTTGTCTAGAATCCAAAGGCAAGATGATCCTACACTCATAGAAGATTCTTTCCTTGATGAAATTTTTTTTTCCATCCAAGTCATCCATCCATGGTATTCAGACATAGCAAATTATTTAGCTACAGGAAGAACTCCTCCTCACTTCTTACCTAAGGAGAAGAGACTGTTAGTTGAGGAAAGCTTTAACTTCTCTTGGATTGTAGATTGCATGTTTTACATAGGGCCAGATCAAGTAATGAGGAGATGTGTGAGAGAGGAAGACACTCATGACATACTGCATGTATGCCATGATGAACCTTGTTGTGGACATTTTTTTGCTAAGAGGACAACCATGAAGATCTTAAATACTGAATATTATTGGCCAACACTACATAAGGATGTAGACAAGTACACCAAGAGGTGTGATAGATGTCAAAGGATGGGGAGGCCAACAAGATCAGATGAAATTCATTTATTTCCACAAGTTATTGTTTCACCCTCTAATAAGTAGGGATTGGACTTTGTAGGCCCAATTGATCCACCTTCAAATGGTAAGTCTTACATTCTTGTGTGCACTGATTATGTAACAAAGTGGGTTGAAGCTAGACCTATGAAGCATGCTAGGGATAATAAGGTAGCAGAGTTCCTCTATGAATAAATATTTACTAGATTTGGGGTTCCTAGAGAAATAGTGACACACCAAGGGGTACAATTTACTTCTACTCTTATCACAACTTTAGTAAATGAGTACAACATAAGGAATAGTAATTCAACTCCTTATCATCCTCAAGATAATGGCCAAAAATAAATAACTAACATGGATATTCAGGCGATTTTGACAAAAACAGTGGACCTCCATCAAAAGGATTTGGCTGTGAGTTTACCTGAAGCGATATGGGCCTATAGAACTACTTGGAAGACTACAACAGGTTTTACACCTTTTGAAATGGTGTATGGGAAGAAATCTATGATGCCTATAGATTTTGAACACAAAACTCTCAGAATAGCTTGGGAATTAGATATGGATTTAACAATTGTATAGAGAGATAGAATCATGCAGCTCAATGCCTTGGATGAGCTAAGGAAGAGTGCCCTACAACATACAAAAATAGTACAAAGTCGAAGAATCAAATGGCATGATAAGTACATAAAGGAAAATAAATTCAAAGCAAGAGATTGGGATCTGCTATATGATTGAAGATACAAGGACAATCAAGGGAAGCTACATACCACATGGTTGGGGCCATACAAAATTACAGAAGTATTTGATAATGGTGCAGTTCAACTGAGCATAATTGATGACATCAGATTCAAATTATTGGTCAATGGGAATCGACTGAAGCCTTACCTAAAGCCCCTTGATAAGGAAGAGTTCCTGAATCAGTTTCAAGTTAAGTAGGAGTTCACAAATCCTACAGCTGAAGGAGTTGAGTCTCAACTCGATTCCCTAAGAAATGCATGAAAAGTGCATAAAAGACCACAATAAAGGGGTCATCCTTGTGGATCCCCATTCCATACCATCATTTCATTCACTATTTGTACCATTTCCTCTTCTACCACCTCATCCATCATTCATTCATCACCATTTCCACTTTTCCAAAAATCAACTTTTGCAAGAAATGAAGTGGATTCACATCAGTCAGTTGTGGCACATCATGGCAGGTAAGCTCCACTTAACTCAAGAAGTGATTAATTATTTTATTTATTATGTTTACATGGGTATTGAATTAGATGATAGATTTCCTATATGGTTGCAGTCACATTCAGTCTTTTCTACACATTTGAACCATTTTCTTTAATTCCTAACTGATGGCCATTTCATTACCTTCCACTGCCAGGAGACTTGGTCACATCAAGTCTACTCTTCTTTTTGCCAGAATTCAAGATTTTGAGGAAATTTGCAAATGAATTAATGAACTTCCATCATTTCTTGCAATAATGCCCTAATCTGTCTTTAGTTCCTCTCTATAAATCTTTTTATGTCTAAAATGTGCATTTGGATGTTCAAAATTATTCCTTCTTTGTCTAAATTTGTTGAAAGAAGTTCAAAATTTTAGGTTGAGGGGAGAAGGGAGTTAGTTTGAATTGCAGGAGGTTGAAATTGAGAAGGGAAGAGTTTGAAGTAATCAGGTTGAATTCTTTGTAGTGAGCTAAGTTGCAAGGCAAGCATTAAGAATGGGAGAACAACCCATTAAGCATGAGCCAATAGACCATCGTGCCTTGTTGCAAGATGCACGAAATTTGCCACCATTCAGGTAGTATGGGTGGCTCGATTATTTTCTCAAACTTTTCATGTTTGATGAACATATTGCTGAAGAATTTACCAGGACATTTCACAATGAGAAGGACAAGGTGAAGGGAGTGAAAATTTATGCCACGGTGGAAAGAGTTGTAGAGGTGACAGGGTTACCTCAAATTGGTGATTTTTTTCCCCAAACAAAAGATGCACGAAGTGCTAGGGCAGAATTTAGTAGACCTGGAGATCCTCCTTTGCATGTAGATAGGAAAGGAACTCAATGAAAGATTCTACCATAGGAATGGATCCCATGGGAAGCCTATGTCATCAAATACCTAGCATGTGAAGGTCAATTCTCTATTTTGAATTCTCACCATTTCAAACTATTGTCTCATTTGTGTGATGGTTTATTGATGCATATACCAGATTTATTGTATAATTTACTTTCCAATAGTGTTGCAGAGTATAAGAAAGGTAGAATAAATTATGTATCCCATCATTGCCTCCTTAAATTTCTTGCAGAGAGATCTATTAGGGATGTGTCACCCATGCGTTGGGAGGAATTTTTTGTTTTTTTTGAGCCAGAGGTTCAAGCTATAGGACCCAGGGGTCAGCCTCTTACTTCTACATGATGAACCTCTCAGTCAAAGTCTGAAGCCTCTATGGATGCACCCCCTATGCCAGAAACCTTAGAATCACAAGACAATGTCCCTCTATCTGAAATAATTCCTAGAGTGCCAATACAAACCCCTGTTGCTAAAACTTGGACTTCCCCTAAAAGGAAAAATGAGAAGTCACCAATGGTGTCACCTCAATAGAAGACCCCTAAATCTGATCCTAACTCCATCAAGAGAAAACAAATGGGAGAATCTTCTAGTCCTGCAGCTAGATACCCAAATAAACCCAAGGCAACCCCTACTCCCATATGAAGAAGCTCGAGGATTTAGAGCCACACAATACCTATTCCTCCTACTATGGAAATAGAATCTACCCCTTTTCCTCCTAGTTATCCACCCTCACAACATTAACTTAGTACCTCTCAATCCTCACCATAACCCTTAAATCCTCCTAGTCCAACACTTGAGGAAAAGGAGAAATTTGTTGGTGAGATAGAGCATATTTCTGAGGGAACTAGCCTTGAGGAGTTGGAAGCTATTGCAAAGTAGATGCAAGAAGGGGTAGTGTGGATTGAGGAAGAAGTAAAAATAGTAGTAGATCAATCAAATGAGGGAGGTAAAAATGATGAAGGGATGGATGAGTCAAAAGATGTTCCAGAAAATACACCAAAACCTCAGATGCCATAGGAACAACAAGAGAACAAGCAGTGGGATGTCGAAATGGAACAAAAAGTTCCTAAGAAATTAGATGATAAGGAAACAATTGAGAAAAAAGAGCACCTTGTTGATTCCTCAGAGCATCATGGAGATTTTGGTGTACCTAAAGAAGTTCAGGAACCACTTGTAGCAAATCAGCAGCCGAAAGTTAAACCTGAACAAAAGGAGCTAAAGGACGGAGGTCTGTAGAAGGCACAAGAAACACAACAAGATGGTGGAATGATTGTTTCATCTTCTGTCCAGGTACCAAAACGGGATAACCATAAGCCTCCTCTTAATTTCTCAAGTTGTTTTGCAGGGGTGTCATGTTATAAATAACTTCAAGATCAGAAGACCGCCTATGAATTGGAGATAGGGAAACTAAAAAGGGCAATCCAAAAAAAAGATGTAGAAATTGCTAACCTTACAGACATGTTGAATCAAGTAGTCAATTTTGTTCCACATAGAGTTTAGTGTAGGTCTCCCTCTCCAGTTTATGTAATGTATTTAAGGGATTTGTATTTTAATTTTAAATTAATAATAATTTGGCAAGGTTAGAACCCTTCTTTGAGCACTCCCTAGGAATTCTATGATGCATACCAAGATTCACCACAACATATCAGACACCTCATGTGTGAATTCTATTTACACAACTTGGTTGTGCCTCATGATATAGAGTGGAATCCTCTCTGTTGTATAGGAGACATACACATTAGTGCTTTGATCTCTTGGATCAAGAATGAGATAAGTAGAGGAGAATAGTTTGATAGTTATAAATATGATGAAGCTAACATGCCACTGGTAGTAAGGAATGAATCCAAGAAGGATATGAGAATTTATTTTGACTAGAAGAAACTGTGGGCTAATAAGAGGGCTAGACCAATAATAGAACCCTTGAGGCAAGAGGTGTTTTCCGAGTACTCTTAGACTATGAATGACAACTTTGATGCTGCTACATAGCATAGTAGGACAAGATGGGAGTAGTTGCCATTATAGTTAAAGATGGAAGAGACACATACTCCACACTACTTGTATGCAGCCACTAGAAGAGTAGAAAGGTATAGGAGGAATGCAAGGACAAAGAAGGAGAATTGGCTACCATTGGTCATGCAACCACCCATTCTCTTATGGCTTCTTTTGGCCATGCAAGGATAAAATAGTACCTATAACAGAGAATCAAAGGACAATAGGTGGTAGCAGTTGGAGTCTATGAGGTCTCACTTCTGGAGCTTTCAGAATGGAGAATGTGGACAAAAACTAAATGAAGACTTGAGAGAATTTGCATGCAACAAGAATGTCAGGCTTGCTGAAGGGACTAGAAATTAGTGGGTTGAGGGGAATGATGAGCCCAATTTTTGGCATGTTTTAGGCTACATTTTTAGTATCTTTATATCTTTTATTATGCTGAGACAGACATTAAGTAGTAATTATGGAAGTAATATATAGACTTTTATGCTTAATATATCAAATTTATTATGATAAGTCTTTAATATCATTTCCATGGTTATTGCTTGATGTTTTATCAGTTTGAGGAGAGATGTGTGCCTTGTGACTCTATGAGATGAAATGCCTTTCCTGCAGCCACTACTATTCACCTTCCTATAGCCATATATGAAATGTTGTTTGATCGAAGTCAATACCTAGTGAATGTATGAATAAGATAATGGATCATTTAATGAGTTGGATGTGTTGAGTTGACCCTCTGCCGCAAGAATATATGTTAGTTATTGTAGGAACCAAGTCTCAAGGAGAAGATTTAGCCTCCACTAGATCATTACAAGACTGATTGAAAGTAGACCAATTCAACAAAAATAAATCAGGAGACAACTGAGAAGTTATTTTCCATGTGAGGGGAGTATTCTAGGAATCTAGTAGAAGGCATCTTCATGACACACAAATCCAGGATAGTGGTGCATTAATTATTTCAAACTGATTTGACTCAGTTCTCTCTCTTGTGTCCACTTCTTCAATGTAAAGGTTGAGATGTAATAAAGGTTTCCCATTTATGTGAAAAAGGTTAGTTAGTTGTTAGGTTTCAGCTTTAAATAAATAGCTGCATTCTCCTTCAGAGAAAGGGTTGGAAGTTTACTATTGTATTAGCTTTAGTTGCAAGTAATACAGTTGCAAGTTGCTAGTTTTGAGCAATGTACTTTTCAGTTTCAATTCAATAAAAGAATTTCATGGATTTTTTAGTTTAATCTATTGTGTACTTGAGACACTACCTAAGGGGTCCCACTTAGGGAAGTTTTCTATCTTTTCCATTTCTGCAATTAGAGTAACTATACTTCATTTTCCTAGAACTTTAGCATGACTATTCTTGTAGCTAGAAAAATTACAGAGTGGTCAACTATTCCTACAACCACTAGGGACAGAGTAGTTCCTATCTTCAAAACTGGGTTTAGTTTTCATTTTGGGAAGACTTAGTTAGCTAAAGCTTGTTTCCAACAATTTCAATTTCAGCATGGTATTTTCAAGGAAGAACACATGTCTAAAATAGGTTGTTAGTGCATATATTGTGCAAGCCCATTTCAAGTCTAATGTCCCTAGATTGACAATTAAATGATGTCCTTTAGTAGATTATAACTATCAGTTGTGATATCTAATCCTTGACTAGAGGAATATATGTTCCTATTTATCAACCTAATTAAGGACACTACAATAACGCTAGCACATTATAACATGAGTGCATTATAATGTGAGCACATTATAATGCGAGCACATTATAATGCGAGCAGATTATAATGCGAGTACATTATAATGCAAGAACATTATAATGCGAGCACATTATAATGCGAGCGCATTATAACAGGAGCACATTATAATGCGAGCGCATTATAACGCGAGCACATTATAACGCGAGCACATTATAACGTGAGCACATTATAACGTGAGCGCATTATAATGTGAGCACATCTTGGCTTGCTCTAGAAATGATAAAAACCCCAATATACCCATGATCTCAAGGCCCACATTCTACATATTCTCTTGATTTTATGTTTGTTCCAACAAAAATGAGCTTTTTGATGATGTTGTCAAGTGTGCATGCATGTTTTTCACATTCCTCTACCTTTTTCATGATCTTTCCACCACCTTTGCATGAAATAGAAGAGTTTTCACATTGAAAGGAATATAATATCAATTCAAAATTGATATACAATTGAATTTTGGAGGGGAACAAGGTTTTCAAAAATTCAAATTGTTGAGGAGTTTTAAGAAAGAAGAAGCAATAGCTACATAATTGGGTAGAACTCCTCCATTTGAAACTCTAGTATTTTAGGTATGTGAAGTCTTTGAACATTTTCATTCATTCTATTATGGATTTCTTTCATTTTTGTTATTTTTCATATTCCATGTTGATCATTGTTTGTTTTTCATTATAACCTTAGCTTGTCAATGCACATTTTAAATTACACAATTCTTTACAGCTGCCAATTACATTTTTAAACCACATCTCTTTGAGGCATTTTTTTATTTAACAATTAGCTTACCTTGTGTATGCTTCCACATTTCGTAAACACATATATATGACATAAGTTATAAGGAAGTAAAATAAAAAATCATTTCTCAATCCTTTATTATAGATGTCCATACCACTCTCCAAAGCTTTCATTTTGGTATAGGCATGGGGGATGTTGGAAAATGTAGTTTAATTTGGTTTTATACCTACAATTTGCATATGCTTGAATTTTCTAAAGCCTTTTAAATAAATATATTTTTTGCATATCCTACAATCATTATAGTCCATGATGACATATCCCATTAAGGTATTTTGTCAAAAATTTATACCAAGCAGCTGATTTCCTTGTGTATTTTTCCAAATTTTCCATACATGTCTCTAAAAAATTGGAATATACTCCTCCCACATTGATAGATCTTTTAATCTATTTTTGTTTCCATATTTATTTCTAAATTTACCTCATCACTAAACCTACCTCATCACTTATTTTGTGATATATTTTAAATGTTACCTTGATTAGTCTACCTACAAGGGATTCTAACCCTTCTCTCCACTATTTCAAGACTCTTTATTCAAGGCTAAGTTAGCAACATGGGGAAAGGTGTAGCTTATCTTGCAATCATGGATCAAAATGGAAGCATGGACAAGGAATTTGAATTATTTGACAATAATGTTTTCATATAAATGTATGCAAAATATGGTAGCATTGACAAGCTAGTGAGCTTGGAAAGATAGTGAGCTTGGAAAGACAGTGAGCTCACTCACTAGCTTGCCAATGCGGTAGGGTTGACAAGGTAGGGGTAGCCTCTGCATCATAGAAATGGGGAATCATGGTGATATGCATCACTGTGAGTCCCCATTTATATTATGCATACACTACCCCTACCTTGTCAACCCTACCACATCGACAAGCTAGTGAGCTTGGTAAGATAGTGAGTGAGCTCACTATCTTACCAATGCAGTAGGGTTGACAAGGTAGGGGAAGCATATGCCTCATAGAAATGGGGACTCACAGTGATCTCAATAGCTTGCCAATGCGATAGAGTTGACAAGGTAGGGTCAGCATATGCCTCATAGAAATGGGGTCTCATGGTGATGTTTCACTATCTTTCCAATGCAGTAGGGTTGACAAGGTAGGGGCAACACATGCCCCATAGAAATGGGGTTTGTCACCTCTGCCTTTGAGCCAACCCCCTCCTGAGCCCGTGAATAGAAGGGCAAGAAGTGGCCCATCCCAAAATTAAAATATTTCATTCCCCCACTTGATCCTTCTTATCCCTCCCTCCCTACCTGTGCTGGGGAGGTTCAATTTTCTCCTCCCAACCTGCACTTTGCCATTCCTGATGGGTGGTTTAGGCCCTACCCTTTGGGACCGACCCATTTTCCAACTAACTAGAATCTATCATGAGACCCCATTTCTATTTGGCATGTGTTGTGCCTACCTTGTCAACCCTACCGCATTGGAAATCTAGTGAGACATCACCATGAGACCCCATTTCTATGAGGCATACGTTGCCCCTACCTTGTCAACCCTATCACATTGGAAAGCTAGTGAGACATCACCATAAGACCCCTACCTTATCAACCCTACCACATTGGCATGCTAGTGAGACATCACTATGAGACCCCATTTCTATGGGGCATTTGTTGCCCCTACCTTTTCAACCCTACCACATTGGAAAGCTAGTGATAAATCACTATGAGACCCCATTTCTATGAGGAATATGCTACCCCTACCTTGTCAACCCTACCACATTGGCAATCTAGTGAGCTTATCACTAGCTTGCCAAGTTCATGAGCTTGCTAACCTCACTAGCTTGCCAATGTGGTGGGGTTTACAAGGTAGGGGTAGTGTATGCCTCATAGAAATGGGGTCTCACTAGGGGAAGCATATGCCTCATAGAAATGGGGAATCATGATGATATACATCACTGTGTGTCCCCATTTCTATTAGGCATAAACTACCCCTACCTTTTCAACCCTACCACATTGGCAAGCTAGTGGAGCACCACTAGCTTGATAATGCAATAGGGTTGACAAGGTAGGGGAAATGTATCCCTCATATAAATGGGGTCTCATGGTGATATACCATGAGACCCCATTTATATGAGGGATACATTTCCCCTACCTTGTCAACCCTTTAGCATTGGCAAGCTAGTGATCTCACTAGCTTGCCAATGTGGTAGGGTTGAGAAGGTAGGGGGAGTGTACGCCTGATAGAAATGGGGACTCACTATGATATAAATGACCATGAGACCCCATTTCTATGAGGCATATTCTACCACCTTATCAACCCTACCGCATTGGCAAGCTAGTGGTGCTCCACTAGATTTCCAATGTAGTAGGGTTGACAAGGTAGGGGTAGTGTATGCCTCATAGAAATGGGGTCTCATTTACATCACCATGAGACCCCATTTCTATGAGGCATACGCTACCCCTAGCTTGTCAACCATGCCGCATTAGCAAGCTAGTGAGCTAGGAAAGCTAGTGATCTCACTAGCTTGCCAATGTAGTAGTGTTCACAAGGTAGGGGCATTGTATGCTTCATAGAAATGGGGTATCATGGTCACTAGATTTCCAATGTGGTAGGGTTGACAAGTTAGGGAAGAATATGCCTTATAGAAATGGGGTCTCATGGTAATATACATCACCATGAGACCCCATTTCTATGATGCATACACTACCCTACCTTGTCCACCCTATCGCATTGGCAAGATAGTGGTGCTCTAGTAGCTTGTCTATGTTAATCATACTCTTCTACAAGATGATTGTAATTATTTTTTATGAATCCTTGAATGACATATATTTCATTTATTTTTATGGATTATTTTTTTAGGAACTAATATTTGTCTCATTACCATGCTACAAGTAAAATTATCTGCCATGTCAAGGAAACAAACAAGGAAGCAACTAATAGATGAAGAGTATGAAACCAATAAAGAAGAGGAGAGACAATGGGTGAGGACATATCATGAGAAGAATAAATTGGATATGATTGAAAAAAAAAAGCCAATTGAAGATAAACCTTGACCATCAAAAAGAGAAAAGGCATTGGCAGCACAAAGGGAATGAATGTGAAAGAATCATGGTAAGACAGATTCAGATGCCACAGTTGAATACAAAACCTCTACTACAAGTGAATATGGAGGGATGCCATATATCAGAAGTTAATATGGAGGGACACCATCTACCACAAGTGAATATGGAGGAACACCATCTGCCACAAGTGAATATGGAAGGACACCATCTACCACAACTGACTATGAAGGGACACCATCCACCACACCTCAAGTTCAGAGTAAATCATCACTTGGATTTGATGAAGAAGGTACACAATCATCCCCATGTCGACCTCAAGGTATGTCATCTATCTCACCCTCAATCAAAGGTATGTAATCTAGCCCACCTCACTTTAATATTGATGAAATTCCTAATGTTGAAGAGTATGTACCTAGGAGAACACCGCCTATAATTTTGTGTATAATGCCAAAGTATTTGATTGATATTGATGAGGATATTTTTCACCACATGGAAGGTAAGATTCCAGCATGCACTTGTAGAAGATATGTTGATAAGATTTGAAAATCATTCTTTAAAAGGCTAAATGAGACCACAAGATGTCAACTATTTGTTGAAATGATATGAGGTATAAAGTATAGAAAAATCGTGAAGACTCTTGGGTTGAGAACATCGAATCTTCAAGTGATAGAACTATTGTGAATAATCTAGTGGAATCATATTAGAGTGTGGGTAAGACCTCATGCTCAAAGGATAGTAATGTCACCTGATGTGTCATTACATCAAATTTGGTAAGTAGTCAAAAAAAGAGAGCTTGTCTCATTAGAAAGATGAGTGAATAAATGAGAATTAATAGAAAGACTATCAAGAGTCATTCAAAGGTGGCAAAGAATAGAGGGCATAGATTCGAATAAATTATGGGAATTCTTGGGGAGAATACCACAAAAAGAAAAAGTTGTTGAAGCATTGAGAACACTAATTGAAGAGTATTTGAAGAATAACACAAGGCCATCTCTGAATCAAAGGGATGTGGTAAGAAGGAGAATCGATAGTTGGAACCATGAGCCACATCCAAAGCATTTTTTGGATATGACTCAAACCCAATTTTTTTGTAAATTTCAATAGGCTTATCCTCAAATTAGTATTTTTCAAAGATATTTTGAAATGATTGAACCTTTTATGTCAAGATAAATCACACATGCACTACTTTTTGTTGTAGAGTACATATTGAATATCTAACCATTGCAATTTTTATCATTCTATATGTTTAGATTTTCATACTATTGATGTTTTAGAGGATTGTGGCATAGAAGCCACACCAAAATCTTCAAGATAGTTCTTATCAAAAAATTTATGTGAAATAGAGGATGCAAAAATATTCTATAGGATAGCATGCTTGGATGGTTCATGTGAGCATTGTGGTGGCTTGCAATGTATGATAGTATGTCAACATATGGAGGTGGGATAAAAACTAGTAGAGTTCAAGAAGTATAAAATAGTGGCATATGCTACAAAATATGGTAATCAAGAAAAAAGGTGTGATGTAGTTATTCAAAAGATTCTAGTGTATTGGTTTATTTCCATGTTTTGTGACAATATACTATATGAGTATGCAAAGCATACCCATAGGGCCCAATTTATAGACATGCAATTCAAGCTATGCAAGGACACCTTTCCAGTTGGTGGCATATTTTTACTGGTCAAATTTGCATATAACTAAACTCTACAACAATAGTGTGAGGTTTAGTCACAATATTACAACTCCACATAGGTTTTGATATTTGTGCACATAGCATTCATTCATGCAAATGATGTACAAAGGACCAAAGGAAGGTATTGAGGGAGTATCACTTTTATATTAGTGATGATCACACACATTCTCCAGAGTTCATGAAAGGTTGCTTCTATATGTTCTACAGTGATTTGACTTAGAGGGGAATAGCATAAATTTGGTGTATAATATGGTCAGATAACTATGGAGCATAGTTCAAGAACTCATGCATGTTCTACTGGTTGAGCAGGATGCATGTCATTACAAGTGTTCAACATATGTGGAATTTTTGAGAGGCGGTGAATGGAAAGGGGGAGCATTATGGTGTAGGAGCATGTGTGAAAAGAGCATTAGCATGAGAAAAGTTAAAGTATAAAGAAAA
The DNA here is from genome assembly GCA_007115665.2 of Sequoiadendron giganteum. Lineage (NCBI taxonomy): Eukaryota > Viridiplantae > Streptophyta > Pinopsida > Cupressales > Cupressaceae > Sequoiadendron > Sequoiadendron giganteum. Next base: position 201,631,184 of record CM021104.1, on the reverse strand, counting down.
TGCAAAGTTGACAAATGCAAAATCAATCATCGAGTGATGCAATGCTTCGATGGGTCTAGGTAATAAAGTTACTTCTTCAATTCATAGATTTTCTTGGTTTATGGATGATTTTTTTTGTGTACACTAATAGGATGAAGTGAACTACAGTCTTTCCTTAGCTCAAATTCTGGTTCATGGAGTATCAATACATGAAATATGGCATTCTTTTGTTCTTCATGTATAATGAGCACCTGGAATGATTGTGAGTCAAAGGAATGGGTTGAGAAATGGCCGTTAAGTTATCTTATCCCACTTAACATGTATCACCCTCCGATGGAATTAGAACTAAAAAAAATGGATTCATCAGTCAACTTTCACCACATATCAGATCTAGTTCAACTAGGTAATATATCTACTTGCTTAGTTTTTGAAATTCCCATTTTTATCTTACATTGTAGTGTATTTGTAATGGACTCATTTCAAGAAATTTGTTGCACATATCAATGTAGGGCATGTTTATGAAGTTATGACAGATGAAGAAAATGAAGAGGGAAAATACTATTACTTGTGTCATTGTGTTGAGGCCAAAAATAAATTGGAGGCCCCAGTTATAGATGGATAAAATATCGAATACCCTACAAGCTTAGTTGTTGTTACTCTAGAACATGTCTTAGAAGGTACCCACATAAGAGTGTTAAATATTGGTTGTTTCAAGAATTTGACACACATCGTAAGATTATTCATTACTCAAAGCTTGTCATGTAATCCAATGTTCATTTTACCAAATATGGGGTTAGACCTTTGAATAAGACCTTGTGGAAGGTCTGTGAGTCTGACCATGAGGCAATACTTGAAACCATAAAGAGTAGAGCAAACCCAGATGGTTCGTTGGATTCATTTGTAAGTATGTACATAGATTTATATGATTCCAATACTATGATGCCAATTTTATCATCTTCTTCTACTTTTCCTATTTTTAAGTAACCTACTAAAAATTGATTAGTGTCCCCTTGCAGAGAATGTTGATTTATGAGCCATCAAAGATAATCTCAGCCAAAAAAGTAATGCAACATCCTTATTTTGATGATCTTGACAAATATCAATTATAATTTATAGCCATTATAAAAGTGCGTGTGAAGCTTGGTGAGGGAATTTCAAGTTATTCTATTCAAGAAAGGTGTTATGTGCAATAGGTATCTTAGAACTCCCAGTGAAGATGTATGACCAAGAGTGACTAAGTTGAGAGACTAGAATGCCTATCCTCAATGGAAGCATCAAGATTTGTGCCTTGATGTTCCCGAGCTGGAACCAAGTGGTGTGGATTTGTTGTTTGTAAGTGTCTTCCATCTATTTTCATTTCATTTCCAATTTCGATGCTCTTTCATTTTCTTCTTTTACTTTGCATATTTTTATGTAAACTACTAAAAATTGATTTGTGTATCCTTGCAGAAAACGTTGATTTATGAGCCATCAAAGAGAATATCAACCAAAAAAGAAACGCAACATGCTTATTTTGCTAATCTTGACAAATCTCAATTCTCTCCCCATTATAACTATTACCAATTCACTAACTTATTATAAAAACTTCATTTATTTAAAAAAATCAACCTAATGATTATATATCAATATCAATATAGAATATAGTCTATTGAAATAAACATTTTTAATGAGATTTACTCAAATATTCAAATTTATTTTTTCCTTCAAACATTTGTAATTCAAGCAACAAAATCCCTTAATAGTCCAAATTGCAAAAAGGAAACAATATTTGATGGAATGCTACCCAGATACCATGTAAATTATGGGCATTTTTTCTAAGGCATCGAGATAACATAGGGCACCTCTACAATAATCTCTGTTAGTTTTTGTTATCTCATAGTCATTTTTCTGTGGTGTCCAATTTTGACTTGATGGAAAAAGTGTCAATTATAATCAATGTAAAATTGCAAAGTGGTGCAAATTTTATTTTGCAACTTGTGTGACCAAATTAAATATTCAAATGTGTCTAAATGGGTAATTTAACACTAGGCATGGTCCTCTTTCACACCCAAACATGTGGAATCTCTTTGAGATACGTTCAACTGGCTCAATCCCTTAAGGGTCCAAAGTGCAAAAGGAAAGAAATCTTTAACAGGATATTAATTAAAAATTGTGGTGCTTAAAAACACTCCACCTGAGCCTATGATATCACATTAGGCCCCTCTATAATAACCTCTCAATTTTTATTTTATCTCAAAGTTGTTTTCCTGTGGTGTCTAGTTTTCACTTGATGGAAAAAATGTCAAATGCAAGTAATGCAAAGTTGCAAAGTGGTGCAAATTTCATTTTGTAACTTGTGTGACCTAATGGACAATTCCAATGCATCCAAATGGGTGGGTTTATGCTAGGCATGGTCCTCTTTCACACCCAAACATGTGGAATCACTCTAAGCTACATTCAACTGGTAGAATCCCTTAAGAGTCTAAAATGCAAAATGTCTACAAACTTCAACATGTTGTTACTCGAATACCATGATTCTTAAAAATTTCTCATCTTAGCCTATGCGATCATGTTGGGAACCTCTATAATAAAATCTCTTGGTTTTCACTATCTCAGATGCAATTTCCTATGGTGGTGAATTAATGAAGGGAAATAATTTCAAAGGAAATGGGACAAAGGACTCCACAATAATTGGAATGAGATGAGGAAGGATCATCAAGGAAACAACTTCAACAACTACAATAGTGGTAAGTATAAAAAAATTGGAGGGAATTGTGGTAATTTGGATAGGCCAATGAAAAGAAGAGGACCAATAAGAGGATGCTTTACATGTAGAGGTGATCATTTTCTTAGTCAATGTCCCAAGAAACCATCAAGTTTGCAACCACGTGGTTATTAACTTACTCCTCAATGGGTTGGAATTTCGGCAAAGGATCCATGCAAGAGTACACAATCAAAAATTTGAATACAAAATCACCCCTATGGAAAGTCTAGGCAATTTTTTTGGTTTACCTATTTCCATACATATTGATACTGGAGGCACATCATTTTTTTTTCACCTAGAGTAGCTAATCAAATTTCTAGGAAGGCTAGTTTTATGGAAAAATTTGGGTTGTAGAATATGCAAAATAGGTAAGAGGAACAATGAACCAATGTTTATTTGAAGCAAGGGTTGAACTTCCAAGTTTCACAACGGAAGTAAACTTGTATGTAGCACCCTTCGAATCTTATGATGTGATATTATGTATGATTGACTATGGAAGCATAGAGCTAAAGTGGATTTCCATGCAAAAACCATAGAATGTCTATATGATCTAGGAAATAGAGTGTATTTTCAAGGAATACCTAGAGAAGTGAAATTGTCACAAATATTGACTGTGCAAATGCGTAGGGTGAAAAAGAAAGGTTTCCAACTTTTTCAAGTTAAAATGGATAAAGTAGAAGAATTCAAGGAATTCACTTCTCAAGATGATGTCATATTTTGTGAACCACAATATTCTCAAGAAATTGAGGAAGGAGAAGTGGCAAAATTTTGAGAAATAGATATGGAGAAGTATCCCATCTTACAAAAATTTGTGGATGTCTTTCTAGAAGAACTACTTGGACTACCTCCCAAGAGAGTATTTGATTTCTCCATTGATATAGTACCAAGATCAAACCTTGTATATAAAGTACCCTATAGTATGACTACAATAGAATTAATGGAGCTTAAGGCATAGGTGGAAGATTTTTTGTCTAAGGGATTGATAAGACCTAGTATTTCACCTTGGGAGCACTAGTGATCTTTGTGAAGAATAAGGATGCTACCCTATTCTTTTGTATAGGTTATCAAATTCTTAACAACACTATAACAAAGAAAAATTACCCATTGCCTCATATTGATGATATTTTAGATCAGACACAAGGAGTAGCAGTGTTTTTAATGATTGATCTCTGATCTAGTTATCACCAACTAAGGATCAAAGAGAAAGATAGTTTCAAAATTTCTTTCAGGACTAGATACAATCATTACGAGTTCACGATTCTACCCTTTGGACTTAAGAATGCACCTACAAAATTCATGAACTTGATGAGAAATGTATTTAGTGATTTCTTGGATGTATTTATATTAGTATTCCTTGATGATATCCTAATCTATTCCAAGAATGAAGAGGAGACTTGTAAACATTTAGAGATAGTTCTCCAATGACTAAGAGAGAATGAGCTATATGGAAAACTCTCACATTCTTTCAAAAGGAAGTGTAGTACCTAGTTCATGTAATTTTAGAGAAAGGGATTGTAGTGGATCCAACTAAGATAAGGTGGTTCTTGAGTGCCCAATACCCAAAAGTGTACTAGAGGTTAGAATTTTTATGGGTTTAGCTGGTTACTATAGGAATTTTGTCACTAACTTTTCTAGGATGGCTTTTCCTATTACTTCATTATAGAGGAAGGGTAAGAAGTTTGAGTGGGCAACAAAGTGTCAAGGAGCATTTGACCTACTCAAGGAGAATTTGACTACCACACGAATATTGAAGGTACCTGATCTAGAAGGAAACTTTACCATCATAATAGATGCATCAGGAGATGGATTGGGAGAAGTTTTAATGCAAGAAGGGAAAATCATAGCATATGAATCTATAAAGTTGATGCCTTACGAACAAAATTATGCATCACATGATTTGGAGTTAGTGGTAATTTTTAATGAATTATAGATGTGGAGACACTATCTAATGGGGGATACTTTTAAACTAAAGATTGATCATCGTGGTTTGAAGTATTTATTTACTCAACCCAATATGAATGCATGAAAAAGGAGGTGGTTGGAGTTGATATCATACTATGGATTCAAAATCAACTACATGAAAGGAAAAGGGGATCAAGTTGATAATGCCCTAAGTTGAAGAAGGCATATTACCTCAATGGTTGCAATTCAAACTGATTTTAAGGGACATGTGTTGCAAGAATCCATGGGTCATGAATTCTACAAGAAAGATAAGAAAGGACTCACATATAACCCACAAGGTGAAAGGTACTAAGGTTTTCAATTTAAGAGAATTGAGAGAGAAGGAGAGAGAGGGGAGGGGGGGAGAGAGAGAGAGAGGGAGAGAAAATTAGATTTATGTAAATAAAGTTCCAAAGTGAGAGACTTGATAGTGTGAGGGTAGGTGAGAGGGAGAGACTTGAGAGATAGGTCGTGAGATGGAGTTCAAGAGAGAGGGAGTGGGAGAGAAAGGGAGTGTGAGTGAGAGACTTGGGAGAGGGATATGGTGTGGGAGGGAGATACCTAAGAGAGGGAGAGATAGAGGGGGTGGAGTGAGAGGGATAGATAGAGAGAGGGGGGGAGAGAGAGAGAGAGCTACCTAGATAGGGTGCCAGAGGGAGAGACATGAGAGAGAGAGGGTGTGGTCAGGAGATACCTGAGAGAGAGGGAGAGAGATGGAGTGGGAGAGAGAGGGAGTGATGGAGAGGCAATGAGAGGGAGATAAAGAGTGGTAGGGATTGATTGAGTGAGATGTACATAGAAAGAGGGAGAGGGTAGATAGAGACAATTAGAGAGGGTAGGAGAGAGGGAGGGAGAGAGAGGTGAGATGTATAGATAGAGAGAAAGGGATAGGGGTTGAGGGTATGGGGTTGAGGGATTAGGGTGGAGGACCTATAGGGTTTATGATTTATGGTATTGGGTTGAGGGTATAGGGTTGAGAGATTAGGGTTGATGGTTGAAGGGATTGGGTTGAGGGTAGAGGGTAGAAGGTTTAAGGGTTTAGGGTTAAAGGGTTTAGGATTTAGGGTTCAGGGTTCAGGGTTGTTGGTAGAGGTTCTAGGGTATAGATTTTAGGGTATATGGTGGAAGGATTAGGTTGAAGGTCCAATGAAAAGGGTAGAGGGTATAGGGATTGAGGGTTTAGGGTTTAGGGTTTGAGGGTTGAGGTTTGAGGGATTAAGGGTTGAGGGTTTAATGTATAGAGTAGAGGATAGAGGGTAGAGGGTGTAAGGGTTTAGGTTTTAAGGGTTTAGGGGTGAGGGTTTAAGTTTTATGGTAGAGGATTGAGGGTATAGGGTTGAGGGATTAGGGTGGAGGGTCCAATGTATAGGGTAGAGGGTATAGTGGTTGAGGAATTGGGGTTTAAGGTTTGAGGGTTGAGGGTAGAGGGTTGAGGGTTTAATGGTTGATGGATTAAGGGTTGAGGATTTATGGATTAGGGTAGAGAGCTTTCTTGGATTTAAGTGTTTAAGGGTTGAGGGATTAGGGTTGAGGGTAGAGGGTATTTGGTTAAGTGTAGAAGGTAGACAGTTTAAGGGTTTAGGGTTTAGGGTTTAGAGTTGAGTGTTTAAGGGTTTAAGGGTTGAGGGTTGAGGGTTTAGGGTTGAGGGATTGGGGTAGAGATGGAGGGATGGATGGATGGAGAGATGGATGGAGAAGTGAGATAAAGAGAATTAAAGAAGATGATTGAGGGACAATTATATATGAGGGTTGAGGATCCAATGTATCAGGTAGAGGGTTGAGAATTGAGGGTATGGGGTTGAGCACCTATAGGGTTGATGGTTCAGGGTATTGGGTTAATGGTATAGGGTTGAGGGTTGAGAATTTAGGGTTGAGGGTTTAATGTATAGAGTAGAGGGTAGAGGGTTTAGGTTTTAGGGTTTAAGGGTTGAGGGTTGAGGGTTTAAGTTTGATAGTAGTGAATTGAGGGTATAGGGTTGAGGGTCCAATGTATAGGGTAGAGGGTATATGGGTTGATGGATTAGGGTTTAAGGGTTGAGGGTTTAGAGTTTAAGGTTTATTTTTAAAGGGTTTAAGGCTTGAGGGTATATTTTTGATGAATTAGGGTAGAGAGGGAGGGATGGAGCGAGGGAGAGATCAAGGGATAAGTGAGATAGAGAGAAGGAGAGAAGAAGGGGGAGGGGAAAATATATAGGAGGGTTGAGGATCCAATGTATAGGGTAGAGGGTTGATAATTGATGGTATAGGTTGAGGACCTATAGGGTATTGGGTTGAGGGTAGAGTGTAGAATTTTTAAGG
>CM021104.1:201557015-201624123 GCA_007115665.2 Sequoiadendron giganteum | reverse complement strand
AGCAGGATGACCTTAGAGATTTAATTAAATAAAATGAATTATTTAATTAAATAGAGACATAAGGTTAATTAAATATGGTTAATTAATTTAATTCATAGGGAAGAATGAATTAATTAGATAAATAATGATTCATTTAACTAAGGGATGAAAGATGATGAGAAGCTGAGAAGATGATTTAGGATGAAATAATGTTAGTAATCAAGATCAACTGCATAGAATCAACTTGTATATTTTTCACATCTAAAAAGGGTTTAGGGATTAGGGTTGAGGGTAGAGGGTAGAGGGTTTAATGGTTTAGGGTTTAAGGGTTGAGGGTTGAGGGTTTATGGTTTAGGGATGAGTGTTTAAGGGTTGAGGCTTTAGGGTTGAGGGATTAGGGTAAAGGGTAGAGGGTTTTAGGGTACAAGGTTTAATGTAGAGGGTAGAGGGTTGAGAATTTAGGGTATAGGGTTGACAATTGAGGGTATAGGGTCCAATGTTTAGGGTTGAGGCTAGAGGGTTTAGGGTTTTAGGGTATTGGGTTCAAGGTAGATGGTTTAAGAATTTACGGTTTAAGGGTTCTGGGTAGAGGATTGAGGGGATAAGGTTGGGGGATTAGGGTTGAGGGTCCAATGTATAGGGTAAAGGGTATATGGGTTGAGGGATTATGGTTTAAGGGTAGAGAGAAGAGATAGAAAAGAAACCTACAAAATACCAACTTTCTCATAATGCAAGCACATTTTGAAGTAATAAAGATATGACCATTCTTTTAGCAAGACATAACGTGTTCGCATTATAATTGATGAGCCCAATTTTTGGCATGTTTTAGGCTATGTTTTTAGTATCTTTATATCTTTTATTATGCTAAGAGACATTAAATAGTAATTATGGAAGTACATTAACTAGTAATTATGGAAGTAATATATAGAATTTTATGCTTAATATAATAAATTTATTATGATAAGTATTTAATATAATTTCCATGGTTATTGCTTGATGTTTTATCAGTTTGCTAAAAGATGTGTGCCTTGTGACTCTATGAGATGAAATTCCTTTCATGCAACCACTACTGTTCACCTTCCTGCAATCATATGCAAAATGTTGTTTGATCGAAGTCAATACCTAATGAATGTATGAATGAGATAATGGATCATTTAATCAGTTGGATGTGTTGGGATGACCCTTTGCCACATGAATATTTGTTAGTCATTGTAGGTACCAAGTCTCAAGGAGAAGATTTAGCCTCCACTAGATCGCTACAGGACTGATTCAAAGTAGACCGATTCAACAACATGAAATGACGAGAGAGCTGAGAAATTATCTACCATGCAAGGGGAGCATTCTAGGAATCCAACAGAAGGTGTCTTGATGACACACAAGTCTAAGATAGTTGTGCATTAATTCTTTCAAACTGATTTGACCCAGTTCTCTCTCTTGTGTCCACTTCTTCAATGTAAAGGTCGAGATGTAATAAAGGTTCCCCATTTATGTGGAAAATGTTAGTTAGTTGTTAGGTTTTAGCTTTAAATAAATAGCTATGTTCTCCTTTAGAGAAAGGGTTGGAAGTTTATTGTTGTATTAGCTTTAGTTGCAAGTAATACAGTTGCAAGTTGCAAGTTGTGAGCAATGTACTTTCAGTTTCAATTTAGTAAAAGCATTTCATGGAGTTTGTAGTTTAATCTGTTGTGTACTTGAGACACTACCTAAGGGGGGTTGCTTAGGGAAGTTGTCTATCTTTCCCATTTTTGCAATTAGAGTAATTGTACTTCATTTTCCTAGAGCTTTAGCATTACTGTTCCTGTAGTTGGAAAAATTATAGACCTATTAACTATTCCTCCAACCACTAGGGAAAAAGTAGTTATTGTCTTCAAAACTGGGTTTAGTTTTCATTTTGGGAATACTTAGTTAGTTGAAGCTTATTTCCAGCCATTTCAATTCCAAAATGGTATTTTCAAGGAAAAACAAGTCTGAAATAGGTTGTTAGTGCATATACTATGCAGACCCATTTCAAGTCTAATGTCCCTGGGTTGACAATTAAATGATGTCCTTTAGTAGATTATAACTGCCAGTTGTGATATCTAATCCCTAAGTAGAGGAATATATGTTCCTAGTTATCAACCTAATTAAGGACACTACATTTTTGGCGTCGTTGTTGGGGATGGTGTCAAACTAGGAACCTATTGCAGGCATGGTAGTAGGAATTTTAATTTCATTCCTAGCATTTAGCTTATAATTCACCATTCCAACATTTTCCATAGTTTAGACTTACTTTTTTTTGTGTGCTTAGAAGAATATCAATTTGGAAGATTCCTTCCTGGAAGATTAGATACCCAAGAAGAAGAACCATATGTGGATGCTGGCCAGGACTTAGTTAGCTCATCTTCTTCCTCAGAGTTAAGTTTGAATTTTTTTGATGATCTAGATGACCTTAATCCACTCATTCAACATCTGAATAATCTGCAAACTTTCAACAACCAAGACCCATATAATAATCAGGTTGCCCTTGTAGTTTATCAGCCAAGAGTTAACTTAGGAGGGCCACCAAGGATGGAAAAGCCTACTTTTCCATTTCCAATCCCTAACCTACATAACAATAATAACCTCAAGAAAATTTCTTACTCATTACTCCCAAAGTTCTATGGACTTATTACAGAAGACTTTGATACCTTCTTGTTTGAGTTTGACATCCTTTGTAGGAGTTATGACTACATCACTTATGCAAACAAGCTGAAGTTGTTTTCCTCTACCCTAAAGGATTCATCCTTGAGGTGGTTCATGGGATTAGGTGGCAATGTAGCAATCACATGGGATGAAATGAATAATTTTTTCTTTGGAAAGGGGTATGTGCAAGATCATCATGGGAAAAATAGGCCCTTAAGTGGCAATAAAATTCAGAAAATCAGAGTTAGGCAACTTGACATAAAAATTTGAATAAGTTATCTATATTATTTAAAAAATATGTAAGAATAGAATATGTAGAAAATTAAATGTAGTTTCTAAACTACTAAGTTTATTTTATTTTTTAAAAATATATATGGTGAAAATTTGAAATTTCAATGTAGTAGTACTTAAATTTCAGGGAAAAAATAAGAAGTAGGTGTATGTTTGACCACCCTAACCACAATTAAATGATAATATTTTTTTATAATATTTTAGATATAAGTAGGGGACTCATGTCCTGATGTGATGCATATTTTTTTCTAATTTTTTTCCAAGTAAATAATTAATTATGAATTTTTTATTACAACTTTTGAAAAATATAAAAAATCCTATGTCTGACCACCTTAACTTGGTCAAAACTTCATGAAATTCAATTTTTTTTTTTTTAATCCTATAGTATGTGAAGCATAGAATGTGATGCATGTTTTGGATTGAAAAAATGTGATACCATTTGAAAGCTATATATTTTTTTCAATCAGCCTATCAATTAGGACTTTAGTCATAATTAAAATAGACAATGAATAATAAAATTTATGTTGGTGGAAACCTGAGAATCTCCTTTAAAAACCCTTTTCGTTTCATCAATTTTGGGTAAGAAAAAATCCGTCAGCCACATGGGTCATCATATCACTTAGATATTGCCACTTTTTGGCCCATCATGATCCTACACATACCCAAAGTATAAATAATATTGTAGGGGGAATGATATGAGAGGAGATGAAATCTTCAAGATGTCACAAAAAGAGGATGAAACCTTGGAATACTATGTGTCAAGGTTTTTTTTAATTGTGTAGAAAAACACTCAGCACCAACTGAATGAGAAGTCTCAAAAACTTCTCTTTCTAATAGGAGTTATTGATACTTACATGGAGGCACTAGACTGCATGGCCAGAGGGGATATCATCCAAAGAAATTGGAATGATATGAAGAAGATATGTCTCAACTACTCCAGAGAAACTATGAAGAAAGGTAGAAGGTTTAGATCCTCTATTGCAAAAGGAAATGGCTCAAGAGTGTCTAAGGGGGAGATTTCTAATCTCTTGTCTGAATTGAAGCAAGATATCATCAATAATGTAGCTACTCAATTGGACACTATGCAAGCTAGGAGGACAAAAGATGAAGTAGAGGCAATGCTAGCTGAATATCGCCATCACTGCAGACAAAAGAGGAGGGATTGCAGATACAAGGCAGTGGCTAATTTGGAGGTGCAACATCTTCCCACTAAGTTCAAAACAAAAAAAGGAGATGAAGAAGTGTTCTTTGTTGCTCAATGCAGGCCTTGGACCCCAAGACAAGGTATGCCTCAAGACCCTTTGCAAAATCAATGGCAACCTCCGCAAGAAAATTGGTAGTAGTCTAACTAGTGGAGGGGAGGCCAACAATGGTCAAATCAACCCACTGGTTTCCTTTAGAAACCCCAACAATAGTCAATCATGCCACTTCTTACATCAAATCAAAGCCAAAATCCTAAACTAACCTAGCTACCTGCTCAACCAACACCTAACCCAAATGGCCAACCTCAACAATAACAAGTTTATTTCATCGATCCTAATTAGCAGCCTGCTTATGCTTTCAACTTGAGTAATATTAACTTATGGTCAGGGATAGTGTTACCTACATCTTCTCCTCACATAATCATAGAGTTTCCATTTGAAGGGAATGAGCAAGAATACATTAGTGACCTAGTCCCATCCAAAGATCCCATGCAAAATCCATCTTTTCCTAAAGTGTCCAATAAAACTTCACCTCCTTTTCCACAAAGGTTAGAAGGTAAATTTGTTCAAAAGAATGAAGAGCCTACCTTTGACCTTCTAGAATAATTGAAGCACATATGTGTAAAAATACCCTTGTTCCAAGCAATAAAGGAAGTACTTATCTATATGAAAGCTATTAAGGAAGCATTCTTGAAGAAAGTGGGTAGGAAAAGGAAGGACCCTCAAACTATTCATGTCTTAGGTCAACTGTCTGATTTGATGCTAGGGAAGCTTACCATCCCAAAATATTCAGACTTTGGTAGTCCTGTTGTGGAAATAATTATTAATGGAGTTTAAATTAAAAATGCTTTAGTAGACCTTGGAGCAGCTATTAATGTCATGACTAAAAACCTTATGGTACAACTAAGTATTTCAGACCTAACAACTACACCTACAGTCTTGCAGCTCACTGATAGTTCAACTGTCAAGCCTGATGGAATAGTTGAAGACCTAGTAGTCACCCTAGATTGATGGGAATATTTGATTGATTTTATGGTCTTGTCTCCAAAGGCAACACTAGGAGGATTTCTTGTAATACTAGGAAGGCCTTGGTTAGCCACTACAGATGCTTACATAGGATGTAGGTCTGGTAACATGAATATTTTTTATGGATATAGCACCAAGAAGCTCACCATTTATGCTCCAACCCAGCCTCAACTTGAGTCTGAATAAGCAGTCTAGCCAGATTTGGGAGAAGAAGTAGAAGAAGTGAATTCTGTGGAAAACCTGATGATTATTAGAAGAGAGCCTTTTATTGAAAAAGAAGAAGAGGAAGAAGTACTCTCTAATGTCCTTCAAAACAACTATGGCATAGAGTACCCCCTTTGCAAAGAAGTTCCATGTTCCTTGCAAACAATTGTTCCCCTATCTACTTCAGCTCATTATCCTGCAGCAACTGACTTTTTGCACACTTGATTGCCCCATGAAGTAGAAATGCCTTTTATGTCAAAAGTATCTATGCTATAATTGACCTCACAAGTGGAAGTAGCTGTAGGAAAAACCTTGAATATCAATAGAAAACTTACCATTGAGCAACAAGAGTCAATTGTCCAAATGCTTACTACCCACAAGACAACTTTTTCCTAGGATTACAGTGATATGAAGGGGCTAGATCCAAAGCTATGTACACACCAAATTTTCATCAAAAGTGAGCTTAAACCTATTAGACAACCCCAAAGGAGAATTAATCCAGCCTTAAGAGAAATAGTTAAAGAGGAATAGTAGAAATTGTTGAATGCTAGTTTTATCTACCCAATCTCAGACAACTAGTAGGTTGATCCACTAGTTATTGTCCCTAAGAAAGGGGGAAAATGGAGAGTGTGTGTGGATTATAGGGAGCTCAACTTAGCAACTAAGAAATATTATTTTCCTCTATCCTTTATTGATCAAGTCCTAGATAACTTATCAGGGAAAAAATATTTATCTTTCCTTGATGGTTTCAGTGGATATAATGAGATAAAGATTTCCCCAGAGGATCAAGAAAGGACTACCTTCACATGCTACTAGGGAAAATTTTCCTATTCAGTCTTATCTTTTGGTCTTTGTAATGCTCCTACAACTTTCCAAAGAGCTGTGATTAGTATTTTTTCAGATATTTCATATGATTGCATGGAAATATATATGGATGACTTTATTGTTTATGGTGCAACATTTGAGGAAGCCCGAGATAATTTGAAGAAGGTACTAAAAATGTGTGAAGATCATAATTTGTCACTCAATAGTCAGAAATGCTTCATGATGATGTAAGAAGGAGTAGTGTTGGGTCACTACATTTCTGTTGCAGGAATATAGGTGGACCCTTCCAAAATTGAAGTCATTTCCAGTCTACCCTCTCCTACCAAGAAAAAAGAACTCAAAAGCTTTCTTGGACATGTTGGTTACTATAGGAGATTTATTAAATATTTCATTCAAATAGCAAGACCTCTATACAGTTTGCTAAAGAAGGATGTAGAGTTTTCTTGGACAACAGAATGTGATAAAGTATTCCTTGATCTTAAAATTGCCCTCACACAAGCACCTATTTTGAAAGGACCAAATTGGTCTCTTCCATTCCATATTCACTTAGATGCCTCAGATTATGCTATTGGTGTTGTCCAAGGAAAAAAAAGTGGTTCAAGAGAGCATGCACTTTATTATATCAGTAAGAAGTTACAGGGGGCTGAATTCAACTACATAGTTATGGAAAAGGAGATGTTAGAAATCATCTATACCCTCAAAAATTTCAAGCATTATATCACAGGCTATCAAATATTTGTCCATACTGATCATGCAGCAATCAGGTAACACATGAACAAGAGTTAAATTACTAGCTAGGTGGTTGTTGTTGATGCAAGAATTTGATATCACAATTGTGGAAAAACCGGGTAAAGCCAATGTGGTTTCTGATTTCTTGTCTAGAATCCAAAGGCAAGATGATCCTACACTCATAGAAGATTCTTTCCTTGATGAAATTTTTTTTTCCATCCAAGTCATCCATCCATGGTATTCAGACATAGCAAATTATTTAGCTACAGGAAGAACTCCTCCTCACTTCTTACCTAAGGAGAAGAGACTGTTAGTTGAGGAAAGCTTTAACTTCTCTTGGATTGTAGATTGCATGTTTTACATAGGGCCAGATCAAGTAATGAGGAGATGTGTGAGAGAGGAAGACACTCATGACATACTGCATGTATGCCATGATGAACCTTGTTGTGGACATTTTTTTGCTAAGAGGACAACCATGAAGATCTTAAATACTGAATATTATTGGCCAACACTACATAAGGATGTAGACAAGTACACCAAGAGGTGTGATAGATGTCAAAGGATGGGGAGGCCAACAAGATCAGATGAAATTCATTTATTTCCACAAGTTATTGTTTCACCCTCTAATAAGTAGGGATTGGACTTTGTAGGCCCAATTGATCCACCTTCAAATGGTAAGTCTTACATTCTTGTGTGCACTGATTATGTAACAAAGTGGGTTGAAGCTAGACCTATGAAGCATGCTAGGGATAATAAGGTAGCAGAGTTCCTCTATGAATAAATATTTACTAGATTTGGGGTTCCTAGAGAAATAGTGACACACCAAGGGGTACAATTTACTTCTACTCTTATCACAACTTTAGTAAATGAGTACAACATAAGGAATAGTAATTCAACTCCTTATCATCCTCAAGATAATGGCCAAAAATAAATAACTAACATGGATATTCAGGCGATTTTGACAAAAACAGTGGACCTCCATCAAAAGGATTTGGCTGTGAGTTTACCTGAAGCGATATGGGCCTATAGAACTACTTGGAAGACTACAACAGGTTTTACACCTTTTGAAATGGTGTATGGGAAGAAATCTATGATGCCTATAGATTTTGAACACAAAACTCTCAGAATAGCTTGGGAATTAGATATGGATTTAACAATTGTATAGAGAGATAGAATCATGCAGCTCAATGCCTTGGATGAGCTAAGGAAGAGTGCCCTACAACATACAAAAATAGTACAAAGTCGAAGAATCAAATGGCATGATAAGTACATAAAGGAAAATAAATTCAAAGCAAGAGATTGGGATCTGCTATATGATTGAAGATACAAGGACAATCAAGGGAAGCTACATACCACATGGTTGGGGCCATACAAAATTACAGAAGTATTTGATAATGGTGCAGTTCAACTGAGCATAATTGATGACATCAGATTCAAATTATTGGTCAATGGGAATCGACTGAAGCCTTACCTAAAGCCCCTTGATAAGGAAGAGTTCCTGAATCAGTTTCAAGTTAAGTAGGAGTTCACAAATCCTACAGCTGAAGGAGTTGAGTCTCAACTCGATTCCCTAAGAAATGCATGAAAAGTGCATAAAAGACCACAATAAAGGGGTCATCCTTGTGGATCCCCATTCCATACCATCATTTCATTCACTATTTGTACCATTTCCTCTTCTACCACCTCATCCATCATTCATTCATCACCATTTCCACTTTTCCAAAAATCAACTTTTGCAAGAAATGAAGTGGATTCACATCAGTCAGTTGTGGCACATCATGGCAGGTAAGCTCCACTTAACTCAAGAAGTGATTAATTATTTTATTTATTATGTTTACATGGGTATTGAATTAGATGATAGATTTCCTATATGGTTGCAGTCACATTCAGTCTTTTCTACACATTTGAACCATTTTCTTTAATTCCTAACTGATGGCCATTTCATTACCTTCCACTGCCAGGAGACTTGGTCACATCAAGTCTACTCTTCTTTTTGCCAGAATTCAAGATTTTGAGGAAATTTGCAAATGAATTAATGAACTTCCATCATTTCTTGCAATAATGCCCTAATCTGTCTTTAGTTCCTCTCTATAAATCTTTTTATGTCTAAAATGTGCATTTGGATGTTCAAAATTATTCCTTCTTTGTCTAAATTTGTTGAAAGAAGTTCAAAATTTTAGGTTGAGGGGAGAAGGGAGTTAGTTTGAATTGCAGGAGGTTGAAATTGAGAAGGGAAGAGTTTGAAGTAATCAGGTTGAATTCTTTGTAGTGAGCTAAGTTGCAAGGCAAGCATTAAGAATGGGAGAACAACCCATTAAGCATGAGCCAATAGACCATCGTGCCTTGTTGCAAGATGCACGAAATTTGCCACCATTCAGGTAGTATGGGTGGCTCGATTATTTTCTCAAACTTTTCATGTTTGATGAACATATTGCTGAAGAATTTACCAGGACATTTCACAATGAGAAGGACAAGGTGAAGGGAGTGAAAATTTATGCCACGGTGGAAAGAGTTGTAGAGGTGACAGGGTTACCTCAAATTGGTGATTTTTTTCCCCAAACAAAAGATGCACGAAGTGCTAGGGCAGAATTTAGTAGACCTGGAGATCCTCCTTTGCATGTAGATAGGAAAGGAACTCAATGAAAGATTCTACCATAGGAATGGATCCCATGGGAAGCCTATGTCATCAAATACCTAGCATGTGAAGGTCAATTCTCTATTTTGAATTCTCACCATTTCAAACTATTGTCTCATTTGTGTGATGGTTTATTGATGCATATACCAGATTTATTGTATAATTTACTTTCCAATAGTGTTGCAGAGTATAAGAAAGGTAGAATAAATTATGTATCCCATCATTGCCTCCTTAAATTTCTTGCAGAGAGATCTATTAGGGATGTGTCACCCATGCGTTGGGAGGAATTTTTTGTTTTTTTTGAGCCAGAGGTTCAAGCTATAGGACCCAGGGGTCAGCCTCTTACTTCTACATGATGAACCTCTCAGTCAAAGTCTGAAGCCTCTATGGATGCACCCCCTATGCCAGAAACCTTAGAATCACAAGACAATGTCCCTCTATCTGAAATAATTCCTAGAGTGCCAATACAAACCCCTGTTGCTAAAACTTGGACTTCCCCTAAAAGGAAAAATGAGAAGTCACCAATGGTGTCACCTCAATAGAAGACCCCTAAATCTGATCCTAACTCCATCAAGAGAAAACAAATGGGAGAATCTTCTAGTCCTGCAGCTAGATACCCAAATAAACCCAAGGCAACCCCTACCCCATATGAAAGATTGAGGGACAATTATATATGAGGGTTGAGGATCCAATGTATCAGGTAGAGGGTTGAGAATTGAGGGTATGGGGTTGAGCACCTATAGGGTTGATGGTTCAGGGTATTGGGTTAATGGTATAGGGTTGAGGGTTGAGAATTTAGGGTTGAGGGTTTAATGTATAGAGTAGAGGGTAGAGGGTTTAGGTTTTAGGGTTTAAGGGTTGAGGGTTGAGGGTTTAAGTTTGATAGTAGTGAATTGAGGGTATAGGGTTGAGGGTCCAATGTATAGGGTAGAGGGTATATGGGTTGATGGATTAGGGTTTAAGGGTTGAGGGTTTAGAGTTTAAGGTTTATTTTTAAAGGGTTTAAGGCTTGAGGGTATATTTTTGATGAATTAGGGTAGAGAGGGAGGGATGGAGCGAGGGAGAGATCAAGGGATAAGTGAGATAGAGAGAAGGAGAGAAGAAGGGGGAGGGGAAAATATATAGGAGGGTTGAGGATCCAATGTATAGGGTAGAGGGTTGATAATTGATGGTATAGGTTGAGGACCTATAGGGTATTGGGTTGAGGGTAGAGTGTAGAATTTTTAAGGGTTTAGGGTTTAAGGGTTTAGGGTTGATGGTTTAGGGTTGAGGGTAGAGGGTTTAGGGTATATGTTTGAATTTGTGTGGTTGAAGAATTGGGATTGATGGTTTAATATATAGGGTAGATGGTATAGGGGTTGAGAGTTGAGGGATTAAGGTTTAATGGTTTAGGGTTGAGGGTAGAGGGTTTAGGGTTTAAGATACAAGTTTTAGGGTATGTGGTTGAAGGATTAGTGTTGAGGGTCCAATATATAGGGTAGAGGGTATAGGGGTTGAGGGTTTAATGTATAGGGTATAGGGTAGAGAATTTAAGGGTTTACGGTTTAATTATTGAGGGTTGAGGGATGAGGGTTAAGAGTACATGGTCGAAGGATTAGGGTTGAGGGTCCAATCTATAGGGTAGAGGGAATTCAGGTTGAGGGTTGAGGGTTTAATGTATAGGGTAGAGCATAGAGGGTTTATGGTTTCAAGGTTTAGGGTTTAAGGGTTGAGGGTTGAGGGTTGATGGTTGAGAGTTTAGGGTTTAGTGTTTAGGGTAGAGGCTTGAGGGTATAGGGTTGAGCATCTATTGTATAGGGTAAGGGAATAGAGGTTGAGGGATTAGGGTTTAATGGTTTACCATTTAGGGTTGAGGGTTTAGGGTTTATGGTTTAAGGGTTGAGGGTTGAGGGTTTAGGGTTTAGGTTAGAGGGTTGAGCATATATGGTTTAGGGATTAGGGTTGAGGGTCTATTGTATAGGGTAGAGGGTATAGGGGTTGATGGATTAGGGTTTAAGGGTTTAGGGATTAAGGGTCAAGAGGGTTGATGGATTAAGGTAGAGAGTTTACTAAGTGTGTTTAAGGGTTTAAGGGTTGAGGGATTAGGGATTAGGGTTGAGGTTTGAGGGTAGAGGATTTAGGGTAGAGGGTAGAGGGTTTAAGGGTTTATAGTTTAAGGGTTGACATTTGAGGTTTTAATTTTGAGGGTAGAGGATTGAGGGTATCAAGTTGGGGGATTAGGGTTGAGGTTCCAATGTATAGGGTAGAGGGTATAGGGGTTAAGGGATTAGGCTTTAAGGGTAGAGGGTAGAGGGTAGAGGGTTTAATTGTTAAGGGTCTAAGGGCTCAAGGTTGAGGGTATAGGGTTTAGGGATGAGGGTTGATAGTAGAGGGTAGTTGCTTTAAGGGTATAGGGTTTAAGGGTTTAGGGTTGAGGGTTTAGTGTTGAGGGTAGAGGGTTTAGGGTTGAGGGTAGAGAGTTTAGTGTGTAGGTTTGAGGGTTTAGGGTTGATGGTTGATGGTAGAGGGTAGAGGATTTAAGGGTTTAGGGTTTAAGCACTGAGGATTTAGGGTATAGGGTTTAGGGTAGAGGGTAGAAGGTTTAAGGGTTTACGAGTTTATAGTTTAGGGTTGAAGGTTGAGGGTCTATTGTATAGGGTAGAGGGCATATGGGTTGAGGGATTAGGGTTTAAGGGTTTAGGGTTTAAGGGTTGAGGGTTGAGTTTTTAGGGTTTAGGGTAGAGGGTTGAGGGTATAGGGTTGACGGATTAGGATTAAGGTTCCATTGTATAGGGTAGAGAGTATAGAGGTTGAGGGATTAGGTTTTAAGGGTTTAGGGTAGAGGGTTGAAGGGTTTAGTATTTAAGGGTTGAGGGTTGATGGTTGAGGGTATAGGGTTGAGGGATTAGGTTTGAGGGTCCATTGTATATGGTAGAGGGTATATGGGTTGAGGGGTTATTGTTTAAGGGTTTAGGGTAGAGGGTAGAGGGTTTAAGAGTTTAGGGTTTAAGGTATGAGGGTTGACGATTTAGGGTATAGGGTTGAGAGATTAGGGTTGAGGGTATAGGGGTTGAGGGATTAGGGTGTAAGGTTAAGGGTATAGGGTTTAAGCATTTAGGTTTTGAGGGTTGAGGGTTGAGGGTTTATGGTTTAGGGATGAGGATTGAGGGTAGAGGGTAGAAGGTTTTAGGGTTTTAGGGTTTAAGGTTTAGGGTTTAGGGTTTATGGTTGAGGGTAGAGGGTTTAGGTTGTAGGTTTGAGGGTTTATGGTTGAGGTTAGAGGGTAGAGGGTAGAGGGTTTAAGGGTTGAGGGTTTAATGGATGAGGGTTGATAGTTTAGGGTAAGGGTTAAGGGTAAATTGTATAGGGTTGAGGGTTTATGGATTGAGGGATTAGTGTTTAAGTTTTTAGGGTTGAGGGTAGAGGGTAGAGGGTTTAAGGGTTTAGTGTTTAAGGGCTAAGGGTTGAGGGCATAAGGTTGAGGGATGAGGGTTGAGGGTAGAGGATAGAAGTTTTAATGGTTTAAGATTGAGGGTAGAGGGTTTAGGGTTGAGTGTAGAGAGTTGAGGGTAAAGGGTAGAGGTTTTAAGGTTTTAGGGTTTAAGCATTGAGGGTTGAGGGTTGAGGGTATAGGGTTGAGGGATTAGGGTTGAGGGTCCATTGTATATGGTAGAGGGTATAGGGGTTGATGGATTAGTGTTTAAGGGTTTAGGGTAGTGGGTTGAGGGTTGAGGGTAGAGGGTTTAAGGGTTTAGGGTTTGAGGGTTGAGGGCTGAGGATTTAGGGTATAGGGTTGAGGGATTAGGGTTGAGGGTCCATTGTATAGGGTTGAAGGTATAGGGTTTGATGGATTGGGGTTTAAGGGTTTAGGGATGAGGGTTGAGGGTAGAGGGTAGAGGGTTTAGGGGTAGAGGGTAGAGGGTTGAGGGTAGAGGGTTGAGGGGTAGAGGGTAGAGGGTAGAGGGTAGAGGGTAGAGGGTAGAGGGTAGAGGGTTCAATGGTTTATGGTTTTATGTTTGAGGGTTGAGGGTATAGGGTTGAAAAATGAGGGTTGAGGGTAGAGGGTAGAAGTTTTGAGGGTAGAAGGTTGAGGTTACAGGGTAGAGGGTTTAAGGTTTTAGGGTTTAAGGGTTGAGGGTTCAAGGTTGAGGGTTGAGGGTTGAGGGATGAGGGTAGAAGGTTTAAGGGTTTAGGGTATAAGGGTTTAGGTTGAGGGTTTAGGGTTCAGGCTAGAGGGTTTAGGGTGTAGGTTTGAGGGTAGGGTGTTGAGGGTAGAGGTTATAGGGTTTAAGAGTTTAGGGTTTAAGGGATGAGGGTTAAGGGTTTAGGGTATATGATTGAAGGATTAGGTTGGAGGGTCCATTGTATAGGGTGGAGGGTATATGGGTTGAGGGATTAGGTTTTAAGGGTTTAGGGTAGAGGGTAGAGGGTAGAGGGTAGAGGGTAGAGGTTTGAGGGTAGATGATTTAAGGTTTTAGGGTTTAAGGGTTGAGGATTGAGATTTTAGGTCACAAGGTTGAGGGATTAGGGTTAAGGGTCCATTATATATGGGTGAGGGTATAGGGGTTGAGGGATTAGGGTTTAAAGGTTTAGGGTTTAGGGTAGAGGGTTGAGGGTTGAGGGGTTAAGGGCTAAGAGTTGAGGGTATAGGGTTGAGTGATGAGGGTAGAGGGTAGAGTGTAGAAGGTTTAAGGTATGAGGGTTGAGGGTTTAGGGTTGAGGGTAGAGGGTTTAGGGTGTAGGTTTTAGGTTTTAGGGTAGAGGGTACACAGTTTAAGGGTTTAGGGTTTAAGGGTTGTGGGTTGAGGGATGAGGGTTGAGGGTAGAGGGTAGAAGGTTTAAGGGTTGAGGGTTTAGGGTATAGGGTTGAGGGATTAGGGTTGAGGGTCCATTGTATAGATTAGAGGGTATATGTGTTGAGGGATTAGGGTTGAAGGGTTTAGGGTTGAGTGTAGAGGATAGAGGGTTTGAGTTTTTAGGGTTTAGGGGTTGAGGGTTGAGAGTTTAGGGTATTATGTTGAGTGGGATAGAGGGTAGAGAGAGAAAGTGAGTGGGATAGAGGGTTCAATGTTAAGAGTTTAAGGGTTAAGTCTAGATGGGAGAGTGATAGGAGTGAGTGAGTGATAGAGAGAGAGAGAGAGACTTGAGAGAGGAATATGGGATAGGAGGGAGAGTCTTGAGAGAGAGAGAGGGAGGGAGTGGGAGAGAGATAGAGGATAGAGGGTTTAAGGGTTAAGGGTAGAGGGGAGAGAGATAAAAGGAGTGAGTGAGTGAGATAGATAGACTTGAGAGAGGAAGAGGGGGTAGGAGGGAGATAATTGAGAGAGAGAGAGAGGGAGGGATTGGGAGAGAGATAGAGGGTAGAGGGTATAAATTTTAAGGGTTTA
The DNA here is from genome assembly GCA_007115665.2 of Sequoiadendron giganteum. Classification (NCBI taxonomy): domain Eukaryota; kingdom Viridiplantae; phylum Streptophyta; class Pinopsida; order Cupressales; family Cupressaceae; genus Sequoiadendron; species Sequoiadendron giganteum. Next base: position 201,609,205 of record CM021104.1, on the reverse strand, counting down.
AGGGTAGAGGGTAGAGGATAGAGAGAAAGCGAGAAAATAAACCTATATAAAATTAACTTTCTCATAACGTGAGTGCATTTTGAAGTAGTAGAAATATGGTCCTTATTTTAACAAGACATAACATGCTCACATTATAACGTGAGCACATTTTGTCTTGCTCTAAAAATGGTAAACAACCCAATATACTCATCATCTCAAGGCCCACATTTTTCATACTCTCCTAGTTTTGTGTGTGCTCTGAAGAAAACAAGCTTTTTGATTATTTTGTGATGTGTGCATGCATGTTTTTCACATTCCACCACCTTTGCATGAAATAGTAGAGTTTTCAAGTTCAAAGGCATATAATATCAATTCAAGTCTTAATTCCATTCAAGAGTGATATACAATTGAAGTTTCGAGAAGAACAAGATTTTGAAAAATTCAAATTGTTGAGGAGTTTGAGGAAAGAAGAAGAAAAGGCTACATAAAGGGGTAGAACTCCTCCATTTGAAACTCTATTTTTTAGGTAGGTAAATTTATTACACATTTTCTTTCATTCTATTTTGTCTTGCTTCGATTTTTTTATTTTACATATTCCATGTTGATAAAATTATTTGTTTGTCATTATAACATTAGCTTTTCAATGCATATTTTAAATTAGACAATTATTTACACTTGTCAATTATATTTTTAAACCATATATCTTTGAGTAAAAACCAAATGTGGTGGTCAATCATCTAGCAATCTATCTAGAGGAAAAACCAGTAAGACAAAAATTAAGAAAGATGCATCCATAGATCGCATTGTTGGTTAAGCTTGAACTACTGAAACTTCTTGATGTTGGTTTCATACAACCCATTGATTATCCTAAATGGGTTTCCAACCTTGTACCTATTTCTAATACCACTAGGGGCATTCAAATCTCGACCTACTTTAGGGACCTAAACAAAGCATGCCCTAAGGATTCTTTCCCTCTTCCCAACATATAGATGATTGTAGATTTAAAAATAGGACATGAAGTGCTATCATTGATGGACAGGTTTTTAAGGTATAATTAGATTATGATAGCAAAGGATGATCAATATAAGACAACCTTCAATTTTCCATGGGGCACCTACTATTGGAACATGATGCCATTCAGCTTAAAGAATGTTGGAGCTACATACCAAAGGGCTATGACTCTGATTTTTCATGAAATGATCCAAAAATCTGTAGAAGACTACATGGACGACATACTAGCCAAATCAAGAAAGTGTCAAGACCACATAGTAGCACTAGGCTCTCTCTTTGATAGACTAGAAGAATACAAGGTAATTCTAAATCCTAAGAAATATGTATTTGGTGTCACAGTATGAAAACTTCTAGGGTATATTGTATCAATGAGGGGAATTGAGATAGAACTTGCAAAGTTCAAAGCAATCCTTGAAATGGAGGCACCACAAACATTGAAGCAATTAAGGGGCTTGTAGGGAAGACTCCAATCCATTCATAGATTCATAGCACAATTAGCAGAAAATTCCATCCCATATTCTCATTTATACCACAAGGGGGTAGCATACAAGTGGGATGAGAAATGTGATCAAACATTCAATAAAATCAAAGAATACTTGTTGACACCACATGTCCTCATGCCACCGATCTCGAACAAACCAATCATCCTCTACATATCAGTTATAGTAGCAACTTTTGGTGATCTCCTAGATTATCATGATGGAATAGGAAAAGAGAGCCATTTACTATATCAGTAGAACATTGGTAGGGCACAAGCTAATCTACACATTCATCAAGAAATCTTATCTTGTAGGAGTGTTCGCTTCACAAAAATTTAGACACTGCATGCTTTCCCATCAAATAAATCTCATTGCCAAGATAGACCCTCTAAAATATTTTCTCTCTAAGGCAACACTCACAAGACAAATGGCTAAGTGGGTTATATTCTTAACATAATATAATATTGAGTATGTGGAGAAAAATTATATCAAGGGATAGGTAATTGTAGATAAAATAGTCGAGTCGCCAATATATGCAAAGAATCCATTGGTGTCAGAGTTCCCCGATGAGTCAATTTTCAATCTCAATATAGAAAATCATTGGAAGGTATATTTTGACAGGTCATATACTCAGAATGGGCTAGTAGCTAAAGTCTTCTTCATCACACCACAAGGGGATTGTATTCCCAAATCATATAGATTAACTTTTCCTTATACTAACAACATTGTTGAGTACAAGGCCCTTGTCATAGGACTTTGAATTGTAGTACAGTGGAAAATGATGGTACTTAAGTTCTATGGAGATTCACAACTGATCATCAACTAGTTCAATGATGAATAAAAAATGAAGGATGACAAACTTACCCCATACAAGAAACTGGCGGAGGACCTCAAGGAATTCTTCATCGACATCACATTTGAGTAGTTACCGAGGGTAAAAAATAGAGTAGCAGACACCATGGCTACAATTAGATCATTGTTGGATATCCCATGCAACGTCCCTAAACATTAATTCCTGGTAGAGAAGCTATGCATACTAGCTTTCAAGGTACCAGATTCTGAGTTTTTGTGTGAAATCATTGATCCTTGTGATCCTTGGTACCATGACATATATACCTACCTAAAAATAGGTGTCCTCCCCACTAACATTACCCCAAACCTCAAAATAACCTTTATCAAGAAGTCATCCCATTTTTTTTATCTTAGGTGACACCCTGTATCATAGAAGTATTGAAGGAACCCTTTTGAGATGCCTTAACCTTGAGGAAGCTTTGACTACATTAACCAAGGTACATAATGGTAATTGTGATTTCCATTCTAGTGGTATGGCCTTGGCTAAGAAACTATTGAGGTTTGGATATTACTGGCCTACAATAGAGAAAGAATCTCATGAATATGTCTGAATATGTTTACAATGTCAATAGCATGGGTACCTCATCCATGCACCAACTCAAGAGCTCCAACTGATTATAACACCTTTTCCCTTTTCACAGTGGGGCCTTGATCTCATTCGCAAAATCTCTCCCACCTCATCTAATGGACATAAGTTCATTATCACCAATACAAAGTAATTCATGAAGTGGGTAGAGGCCATTCCCATGACCTATATCATAAGAATGCAGATTGCTAAATTCATCCTAAACTACCTTATATGTTGTTATGGTGTTCCTAAAGCCCTTATCTTAGATAATGGAACACCCTTCAACAACTAGGATGTTCATGAGCTATGCCAAAAATTCAATGTCCAAGATAACTTTTCCACCCCATACTACCCCTAGGGTAGCAGCCAAGCTGAAGCTATGAATAAAACCATCTTGAAAATCCTAAATAAAATAGTCAATGAAGTTGGTCGTCATTGGAACCTACTGCTAAATCCTGCCTTATGGTCCTATCGAATGAGTATCCACATGCCTATAGGTGCAACCACTTTCTCCCTAGTCTACGGAATAGAAGCCATCCTCCCCATTGAGATGTAGCTCCCATGCTTAAGAATATCATTACACAATTTCATTATTGATGAATAATATTGAGTGTCGTAGTTGAATGAGCTAGAACTACTAGATGAGTGATGCATAGATGCTTTGAACCACTTGTAGGTCTACCAGAACTGCCTCAAAAGGAGTTGTAATAAGAAGATCAAAAATTGGTCATTTCAAGTAGGAGAGCTCGTGTTGAAAGAGAACAAAAAAAATGCGCTAAATCTAGAAAAAAATATAAAATTTGAACCCAACTAGTTGGGACCTTTCATCATCATGGAAAGTTACAAGTTAGGAGCATATCAGCTATCCACACCTAAAGGTGAGCTTCTACAAGATCCCATCAATAGCTTGCATCTCAAAAGGTTTTATGCCTAGGATTGCAAGGTATAACTAAAAAATAGAAAACAATAAAAAAAAGATTGAAAATAGTAAAGAAAAAAATCATCCTCTAGTGAAAACCACTTTGGTGGCACTTTCAGTAAGTACCTGGGTGAAAACCTAGCAATCAAGAACCTTGAGTAAATAAGCACTTTCCATCCACCATGGATTCTTTAGCTTTTTCTGCATCACCTACCATCACCTTTCATTGCATTCCATGGATCCTTCCATTACCCATCTGTGTCTGCTTCATCACTTGATCCTATATCGGTATCATATCCCCCGAGGTACTACCTGGCACTTTACTAAGGTTAGTTTGTCCTGCCTATATTAGATTAGTCTATTGCATCATGATGGGGGCATTTTCCTATACTTGCATTGGATTGAATTCATGTATATTCTTGAAATCTTCTTAAAATCCAAAAAATCCAAAAACATTCATAAAATCCAAAAATATCCAAAACATATCAAAAATCCAAAAATAGGTCAAAAAGTTAGAAAAAGTCAAAAATAGAGTTTCCATGTCAAACTATGTCATCTTTGAGCTTGAATTTAGGCAAGGCTAATCATTGATCATCCCTCGAGACATTAGGTCATTCCTTTAGGAGTTTGTCATAATAAACTAATAGTCTGCATGTTCATATTTTCATCAATAAATGAGTCTATGTCAGTCAAACTATGTGGTCTTTGCATGTATAATGTAGGCAAGGCTAATACTTTATGAGCCTCCAAGACCCCTAGGATAGGTCCTTTGTTTAGGTTCTTGGTCAAAATCTTAAAAAACACCAAAAACATTGGAAAACAAAAATTAAAACATTTGTAAAACATTTCAAAAATACCAAAACAACCTCAAAACATTTCAAAAATACCAAAAACATTCAAAAAACCCAAAAATCATTTGTCTTGTTTTTCTTTCACCTTTAATAAGCATTCACACACAATAAATCAATCATTACCTTCAAACCTTTGGCAAAACAATCAGAAACAATTATAGCAAGTTTAAAGTGAAAACTCAAAACGTCAGGGTCTTAAGTCTAGGTCTGTAAGTAAACAAGTTGATCAACTCTTAGAATCAATAACCCATCGTCCCATTAGTCTCAAAATCCCCTGATAACATCATGTCCTAGGATTCATCCTTCCTACAATGGACATCAACATCAGGCATCACCATAGTCTAGTCTAATCAAGATGCACTAATTCCAATGACCTCTCAATGATGTCTAATTAAAATGATTTACAGAGAAAGGAATGGGGCATTAATCAATATCTTTTGTTTGTCGTTCTTGTTGGATATTCTTGTAATATAGCCTTGGAAATACTCGCTTTGTTAGGTGTGTAGGGAGGATGTTTTTGATGTCTTGTTGACTATTACATGGGAAGGTTTTGTATTTCTTTGTTTTAGTCTGAGATGTTTGAAATTTCTAAAGTACACTCTAACAAGGTTTCATATGTTGGGTGTGAACAAGGATACTCCTATCTTATTGTCAATTCAAATTCCATCTCACTAGGTACAAATCCATCCTTGTTCTCTATACCTTGATGCATCGTATCTATGTGTAATCAAAAATAAGGAAAGTAAGCTCTTTACGTACCCAATCCCTAATAAGCAACAAATCATCATCACTCATGATTAATCTAATCAAAGTTCTTAATGCTTCGTAGACTTGTTGGACTCCTACATCATATCAAACTCAAGGGTCGATCCCTCTTTCTTCTATCTTCTCCATATACTAATACTAACATGGTATCATGAAATTCAAATTAAAAATCCATTTACATTGATCCTATATCCATAAATCATCAGCATACTGCATACATATCATCATAATATGAAGTATTTTGCATCATAAAATATATTTTTTAGTCTAAGCATATCATAAACAACACATTTTCATTTTTCATCCATTGCATAACCATTATTATCACATCATGCATACATATGTACTACATTATCATATCACATATAGAAAAATAAATAAATAAATCATTGCATTACATTCATCAGAACATAGTATACATTTGCATCCATATAGATCCATCATATATAAGAATTCATATATTCATATCATATCACATCATAAAACATAAAACATCACATCATAATCATTAATGCATCCATCTATAGCATATGCATTCATAACACAAAGTAATTGTATCACAATTGTCTGACATATATATCAAAAAAATTGAATGTCATGATACATCAAAATCAAATATATATAGTGTCATCATCGAATATACAAGAGGCTAATCAAAACTTAGCCAATGAATGTATACACATCATAAACCAGGTTGCACATTCAAAAAATTTGTCTATTGCACCATTAGTACCCTAAGCTACCCTCGCTTTGTGTATCACCATGGTGGCAGCTATGATTATGGTGATGTGACCCTAATGGTCTACCTAATGGCCCTACCTGAGATTTGCTACTAGGAGAAAACTAACTAATATAGGGGAAATCAGTCTCTCGTCGCTCTTGTGCCACAACTCTATAATTCAATAGGTTGTAATACAATGCTTTCTACATCACCCATCAGTACATCTTTGCTGACACTATGGCTTGCCCTTGTGCCTACTATGTTGCATCCTCTAGCTATATCCTCTATCTAATCTCCCATGCAAATCCTAGGTTAGCATCCTGCCTCATCTGGTGCTCCTGCACCACCTCCTATCATGCCTAATCCCTCTCCTAGGTTAGGGTCAAAATCTATGTTTGTGCCTACTGGAGTTGCTTGGTCAACACCTGTATCTGCACCTATAGTACTACTATCTATTCATCCCTAGGATAAGGACATAGTGGTGGTGGTCATGGAGACTATAGGTGTCCCTACTAAGATGGTTGTTGATGTGGCTGAAATGGTGGCCTCTATCTAATGGGTGGCACCAATGGTGGAACCTATCCATCATGCCCTATGTTCACACCACCCTATCCATCCTGTGGTTGATGACCTAGTTGATATGGGACCTATCCAATCTAAGGTCCTTTGTCTCATCCTTTTTCCATTGTTGGCACCACTGGCAATGCCAATCTGATTGGGGCACAAGCTTGCTAGTATACATTGTAAGATTTTGTATTCCTTGCATTTGCGGGACCCTCAAAGTACACCCATGGCTACAAGACTTGCTACCTAAACTCATCAATGGTAACCTACAACTAGACTCTCTATCTCCAGGTTGACACCCTCAACCTATGCACAAAAATAGCTCTATATGCATCATTTGGTGCATCCTGCACCTCTCCGAACTGGTGAGAAACCCTATCTGGGAGGTATCACTCTATCATATGGTTCTCTCACCCCTACAAGTACCTAGTCTATCAACAGTAGAAAATATGGGCATCATCATTGTGCCACATGTGAAAATGCAACCAAGGTCTCCATCGAAACACTGTCATCTCATCAATGACCCGCCTCTAGTGCAGGATTCCTGTAATGCCTATACAATGTAGTGTGGACATTCCTCCATACCTGTAAATCATAAGATCATCATGGTCTTTCTATACATCTACAATGGTGGGCCTCGGTATGAAAATGTGATCATACACCTAAATGTGATGAAGTGTAATCCCCACTCCAATGTTATAGGCCTCACTATACATAATTGGGTGCATATCATGATATAAAGAAGCTAGGATGATTAGGCCCCAAGCGAAGATGGTCATCTCCTCCATAATCTAAGACCAAAAAATTCCCCATCCAATGTTGCAGCCTTGAGCTCACTGGTCAGGAATGAGGACTCCTAAGATTAGTCCACCAAAAAAAAGGGTCAAATCAGGGGCAATCCCCTCATATTGAGCAAGGTCAATATGACCACTATCCATCTCATACTCATTGATGCCAAATAACTGATAAATGGCATCACCATGGACCTTGACATCATTAATGATCCACTTGCCATGTATGGGGATCCGCAAGATCCGCCATACATCCTCCAAGGTCATAATGGCCTCTTTGATTTGAAGATGGAATGATGAAGTCTCACATTACCATCTCTCCACCAATGTTGTCATCATCACTAAGTGTGTTTGCACCTCGAGCATCTATGCCACATGTCTGAATCCAATCGAGCCAAGAAAAAATAGTGCATCTGTCAAATGCCTTGATCAAAATAAAATTTGGCTCTTGTGCTCCTTCAAGTGGAGCACTACTAGGACCTCCTACATCCAAAATACCCATGACATCAATTTTAATCAACCTAGCATATTTTTAAAAAAAAATCCTCTAAAAGAAAAAGCGAGTTAGCTTTTGCAAAGGAGATGCTCTATCATTTTGAAAAAGTAGGGCTAAAATCAAATGTGATGCTACATCTCAAAAGTGAGTCATCATTTTGGGGCAACCCTAAACTCTTTTAGGGCCACTCAATGTTATCTCTCAAAGGTGAGTCAAATTTTTTTTCTTGACTCTAGGACTCTCCAGTGCCACATGGTGCTAGGTTGCAACTTGAGTTGACATTGGAAAAAGTGATGCCAATTGTAACAAATATGTTTCCCTAGAGGATCGCTTTTGATCGACCTATTTGGACCTTAATAAATGCATCAAAAATGCAAAAAAAAGAAATAGTTTTGAAATGCCTACTGAGGGTCCTGTGTCTTGAGGCCATTGGAACTCATGAATCTGATCTTTCTGATGTCTGGGAAGCACATGATCCACCATTTTTTCAACACCTTAGAGCAAAAAGTAAAGGTTTTTAGAAGGCTAGGTGTGCAAATGATTTGAAAATGACCCCTCTAACCCTATTTATGCAATTTTTCAAAGTTTTTTGGGGGAATTTTTAGGTTTTTTGAGCTCTTTAATTCGTTTTAAGCCAACCAACCCCGTTTTGACCCATTATTATCATAGTGAGCCTATTTTCATATCCCGTGGGCTATTTTCTACACCTGAATTGTTGTTGAACCTTTTCGTGAGCTCGACCTAATTTTTCAATTTTCGTCTGATCTCTCAAGGGGGTAGTGTAGCAATGTAATTCCTTCCACTGGGGTAGTAGTGGGACATCCGAAAAATCAAAAAAATTTTGAATTTTGATCATGGTAGTGTTATTCTTTGAACTAATGCAATAGGTACCTCGCTTTAAAGAGGGGGAAAATGTAGACACATAAAAAGTCCTAATTGATACTACATACCTAATTTTGATCGATTAACACCATTTCCTCCTAAACTCACTTTGAATTAACCAATTAATTAAATAATCAACATTATTTAATTAAAACTAGAAAATTTAGCTGTTAATCAAATAATTAAATTTATTGGTTAATTCACCCTTCTTCTAACTAATATTCATCATATTTAATTAAATAAAATAATTACTTAAATCCCCCTAAGCCTTCTCATTTGATTAAATAAATCAAATCAAATGTCACAATCCCCTAATCCATTCTAATTAATTCATCCTAAATCACTTTCTAATAATCAGGAATAAATCAGTCAATTTTTAACTCTTCGAGAGTTAAATCAATCCATGGTCAACTAACCAGGTTGCATATGAAATTAATTTATTTTAATTAATTTATTCTTCTATTTATCATCATAATGGCACATTCCAAAGAATATTCCTCCCAAGCACCTCTCATTCAGTTTCCATCCAAGGGATTTTAAAATCTCTTACATCCTCAATAACTCCTCTTACATCCTCTCAAATCCTGAATCACAATCGAAAAATTATTCTTACAACCTTTCAAATCCTCTTGAACTCTCATTTATTCCTCTTACATTCTCATTTGTTCCTCTTACATCCCTCTTTCCTCAACACATTTCCCAAAATGTGCTCCACCTTCCTCCAATAGAATTATGACACTTGGCACATTCTCATTGGCTCCCATTTTATCCCACATTCACCAATTCCTCTCATTCTTCAACCCTTGAGCTCTATAAATAGAGGCATTCTCTTCACAATATGGATGCACAACTTCAAGAATTATCACTATAGGCATTCAATTCATAGCATTCCATCATTTCCATCATTTTAGCTAAGTTTCATCGCTATTTGGAGTCAATCTCGCATTTGGAATCATTAACATCTTCAAAGCTTATCATTTGGGATTGGGAAAGTACTTCTTTCCACATCAAAGGAGCACCGCTCCCATTATGGGATGGAGGTTTGATTGATTGAGATAGGTTTACATGATTTTCTTTGTTTATTTCATCTCTTTTAACATGTTTTCTTGTCTTTCTTGATCAAGAATCTCATAGGGAGTGTTTTATTTGGTTTTCTAACATGATTGACATTTTTTTTTTCTTGTTAGTTTATTGTAGATTAGACACTTGCACTTCCATTTTGAGCATATCTTGCAATCATGGCATGCCACATTACCACATTTGTTTAAGGCATTCCATCAAAAAAAAAATGTGACCTTTGTCTATGCTAGAAATATTCTTCTACATAATGATTTCAAGTATTTTGTATGAAGTCTTGAATGACATATAATTCATTTATTTGTATGGATTCATTTTTTAAAAACTCAAATTTGTCTCATTACCATGCTACAAGTAAAATTATCCACCATGTCAAGGAAATGAACAAGGAATAAACCAGCAAATGAAGAGTATGAAACCAATCAAGAAAAACATAGACAATGGATGAGGACATATCGTGAGAAGAAGAAATTGGATACGATTGACTAAAATAATTCAATTGAAGAGGAACCTCAACTGTCAAAAAGAGAAAAGACATTGGTGGCACAAAGGGAATGAATGTGAAAGAATTATGCTAAGACAGATTCAAATACCATAGTTGGAGACACACCCCCTACCACAAGTGAATACGAAGGGAAACCATTAAGCACAAATGTATATGTAGGGACACAATCTACCACAAGTGAATATGGAAGGACACCATCTACCATAAGTGAATGCAGGGTATAAAGTATAGAAACATCATGAAGACTCTTAGGTTGAGAACATCAAATTTTTCAAGTGAAAACACTATTGTGAAGAATCTAATGTATGCCTATTAGAGTGTGGGTAAGACCTCATGCTCAAAGGATAATAATGTCACCTGAAATGTCATTGCATCAACTTTGGTAAGTAGTCAAACAAGGATAGGTCATCTCATTAGACAGACGAGTGAACAAATGAGAATTAATAGAAAAACTTTATCAAGAGTTGTTCAAAGGAAGTAAAGAATTGAGGGTATTGATTCAAATGAATTATGGGCATTCTTGAGGAGACTGCCATGAAAAGATAAACCAATTGTTGAAGCATTGAGAACACTAATTGAAGACTATTGGAGGAATAACACAAGGCCGTCTTTGAATCAAAGGGATGTGGTAAGAAGGAGAATTAATAGTCGAAACTGTGAGCCACATCCAAATCATTTTTTGGATATGACTCAAACCCATCCTTTTGGTAAATTTCAATAGGATTATCCTCAAATTAAAAAAATTCAAAGATATTTTGAAATGCTTAAACCTTTTTATGTCATGATAAATCACACATGCACTACTTTTAGTTGTAGACTACATATTGAATTCTCTAACCATTATAATGTTTATTGTTCTATATGTTTATATTTGCATACTAATGATGTTTTGTAGGATTGTGGCATAGAAGCCCCACCAACATCTTCAAGAGAGTTCTTATCAAAATATTTATGTCAAATAGAGGATGGTCAAATATTCTACAAGAAACTATGCTTGGATGGCTCATGTCAGTGTTTAACTGGCTTGCAATGTATGCCAATATCTCAACATATGGAAAGCATACATAAGGTGGGACAAAAACTAGTAGATTTCGGGAAGTATAATACAATGAAATACGTTACAAAAGATGGTAATCAAGAAAAAATGTGTGATTTGGTTATTTAGAAGATTCTAGTGTATTGGTTTATATCCATGTTTTGTGACAATATAGTGTATGAGTATGTAAGACATACCCATAGAGCTCAATGGCTAGACACACAATTCAAGCTATGCATGTAATACCCCTCCATTTTGCTTCTTTTTGTTTTGCTTTATGCTATGTTTGGGATGCAGCTACTATTATACTGGACACACCTTGTTGTTTGTGTTTTGATCACTACTATTGAGCGACAATGATTATTGTGTGATGTGGATTATCTGATTATTGTTTCACATGCATTATGGATTATTGATGTTAGTAGAGTTAGCATGAGATATTGTATTACGTGATTTTTGATTATGATGTAATGTCAGTCTTTGATGAGTGGATTGGTGAAGAGGATGGTTTCGCATCACTCGCTTGTGAGTGCCCTGCGAACCCATGATTTCTTCTTCACGATGTGTATTATATACTGGATATACTATATTATGTTGTTTACTTGGTTTTAGGTTGTAGGTACATGACATCGACTTCACCTGGTCTCACAGGTTTGAGCGTGTCGATCCAACGGTTAAGTTGAAAGGGAGATAGTAGCTAGGTAACATGTGTTAGGTCTACGCCCTAGCCTTAGTGTGTCGATTAGTCTTCCTTTGTGAGTCATGTTTATTTGATTTAATGTTATATGATTTTATTAGATGCATTATTATTTGATTAATGTTTTGAATAATTGCATTGGATAGAATAGTGATTATTTTAATATTAAACCAAAATTATGCTTGATGTTGTTTAAAAGTTTATAATGAAATTTAATTAAATTAAATTTTAATCTCAAAAGGGTTAAATTTAGTTTATTAAATAATTAAAATTGATTAATTAAGTTTATTGGATTAAATTAAATTAAATTGAATCATGAGAAATTGAAAAGGAAAGAAAATTGCATTTTTATTCAATTTTGTGTTTTCGAAAATTAGAAAAGAAAATAAATATCTAATTCTCTATTTTGCATGCAAAAGGGAATTAGGGTTAGATTAGATATTTTAGTTTTAATGTGAATGCATGTTTCAATTTTTGGGGGAGAGAAGTTTTTGGAAGGATTGATATTTATCAGAGGATTGGGGAATTTTTGAAGAAATTGCACAAGTAGGGTTTGAAACAATTTTTGGTTTTTTGGAATTGGAATTGTTGTATGTTTGAGCAAAATCTTGGAGAAGGCTTCTATCAAAGAAATTTCATTTTCTTCTATAGCTTCATATTCTAGGTTTTATACTTGTTGTTTATTTCAATTTTTAATTTAATGGTTGTGAAAATTTGATAAACTTACTGTAGGAGATTATTTAGTAAACAAAACCCGTAGATCTAATGTTGAAATTCAATTTAAAATGTTCTCAAACATTTAGGATTTATTAAGGGAATTCTACTTTGAAAACAAATAGATTTGTATTTCAAATTCAAACCCTATAGAAAATTACATTGAAAATCAAACAAAATTTAGTTCTGTACAAAGTTCTTTGTTTAAATTTTTCAAAAATCTGAAGGAACAGCTTGTGGAAATTAATATTACATCTTTTGAATTTTGGAATGAAATTGTAGAAAAAAAATTAATTAGTTTTCTTGTTTCTGGTTTTTGTTTAAAATAATTTTTTCAATTTGACCAGTTTTAGATTCTGGTAAATATATATAAATATATTTATATATAATTTATATTTGTATATTGCATTTATAAAATATAGATCTTCAAATAGTAAATCAAAAAACTGTTAAAATTATGATGTTGAAAATCCTCGTCTCGAAAAACATGCCTATGTTAAATGTGGATTTTACCTTTTTCGTTTTTGGGGTTCTGTGTTTCTTTAAAGAAATATATATAAAAATAAAATATAAAAATTAGAATATAAATGAAATGTCGTTTGAGAAAAAAAAAAATTCTTTGAAACTTACCTGTATGATATTTCAGGTTGTATTGGAAATTGAGAAAGTTTAAATATATATATATATAAAAAAAAATTCTAAGTGGATGGATGGGGAGGTCAAACCCCCACCGTCACACATCCCAAAGGGATGGTCGCAGCTGCCATGGGCAGTGCGCCCACCTTTTGGGGGGATGCACTCCCCATGGGAGCTACGGCTTCCCTTACCTAGCGTCGGCCGCTATACTCTGTACAACTCGCGATGGTGAAGGTAGGCCGACCGGTGTACAGTGTATAGTCAGCATTAGGTGTGGGGTCCACTGGTACTTGTACAGCCTGTATCATGACTTTTAATTAATTTTTATTTCTTGTTTTATTTTTAATTTTTTTAATTTTGTTTTATGCATAATTTACTTAATTCTTTATAATGTATTTTATTTAATTAGGTGGTATAGTTTTGGCATATTAAATATTAAAACATAATATTTAATATAAAACAAATTTTAATTATATATGGGGAAAATTAGTGTTTTAGTGTGAACAAGTTACAAAATTTAGTTATTTTGTCTCAGACTGGAAATTATTATAAAACAGAGGCCTAGAAAGAGTAGTAAATAAGATTTTATTTTTTTTATTTAGTTTAGAATTTCAAATCAAATATGAGAGTTATATTTTTATCCCTAAATATTCGGTTAGGCACTTTAAAGCATGCAAGTAGTTAGATAGTGAACTAAGTGAAATTCTTTTTATCCATTGTTATTAAGTTGTGATAAATATTTATTTAAAAGAGGGATTTATTTAGTTAATGAATATTTGAATGGTTATTAGTTTAATTTTCTATGAGATGCTTTAAGTAGAAATATGGATTTAATATATCCAAACATAGTGATATTCTTTATCGAAGCAATATTATATTAATTTCCCTTTTAGTGAATGCTTTGGGAATGGGTAATCGTGTTTTGCATGAGAAATCTTCTAGTGAATGTGGGTCATTCCCATGTTAGTTAATGTTCGTTTTCCTTGGATAGTGTTGTATGAGTTTGTTTTCCTGCAAGTGTTGGAGTGGGATTCTTTATTGTCATCTCCTAAATTAGGAGAGATTGAGTTGTTCAGTTCTATAACACTTGAGTCACCCTTGGAGTCTAGATTTGAGTAGCGAGTTATCCATTAGAGGAGTGGCTTTTGTTAGGGGTCGGAGCCCAAAGAGGTGAACCGGGTAACCTTTGAAAGTGTTTTTATTAAGTGATAATTAAAGTAAAGTACATAGATGACTAGGATGCATTCACATTAACCAAGATAGAAATTAGCTTCACTCTTAGACACAAGGGCTTGTTTAGACTTGGGGTGAGTGAGAAGGCCTAGAATGGCAAGGTCAACTAGCTTGTCCATACGAAAGGTAGTTTATTCCGCATGAGTGAGTATGAGGGCCGGGATTCGGTTGAGGTCACCAAGATAACCGGAGCCTATGAAGGATGCCTAGAGGAGATCTCATGACACACCTTGCGATGACACTCTATCTAGGATAACCTTGAGTATATGTTGTGTGTATGGTTTCTTTAGCACACTTGATCTTATTATGTCTGGAAGCAATATAACCATGTTAGTGATATATTTGTATTGTGCATATGTTTGATTGAGTTGATATGTGTTAGTATGAGTTTGCCTTTGGTTAGAGGTAGTAGATTTCTTGTCCATGTTGCATTTTTACTATCTCCTAGCATGGGGGGTGGGCCTTCGGGTACCACTAGGTTGGGTAGAACATGCACAAAAACCATTGGGTCCCCCTTGTTCTTCAGTTCATGGAAGCGAGACATCTAGTTGGACAGCTCACAAATCTTGTTATTCTCTTCTTGCACTGTTGCAATTCTTCTTGTTATGAGTTGTATTTACCCCTCTTGTTGTTATGAGGTGGATCTTGTAATTATTATACTTATGTACTTTGACTCATTCTGGGAATGAGGATTGTAATCTTGTAATGGTTTATGTAATGGATTTATTTGATGGATAATCTATTCTTATCTTGTATTTATTTATGTTGAATGAATGTCATTACTTGAGTTATTTAATGCAATGTAATTTAGATGATGTATGATAATGGGAATTTAAGTAATCTCGATTATGTAGCCTTAGGGGAGGTTTTCAATTATAGGTGAACATGTATGTTTAATTTACTTTAATAAATAAATAAATAGTACGCTTTTATAGTGAATTGAAACTTCCTCTAGGGTTGTGTGGTGGGGTATTACACATGGTATCAGAGCCAAGGTTTAAACACTAGGTGCTCTGGGATTATGAAGTACCCATTAAGCTTAGTTGCATAGGTTTTTTAGTGTACCTTATCTAATACCCTTTTGTGTTTGTGTAGGAGTATGCTTCCTAGACATGGATGAGGGAGAGGATGTGGTTGTAGCCGGGTAGACGGTCAAGGGGAGAGTCAGCATGACTCGCCACCTCATGTGCCACATATACCAGAGGAGGAGGAGCATCAGGCTTCACAGAATGATCCAGGAGGTGGTGGTGGATAGTTAGATCCTATTAGGGTCGAAGCTGCACGCAGAGCCTTCGAGGAGGCTATGGCATTATTGGGTCTGTGATAGGAAGTACCTGTAGGTAACCCTGTGGTTGGGATAGTTACAGCTCAGTCTAATATGTTAGTAGTGAACTATATGAGGGACTTGATTCAATCATAGCCACCTCGATTTGATGGAGTAGGTACCGGTCTTGAGGCCAAAACCTGGTTGATAGTTCTTGACCGATGTTTTTCCATGCACCCATTTGATAGTAACACCAAAGCACGGTGCGTGGTAATTCATCTCCAAGGTTTTGTAGCCACTTGGTGGAAGCTAGAGGAGCAGAAGCTCCATATAGACATGAGTATAGTATCTTGGGAGATTTTTCTTGAGAGATTCAGAGCTTGATTTCTCTCCGATCATCGGTGTCAGCGTAGAGGCGACGAGTTCCATGCCATACGTCAGCTAGCCATGATAGTTGATCAATATGAGAGGCGATTCTACACACTTAAATAGTTGGCGAGAATAGGGGACGATGAGGAAATTCTAGTGCAGCATTTCATCAGGGGCTTAAACGCTCGTATCAGTGGTGGTGTTCAGGTCTTTGAACCCAAGTCTATGGAGATAGTTGTGGAGAAGGCACGACTGGTGGATAAGAACCTGACTATGGCACTGGGAGGTCATACAGGTGTTAGTGTTGGCAGTGGTACAGGAGCTGGGTCTAGTACTCGAGGGGGATAGACACAGGGAGTTGTGCCTCCTAAGACTCAGTGGGTATTAGTATAGGGCAGTTAGCAACAGTCATTTCAGGGGAAACGGAAAGGTTTCCTGCAAGGATAGGGTAATAGGAATTGGAGGTGCATGAAGCATTTCAATGCTAAGCAACCCACTCAGAGTGCCCAATCCACTTTTGGAGGAAGTGTACAGTAGTCTAGTGCACCAGTAGGAGGCAGAGGTTATGGTAGAGGCACAGGTTGCTTCTCTTGTGGCCAGTAGGGCCATATTGCTAGGATGTGTCCCAATACGGGCACATTGAGATTTACACTGAGACCAACAGTGTCAGAGCTGATAGTGGGAGATGCTGGCAAAGGCCATTGTGTGTTCGTAGTGGTTGATAACCACTAGGCAGAGCAACAGGGTACAGTAGTAGAGACCTATGGTATGTCACTGAGTAACCCTATTACTATTATTTTTGATTTAGGAGCATCTAATTCTTTCATTTTATCATTGATCATGTAGCATTGTAGACTGGGAGCCATAAGGCAAGCTGATAGGTGGCAGGTAGAGTTAGCGTCTGGTGTGAAGGTTGCATCACATTCTGTAGTACCTAACTGTAGGTTGGAGATTGGACCACTATTCACTACCTTAGATCTTCGGGTTATACCATTGGGATCCTATGATGTTGTTATAGGTATGGATTGGTTAGAGGCTCACCGAGTAGTTATTGATTGTCGATGTAAGTCGATTCGGTGCATTAATGCATCTAGTGGAGATGTGGATATTATAGGATTTCAGAGACTAATATCTTTGAGGATCATCTCAGCTATGCAGTTGAGGAGATGTGTTCATCGTGGATGTCAATTGTTTGCAGTTATGGTTGAGGATTTGGGTTTAGGAGATGGAGAGGAGAAGGTAACTCTTTATAGTCATCCCGTTCTTTAGGATTTTACAGATGTCTTTCCTAATGACATTCCAGGGATGCCATCGAAGAGAGATATAGATTTTAAGATTGATTTAGTACCTGGATCGGAGCCTATTTCATGAGCAACTTAACATATGACTACTCAGGAGCTGAAAGAGCTTCACTTGCAGTTGGAGGAGTTATTAGAGAAGGGATTTATTCACCCTAGTGTTTCTCCTTGGGGAGCGCCTGTCATCTTCGTGAAGAAGGACGGTTCACTTCGGTTGTGCATGTATTACCGGCAGTTGAACAAGGTAACGATCAAGAATCGTTATCCACTTCCCAAGATTGATGACTTGTTTGACCAAGTCAAAGGTGCTACCATCTTTTTGAAGATAGACCTTAAGTCGAGATACCATCAGCTTCATATTTTTGACGTAGATATACATAAGATGGCATTTCAGATGTGGTATGGTCACTACAAGTTCACTATGGTACCATTCGGGTTGATGAATGTGCCATTTGTGTTCATGAGTTTGATGAATGGAGTATTCTGCACATACCTTCATAGGTTTTTTTTTGTGTTTCTTGATGATATATTGATATATTCCAGTACAGTAGAGGAACATGAGGAGCATTTGTGATAGGTTCTGTAGTGTTTGTGAGAAAACCAACTTTATGCTCGAAATGTGAGTTCTTTAAGTATGAGATCAAGTATCCTGGTCATGTGATCTCAGGAGAGCGAATATCTGTGGATTCTTCAAAGATTCAAGCTCTTCTAGATTGTCCTGTGCCCACAAATGTGGCAGAGATCCATAGTTTTAAGGGGCTTGCAAGATATTATAGGAGGTTTTTTAAGAGTTTTTCTAGGATAGGTCATCCTATCACTTCTCTTCAGAGGAAAGGGAAGAGGTTTGGATGGTCAGAGCAGTGGGAGTTGGCTTTTCAGATTCTTAAGGATAAGCTGACTGGTGCATCGATTTTAGCAATACCTAATCCCACTGGAGACTTTATGGTATGTACAGATGCATCTTTAGAGGGCTTAGGTGCAGTTCTGATGCAGGAGGGATGAGTGATAGCTTATGAGTTGCGTAAGCTTAAGGATCATGAACTTAATTATCCCACACATGACCTTGAGTTAGCGGTAGTAGTCCATGCATTGACTAGATGGAGACACTTTTTACTTGGGTACAAGTTTGAGTTACATAGCGATCACAAGAGTCTACAGTATAATTTCACTCAGTCGAATCTTAACGCTAGATAGAGGCGTTGGATGGAGTTCCTTTGTGAGTATGACTTCGAGGTGAAGTATATTCAGGGAAAAGAGAATGTTGTAGCTGATGCACTCAGCAGACATAGGCATGAGATTTTCGAGATGACTGTTATGGTAGATTTACAGAGTTGGATCCTTGCTACTCTTCCAGTAGATAGTTGGTACCAGGATGTGAGAGTAGAGATTGAGGCAGGTAGACCTCTTGAGGGCAGATTTATAGGATATTCACTTGATTCAGATGGGTTACTTAGGCATTTTGAGTGTATTTACGTTCCTTCAGTAGGTGACCTTCGATCTTTGGTTTTGACCGAGGCTCATTGTGTGCCTTATTTAGGCCATCCTGGGGTGAAGAAGATGCACGTAGATCTACGCCAGTTGTATTTCTAGCCAAGGATGAAGAGGGATATTGTAGATTTTGTAGCATGATGTTTGGAGTGTCAGCGAGTGAAGGCTGAACACCAACATCTAGTAGGGCTTCTACATCCACATATTGTACTTGAGTGGAAGTGGGATATTATCTCATTGGACTTCATTGTTGGTTTACCCAACTCCTCGCGATGACATGATGCCATTATGGTGACAATGGATAGGTTGACGAAGGTAGAACACTTTTCGCCTATGCGTGCTTCCTATAATGCATCATCAATTGCTAGAGTGTTCATGGAGGACATTGTGAGCTTGCACGGTATTTCACGTCAGATTATTTTTGATAGGGATCTAGTGTTTATTTCAGCTTAGTGTTTACTTTAGCTTTGTGGACATCATTACAGCATGCTATGGGGACACAGTTGAACTTTAGTTCAGCATATCACCCTGAGACAGATGGATAGACAAAAAGGGTTAATCAAATCCTCAAAGATATGTTACGCATGTATGTCATGGATTAGTGTACATAGTGGGAGGATTATCTTTATCTAGTTGAGTTTGCTTATAATAATAGTTACCAAAGTTCCATTGGCATGGCACCTTTTCAGGCCTTGTATGGACGTCCTTGTCGTACTCCTCTTAGTTGGGATCGATTGGAGGATAGAGTGTTATTGGGACTTGAGATGTTATAGGATATGGAGCAGTAGGTGGATCAGATTAGGGAGCACTTGGTGGTAGCATAGGATAGGCAAAAGAAGTATGTGGATGCACATAGAGTGGATCATCAATTTTCTGTTGGTGACAGAGTGTTTTCGTGGGTGCATCCATGAAAGAGTCCTATCCGATATGGAAAGGGTTCTAAGTTGGCGCCTCACTTTGTCGGACCTTTCGAGATACTCGAAAAGATTGGTCCAGTTGCTTATCAACATGCTTTACCACCCAGTCTTGCACGCATACATGACATTTTCCATGTTTTAGTTCTTTGACCTTATCATCCAGATGTTACTCACGTCCTTGATTGGAATTATTTATAGTTAGAGGACGGGCAGCTGGCTTTGGAGCCTGTGACCGTAATGGAGCACAGAACGCTCGCTCTTCGAGGGTGAGATATTGAGCAGGTCAGAGTACAGTGGGATCCCAAGGATGATACTTCATCCACCTGGGAGGATGTAGTTAGGATGAGGGAGTTATATCCCTACTTGTTTGTAGGCTTCCAGGAGTAAGCCTGGTCCTTGGGGGGAAGAATGTAATACCCCTCCATTTTGCTTCTTGTTGTTTTGCTTTATGCTATGTTTGGGATGCAGCTACTATTATACTAGACACACCTTGTTGTTTGTGTTTTGACCGCTACTATTGAGCGACAATGATTATTGTGTGATGTGGATTATCTAATTATTGTTTCACATGCATTATGGATTATTGATGTTATTAGAGTTAGCATGAGATATTGTATTACACGATTTTTTATTATGATGTAATGTCAGTCTTTGATGAGTGGATTGGTGAAGAGGATGGTTTTGCATCACTCACTTGTGAGCACCCTGGGAACCCGTGATTTCTTCTCCACGGTGTGTATTATATACTAGATATACTGTATTATGTTGTTTACTTGGTTTCAGGTTGCAGGTACATGACATCGACTCCACCTGGTCTCACAGGTTTGAGCATGTCGATCCAATAGTTAAGTTGAAAGAGAGATAGTAGGTAGGTAACATGTGTCAGGTCTATGCCCTAGCCTTAGTGTGTCGATTAGTGCTATTTTGTGAGTCATGTTTATTTGATTTAATTTTATATGATTTTATTAGATGCATTATTATTTGATTAATGTTTTGAATAATTGCATTGGATAGAATAGTGATTATTTCAATATTAAACCAAAATTATGCTTGATGTTGTTTAAAAGTTTATAATGAAATTTAATTTAATTAAATTTTAATTTATTTAATTAATTAAATTTTAATCTCAAAAGGGTTAAATTTAGTTATTAAATAATTAATATTGATTAATTAAGTTTATTGGATTAAATTAAATTAAATTAAATCATGAGAAATTGAAAAGGAATGAAAATTGTATTTTAATTCAATTTTGTGTTTTCAAAAATTAGAAAATAAAATAAATATCTAATTCTCTATTTTGCATGAAAAAGGGAATTAGGGTTAGATTAGATATTTTAGTCTTAATGTGAATGCATGTTTCAATTTTTGGGGGAGAGAAGTTTTCGGAAGGATTGATATTTTTCATAGGATTGGGGAATTTTTTAAGAAATTGCACAAGTAGGGTTTGAAACAATTTTTGGTTTTTTGGAATTGGAATTGTTGTATGTTTGAGAAAAAGCTTGGAGGAGGCTTCTATCAATGAAATTTCATCTTCTTCTATAGCTTCATATTCCAGGTTTTATACTTGTTGTTTATTTCAATTTTCAATTTAATGGTTGTGAAAATTTGATAAACTTACTGTAGGAGATTATTTAGTAAACAGAACCCATAGATCCATTGTTGAAATTCAATTTAAAATGTTCTCAAACATTTAGGATTTATTATGGAAACTCTACTTTGAAAACAAACAGATCTGTATTTCAAATTCAAACCCTATAGAAAATTACATTGAAAATCAAACAAAATTTAGTTCTGTACAAAGTTCTTTGTTTAAATTTTTTTAATATATGAAGGAACAGATTGTGGAAATTAAGATTACATCTTTTGAATTTTGGAATGAAATTCTCGAAAAACAATTAATTAGTTTTCTTGTTTCTGATTTTGTTTAAAATATTTTTTTCAATTTGACCAGTTTTAGATTCTGGTAAATATATATAAATATATTTATATATAATTTAGATTTGTATATTGCATTTATAAAATATAGATCTTTAAATAGTAAATCAAAAAACTGTTAAAATTATGATGTTGAAAATCCTCATCTCGAAATACGTGCCTGTGTTAAATGTGGATTTTACCTTTTTCATTTTTGGGGTTCTGTGTTTCTTTAAAAATATATATATATAAAATAAAATATAAAAATTAGAATATAAATGAAATGCCATTTGAAAAAAAAAAATTCTTTGAAACTTACCCGTATGATATTTCGAGCTGTATTGGAAATTGAGAAACTTTAAAAATATATATATATATATAAAAAAATCTAAGTGGACGGATGGGGAGGTCAAACCCCCACCGTCACACATCCCAAAGGGATGGTCGCATCTACCATGGGCAGTGTGCCCACCTTTTGGGGGGACGCACTCCCCATGGGAGTTGTGGCCTCCCTTACCTAGTGCCAGCTGTTGTACACTGTACAACCACTGACGGCGAAGGTACGTCGACCATTGTATAGTGTACAGTTGGCGTCAGGTGTGGGGTCCGCTAGTACTTGTACAGCCTGTATCATGACTTTTAATTAATTTTTATTTCCTATTTTATTTTTATTTTTTTTAATTTTGTTTTATGTATAATTTACTTAATTCTTTATAATGTATTTTATTTAATTAGGTGGTATACCTTTGCAATATTAAATATTAAAGCATAATATTTAATATAAAACAAATTTTAATTATATATGGGGAAAATTAGTGTCTGAGTGTGAACAGGTTACAAAATTTAGTTATTTTGTCTCAGACTGGAAATTATTATAAAACAGAGGCCTAGAAAGAGTAGTAAATAAGATTTTATTTTTTTTATTTAGTTTAGAATTTCAAATCAAATATGAGAGTTATATTTTTATCCCTAAATATTCAGTTAGGCACTTTAAAGCATGCAAGTAGTTAGATAGTGAATTAAGTGAAATGCTTTTTATGCATTGTTATTAAGTTGTGATAAATATTTATTTAAAAGAGGGATTTATTTAGTTAATGAATATTTTAATGGTTATTAGTTTAATTTTATGTGAGATGCTTTAAGTAGAAATATGGATTTAATATATCCAAACATAGTGATATTCTTTATCGAAGCAATATTATATTAATTTCCCTTTTAGTGAATTCTTTGGGAACGGGTAATCGTGTTTTGCATGAGAAGTCTTCCAGTGAATGTGGGTCATTCCCATGTTAGTTAATGTTTGTTTTCCTTGGGTAGTGTTGTATGAGTTTGTTTTCCTCCAAGTATTGGAGTGGGATTCTTTATTTTCATCTCCTAGATTAGGAGAGATTGAGTTGTTCAGTTCTATAACACTTGAGTCACCCTTGCAGTCTAGATTTGAGTAGCGAGTTATCCATTAGAGGAGTGGCCTTTGTTAGGGGTCGGAGCCCAAAGAGGTAAACCGGGTAACCTTCAAAAGTGTTTTTATTAAGTGATAATTAAAGTAAAGTACATAGATGACTAGGATGCATTCACATTAACCAAGATAAAAATCAACCTCACTCGCAGACACAAGGACTTGTTTAGACTTGGGGTGAGTGAGAAGGCTTGGAATGGAAAGGTCAACTAGCTTGTCCATATGAAAGGTAGTTGATTCTGCATGAGTGAGTATGAGGGCCGAGATTCGGTTGAGGTCACTAGGATTACCGGAGCCTATGAAGGAAGCCCAGAGGAGATCTCATGATGCACCTTGCGATGACACTCTATCTAGGATAACCTTGAGTATATGTTGTGTGTATGGTTTCTTTAGCACACTTGATCTTATTATGTCTAGAAGCAATGTAACCATGTTAGTGATAGATTTGTATTGTGCATATGTTTGATTGAGTCGGTATGTGTTAGTATGAGTCTGCCTTTGGTTAGAGGTAGTAGATTTCTTGTCCATGTTGCATTTTTACTATCTCCTAGCATGGGGGGTGGGCCTTCGGGTACCACTAGGTTGGGTGGAACATGCACCAAAACCATTGGGTCCCCCTTGTTCTTCAGTTCATGGAAGCGAGACATCTAGTTGGACAGCTCGCGGATCTTGTTATTCTCTTCTTGCAGTATTGCAATTCTTCTTGTTATGAGTTGTATTTACCCCTCTTGTTGTTACGAGGTGGATCTTTTAATTATTATACTTATGTACTTTGACTCATTCTGGGAATGAGGATTGTAATGTTTTAATGGTTTATGTAATTGATTTATTTGATGGATAATCTATTCTTATCTTGTATTTATTTATGTTGAATGAATATCATTACTTGAGTTATTTAATGCAATGTAATTTAGATGATGTATGATAATGGGAATTTAAGTAATCTGGTTATGTAGCCTTAGGAGAGGTTGTCAATTATAGGTGAACATGTATGTTTAATTTACTTTAATAAGAAAATAAATTAGTACGCTTTTATAGTGAATTGAAACTTCCTCTAGGGTTGCATGGCGGGGCATTACAGTGCAAGGAAACCATTACAATTGGCAACATAGTTTTAGTGGTTGACTTTGTAGAGAACTACAATCTATAGCCACAACATAAGGTGCAATCACAATATTACAACTCCACACAGGTTTCGATATTCATGGACATAGAATTCATTCATGTAGCTAATATTATAGATGACAAAAGGTAGGTATTGAGGGAGTATCACTTTTATATTAGTGATGATCACACACATTCTCTAGAGTTCATGCAAGGTTTCTTCTAGATGTTCTATAGTGATTTGGCTTAGAGGGTCATAGTGTATGGTCAACATATAATATGGTCAGATAACTATGCAACATAGTTCAAGAACTTGTGCATTTTATACTAGTTGTGTAGGATGCATGTCATTACAAGTGTTTAGCATATGTGGAACTTTTGTCAATTTGGGCATGGAAAGGGGGAGCATGATGGTGTAGGAGTATGTGTGAAAAGATAATTATCATGAGAAGAGTTAATTTATAAAGACAATGCAAAGTTGACAGATGCAAAATCAATTGTCAAGTGGTGTAATGATTTTATGGATCTAGGTAATGAATGTATGTCTTCAGTTCATATATTTTTTTGGTTGATGGATGATACTAACATTGCACCATATGAGGATTTTTGTACACTAGCATGATCAAGTGAGACACACTCTTTCCTTAGCTTAGATGCAAGTTCATGGAGTATTAATACATGGAAGATGGCATGATTTTGTTCTTCATGTACAATGCAAGCCTAGGATGTTTGTGAGTCAAAGGAGTGGGTTGAGAAATGGTCATTAAGCTATCTTAGCCCACTTCACATGTATCACTATCTGATGCCATTGGAACTAATATTTATGGATTCATTAGTTGACTTTGACCACATATACGATCTAGTTCAACCAGGTAATATATCTACTTGCTTAGTTTTTGAAATTCCTATTGTTAACTTACTTTGTAGTGTATTTGTAATGTTGACTAATTTCAAGAGATTTGTTGCACATATCAATATAGGGAATTTTTATGCAATTATTGTAGATGAAGACAATAAAAAGGGAACAAACTATTACTTGTGTCATTGTGTTGAGGCCAAAAATAAATTGGAGGCCCCAGTTATAGATGGAGAAAACATCGAATACCCTACAGACTCAGTTGTTGTTATTGGAATGTGGAATAATAGGTACCCACATGAGAGTGTTAAATATTGGTTGTTTTAGGACTTTGAAATGCATCAAAATATTCTTCATTACTCAAACCTTGTCATGGCTTCCAATGTTCATTTGACCAAATATGGGGGTAGACCTTTGAATAAGACCTTGTGAAAGGCCCGCGAGTCTGACCATGAGACAATACTTGACACAATAAAGAGTAGAGTAGACCCACATGGTTCATTCAATTAATTTGTAAGTATGGACATTGGTTCTTATTAACTTATAATTGTATGCATATTAATTTGTATGATTCCAATGCTATGATGCAAATGATATCATCTAATGTCTATATCATGTATGGAGGTGATTGATGAAGTTATCAAACTTTCAAATGTAACACACTTTATGTTTAGAACTATGGGAAAGGATATAAAGTTCAATGGTATTTTTTTTTCTCAAAAATACGAAAAAATTGATGTAGGATACTATCAATAGATAAGTAAACTAAGTGGAAGACTAAATTGTGTTGTTGTTTATAATAGGTTACAAGTTTCCAAAAGGTTTGAAAGTAATATTTTGGTTACATTCTATTCATGTTCTCTTCATGAGATGTTGTTTTTTGCAATAGGTATCTTGGAACTCCCAATGAAGATGTATGTCCAAGATTGACTAAGTTGAGAGAGTGTCATTCCTATCCTCAATGGAAGCATCAAGATTTAAGCCTTGTTGTTCCCAAGTTGGAACCAAATGGTGTAGATTTTTTGTTTGTAAGAACCTTCCATATATTTTCATTTCATTTCTATTCTGGATGCTCTTTCTTTTTCTTCTTTTACTTTTCCTATTTGTATGTAACCTACTAAAAATTTATTGGTGTCCCCTTGTAGAAAATGTTGATTTATGAGCCATCCAAGAGAATCTCAGCCAAAAAATCAATGTAACCTCCCTATTTTGATGATCTTGAAAAATCTCAATTACGATTTTAAGCCATTATAAAAGTGTGTGTGAATCTTGGAGAGGGAATTTAAAGTTATTCATTTGAAGTTAACCTTATCATGAGCACCTGTGATGTAAACATTATAATAGCATCTTGAATTTCAAGTTATTCTATTCATGAGAGGTGTTGTGTGCAATAGGTATCTTGGAACTGCCAATGAAGATGTATGACCAGGAGTGACTAAGTTGAGAGACTGGCATGCTTATCCTCAATGGAAGCATCAGGATTTATGCCTTGTTGTTCTTGAGTTAGAACCAAATGGTGTCGATTTGTTATCAGTAAGTGCCTTCCATCTATTTTCATTTTATCTCCATTTTGGATGCTCTTTCTTTTTCTTCTTTTACTTTTCCTATTTGTAAGCAAACTACTAAAAATTGTTTAGTGTCTCCTTACTGAAAATGTTGATTTATGAGCCATCTAAGAAAATATCAGCCAAAAAAACAATGCAACATCCTTATTTTGATGATCTTGACAAATTTCAATTATGATTTGAAGCCATTATAAAAGAGTGTGTGAAGCTTGGTGAGGGAATCTCAAGTTATTCATTTGAAGTTAACCTCATCATGAGAACCTATGATGTAGAAATTATAAGAGAATATCAAATGTATGAGTAACATTGTAAAAGATCTGTGAGAATAGAGTACCTAAGACATTGTGCCTACAAGTACAAGAACTTGGGTTTCAGAACGGTGTATGAAGCATATTAGACAATTGTAGCACAAACATAAGAATTCAGACAACCAAATAAATCTCATTTTATTGTAAACATCATATTATTAATATAGTGAGTGTAATAACAATTGATGGTTACTAATCATTATTTTTATTCTTTCCTTCTCTCCCTATTATAACTAGCATCAATTGACCAACTTATTATAAAAACTTCATTTATTAAAAAAAATCAACCTAATGATTATATATCAATATAAATAGAGCATATAGTCTATTCAAATAAATACTTGTAATAATATTTACTCAAATTTTAAAATTTATTGCTGCCCTCAAACATTTGTAATTCATGCAATGTAATCCCTTAATAGTCCAAAGTGCAAAAGGGCAACAATCTTTGATGACATGTTACCTAGATACCATGTCAGTTATGGGAGTTCTATCTGAGCCATTGATATCATGTAGGGAACCTCTACAATAAACTCTCTTGGTTTTTGTTATCTCAGGGTAATTTTTACATTGTGTCCAGTTTTGACTTGATGGGAAAAGTGTCAATTGCAAGTAGTGTAAAGTTGTAAACTAGTGCAACTTTCATTCTGCAACTTGTGTGATCAAACAGACTGTTCCAACATGTCTGGATGGGTGGGTTTATTCTAGGAATGGTCCTCTTTCACACCCAAACACACTGAATTTTTTCAAGCTACGTTCAACCGGCTCGATCCCTTAAGGGTCCAAAGTACAAAAGGGAGACAATATTTGATAGGCTATTAATTGGAAACTATGATGCTTACAAACTCTCTATTTGAGCCTATGAGATCACATTGGTCTCCTCTACAATAACCTCTCTCAGTTCCTATTATCTTGGAGTCATTTTCCCATGGTGTCCAATTTTCACTTGATGGAAAAAGTGTCAAATTCAAGTATAGTAAATTTGTAGGGTTTTGTAACTTTCATTTCGCAACTCGTTTGACCAAAAAGACTATTCCAAAATATATGGATAGGTATGTTTACACTAGGAATGGTCCTCTTTCATACCCAAACATGTTGAATCGCTCTGAGCTATGTTCAACTGACTCGATCCCTTAAGTGTCCAAAGTGAAAACGGGCAGCAATCTTTGATGGGATATTACTTGGAAACTTTGATGCTTACAAACTCTTTTTCTAAGCCTATGAGATCATATTGGACCCCTCTATAATAATATATCTCTTGGTTTTTAATATCTTAGAATCATTTTCCCATAGCATCCAATTTTCACTTGATGGAAAAAGTGTCAAATGCAAGTAGTGTAAAGTTACAAAGTGGTGCAACTTTCATTCTGCAACTTGTGTGAGCAAATGGACTATTCCAACACATTTAGATGGGTAATTTTATTCTAGGCATCATCCTTTTTCACACCCAAACACATTGGATCACTCCAAGCTACATTCAACTGGCTCGATCCCTTAAGGGTCTAAAGTGCAAAAGGGTAGCAATCTTTGATAGGCTATTACTCAGAAATTGTGATGCTTACAAACTCTTTGTCTAAGCCTATAGGATCAAGTTGGGCCACTCTATAATAAAATCTCTCTTTTTTTGTTATCTCAAAGTCATTTTCCTGTGGTGTCCATTTTTCACCTGATAGAAAAAGTGCCAAATGTAAGTAGTGTAAAGTTGCAAAGTAGTGAAAATTTTATTTTGCAACTTGTGTGACCAAATGGACTATTCCAACACATCCACATGTGTGGGTTTATGCTAGGCATGCTACTCTTTCACACCCAAACATGTTGAATCACTTTGAGCTACATTCATCCGGCTTGATCCCTCAAGGGTGTAAAGTGCAAAAGGGAAGCAATCTTTGACGAGTTATTAATCAAAAATCATGATGCTTATCAACACTCCATCTGAGCCTACAATATTTTGTTGGGCCCCTCCATAATAGCCTCTCTCAGTTTTTTTTTATCTCAGAGTCATTTTCCCATGCAGTACAATTTTCACTTGATGGAAAAAGATTCAAATGCAAGCAGTGTAAAGTTGCAAAGTGGTGCAACTTTCATTTTGAAACTTCTGTAACCAAATGGATTGTTCTAATGCATCCTGATGGGTATGTTTATGATAGGAATGGTCCTCTTTTGCACCCAAGCATGTCGAATCACTCTGAGCCATGTTCAACCAACTCCATCCCTTCAGTGTCCAAAGTGCAAAAGGGCTAAAATATTTGACGGGTTATTACTCAGAAATCATGATGCTTACAAACTCTCCATCTGATCCTATGGGATCACATTGCACCCCTATATAATAAAATCTCTTAGTTTTTGTTATCTTGAAGTCTTTTTTCCCACGGTTTCTATTTTTCACTTCATTGAAAAAGTGTCAAATGCAAGTAGTGTAAAGTTGTAAAGTGGTGAAACTTTCATTATGCAACTCATGTGACCAAAAAAATTGTTCCAACATGTTTGGATGGGTACATTTATGCTAATCATGGTCCTCTTTTGCACCCAAACATGCTAACTTTCTCTGATCTACGTTCAACTGGCTCGATCCCTTATGATGGCATGCAAAACAGTTGAAAAGAGAAACATTCACACAATAGTTGAGAAGTCTAAGTTTTCCACACAAAACATATATGATCATCCTCAAGTCTAGCAAGAACATGATTTTTTTCAATTATCCTCCTTGCCCTTACAACAATATACAACTAATTGTAAATGTGTACAATGGTGGAAGTTGGAAAATTTTTAGTTTTCCTTAATTAACAACTTTGGTTGTGAAGCGTTTTGTCATTTTCATTTGAAATGATTTGCTATCCTTGAAAATTGGAGTCTAAGAGAAACAAGTGATTCTCTCATGTAAATTTATTATTTGGAGTGATAAATAAAATTTTCACCCTTGATTCCATTTCTTATTTGTATTATAAATTATAAATATTTCTTCCAAGTCCATTTCCTATACAAGAAATAATATTGTAAAAAGTTTACATGTACATCTTTCGACATGTTTATATGGTGATGGATCAAGAACATAACAATTCATTATGTATTGTGAGGATTATGTTGTGAAAATGTTTAAAGACTATTCAAGATAAATGTTTGTATGATAATGTGTCAAGAAGTTAACAACTCATCATCTACTATGAATATTATGTTTTTCAAGTGTTGTGAATATTATACATCCTTTGTTTAATTGAGTTGTTCCAATCAAAATATTAAATATACTAGAATCTTTTTATGAAACATATCATGGAATACCAATTGAAAATGTGTTTTTTGCTTTTAGATAAATAATTTCATGGAACTCTTTGGATTAAAATAAATTGAGATATTTAATAAAAACGGATCATTAAGAAATACATTGCTCAAGTATCTTAAATAAGCCTTCCCTCCTATTGCAATTTGGGTGGATTATCGATTTCAAAGTATTGGGAATGCTTTTCCTATTTTCTAGTTGGCAGTTGCCATTCTAGAAGGCTCATATATTGATATATATTATACTCATTCTTAATCAATGATCAAGTTAATAATCAGTGTATTTATTTACAGTCAATAGTTTCTTTTCAATTTGTGCAATTTTGTAATTTGTAACTCTAGTAGTATTCCAAGAAATATTGAAGTTGTTAGCATCGATAAATAAATATTCAAGACAAACCATGAAGGACAACAATTATCAATGCTAGGGCTGACAAATTAATAAGTATACACATGAATAAGTCAAGCATAAATGTGAATAAGGGAGGAAAAAGTACTCAAAAACATGTAAGCCTTGAAGTATACACATAAATACATAGTATACACAAATTAATACAAAGTATATGCATGAATACAAGGTATACACATGAAAACATGTAAGTTACAAAATATTCATTAAAATACATGTAATTCACAAATTATACACACAAGTTGTAAAATATACACTTGAATAAACATAACTCATATCTATTGAACCACGGATTTATAAAGAAAATATGGACACCATCGATAAAAAAGATTTGTATTAACCAAATAGTCATCTTGGAATATACCAATATGTGTCAATATAAGTATAAAATATATATAAAATATCCATATAGGCTTACAAGAATGTCGTATAGGTATACAATGTCAAATATATCCAATAAAAAATATCTACAAAAATGCCATATAGGCATACAAAAAAGGGCTCTAGAATCAAAATTTGTTGCTCTACATCCTCTCAAAATAAATTAGGCCTTTTCTTGTCATTTGGATGGTGATAGGTCTATCACTCATTTATTCTAAGGTCGAGGAGTGCTCCTAGTGCTCCTCCTAGAGTTTAGTTCTTGTTCAAGCATTATCTGTTAAATAAGAAGTAAATACATTAATATGTAGAAGTTATATTATAAAAAATGATATATTAACAAAATAATCACTTACCGCCAGTAGACAATCTCTATCCTCGAGGGAAATATTTTCATGCCCATGTTGTGGCATGTTGAAGCCCTTTAGAAACCATCCGAAGAGAAATTAAACTACAAATCAATAATGGTTTAATTTTTCACTAACAGCTGTAACAATGAATATAAATTGAAATTTAGTAATCTACCTCCTACCTCCTCTGTGAGAGCAATTGATGACTCTATAGTAGATGAAAGACTGAGCTACATTTCCCTATGAACATTTGGAGGTGTATATGCTTCCAAATTTTGAAAATAAAACAAAAAATTATTCAATCACGAAAACTACAATAGTGATTCATGTCATGGATTATAATGTATGAGAAAATGAATAAAATTTTGAGTACTTACTAAACTATATATTTTTGATTGACATGCTTATTATTTTCCCTATCCATAGCTTGTTCAAAAGCACCTAATTTCAGGATTTTACCAATAGAAGCAAGGTAGTGAACCATTTGATAAAATTATTTCATAGACATGTATGATAACTATGGTAGCATAGAGAAGGCAGTAAACTGTTTGAAAAAATGTCTCAAAGAAATGGGGTATCATGGTGATGGAATTCCAATACAAACAAATGTTTCATGGAACTCCATCACCATAAGACCACATTTCTTTGAGGCATTTTTTCAAATAGTCCATTTTCTTCTTTATGGTATTATGTTGGGATGGGGTGGATGGTATAGTGTGGTCTTGGTTATGAAATGGAGGGTGATCATGACATGAAGAGGGAGGGGTGGATACATGAACAAGTGGAATAAAAGGTGGAAGGTTCCATGGATTGGTAAATTGGGGATGAGGATGAGGACCTTGAAATGAATTTGGAGGGAAATTTTGGCTAAAGGGTTTGTTTCTATTCTTTGGGTAGTGAACTATTTGAAAAAATGCCTCAGAGAAATGTGGTCTCATGGTGATGGAATGGCATTCCATTACCATGAGACCATATTTCTTCAAGGAATTTTTTCATACTACTCATTTCCTTGACTATTATATTGCTTACTATTATGCTTTGATAGATTTTTTCCAAGCATCCATAGTTTGTTGGAAAGTGCCTATTTTAGGGTTTTAGCCATAGAAACAAGGAAGTGGGTAGTTTGATAAAATTATTTGGTATACATGTATGGAAAATTTGGTAGCATAGAAAAGGTGGTGAGTTTTTTGAAGAAATGTGGTCTCATGGTGATGGAATTGCATTTAATCACAATAAGACCACATTTATTTGAGGAATTTTTTCAAACTATTCACTACCTTGTCTATGCTATTACTTACTATTATGCTTTGATAGATTTTTTCCAAGCATCCATAGTTTGTTGGAAAGAACGTTTTTTAGGATTTTAGCCATAGCAACAAGGAAATGAACTATTTGATAAAATGCTTTGGTAGACATGTATGGAAAATATGGTAGCATTGAAAAGGCAATGAGCTATTTGAAAAAAATGCCTCAAAGAAATTAGGTCTCATGGTGATGGAAATCACCATGAGACCATATTTCTTTGAGGAATTTTTTCAAACAACTCATTTTATTGTCTATGGTATTGCTTACTATTAATCTTTCATATATTTCTTCCAAGCATCCATAACATAGACAAGGTAGTGAACTGTTTGAAAAGATTCCTCAGTAAAGAGTGGTCTCATGGAATTCCATGACAATAAAATGAAATTGGAAGCTACTCCTACTTATTACTTATGAAATGTAAAGTAATTGCATCACTGCTTATGTTGAATTTCTAAAAAACTATATTGTAGTTGAAATTTTTTCATCTATCAACATCTATCTATTAGTTATAGAAAACAAAGTAATGCTTTGAGTTTGAAATATTTGCAATGTAATGTAATCAACGATATGAATAAACAACAAAAATCTATTAATTACAATTAATTAGTTAAAATATTTATTCTATTACCTACATGTAGGTTTTCCTAAATCCACTAGCACTAGTAGGTGTTCCCACTAAACCTTCAATATTAGCCTATTCAACATCCAAAATAACATATTAGAATACCATTCATATAAAAATATTATTAACATGTAATGAATTTATAATTATTTACTAGTTACATACCTCAATGGTAGATGCAGTGGAGTAATAAGTGGGGGTAGGGCTGGTGTATCCAGTATCAACACTATGACCCTAAAATTTTATTAAAATCATAAAAATAAATTAGTTAATCTTTCATTTCAAAATTAAAATTTAATAAATTAAATTCAAAGAACATGCTAACATTTACTTGAGTATTTATTCCATAATCATCATTCAAAATGTTAGCTACCCTCATCATCTCCATAGGTGCAGACATATCCTACATAGAAGCCTCCTAAGTGTTGGTGGGGTTATATGAACAAGTTGCCCCACAAGCCTAACACAAATGGGATTAAATCCCACCACTCGAAGACTCCCTTGGATGGTTCTGTAGTATAGGGTTGGAATTTTGGATGACACTCTGGATCAAAGAGACGATGGCTTGCAAAGTTTCTACCTCAATCGTCTCCTTTGTGATGGAAGGGATAAAGATGTGCTCATGAGGTGGCCTAGCGAGAGGTCATCTCACTTGCCACCTAGGATCCTGATGTGCAACATATCTATCTTGAGCCAACCCCCCACCTCTCCCCTAGAAGTCCCTCATATAAAAATAATTTAGGATTTTGTTCATGATGAACTCACAGTATAGTTTCCTGAGGAAATATTGTGGGACTTCGCAATTGTTGCATGGTGGGTTATCAAAAACCATGTACCACCTATCCCAGAAAATTGTTCTTAATCTATTGGTGGTGGCACCAATGGATAGGAAACCTCTTTTCATTGGGGCTAAGATTTTTATTTTTGCATGGGTCGGTGAATAATGAGTACAAATCTAATTTTGTAATTTTTATATCTTTTATGTACATCTTTATATGATAATTTATCTTGGTAGAAATTTCTAGTTGCCTACCTCCTATCTTGCCAACCAGTTAAATGTTTGTTTATGGAATCTACATGTTTTAACATTTCTTTAAGTGAATTTGCAAGGATTTTTCTTTCCATGGTTGAAATTTTTGGATCGTTTAACCTCGTGATTAACTCCTCAATTTTTTTTTTATTATTTTCAATTTCACTTATTAAATTTTACTGAGTTGTAGGAGAATGTTGAGGGATTGGCGGAGGATATTATTGTTGTGGTTGTTGAACTTGAGGATTTTTTTAATGTTTTTGTTGCTCTACTTGTTGAGGATTTTTAGGAGGGTTTTGAAGAGGTTTTCCAATATCATTATCATCTCCTACAAATTCAACAAATGATTTTTTTTTTTAAACTAAAATTAACAAATTCACTACAAAAAACAAGCAATCCTTACCTCTTTGATATTCACATCGATGTGGCAATATCCTAGTGATGAAATAGAAAAAAATTGATGAAAAAATTGCAAGATTCACTCCTCCCAGAGTGTGATTGTTCAAAAGAAGGGCTTTTGGCTGTGGATAGAAAAAAAATAGTCACAAAACAAATGAGCTCAATTTCCCTTTTTTTTTGGTTTTAATGGCTCATAACGTGAGCATGTTATTTCATGGTTGTGTTATAACTTGAGTGTGGAATAGGCTCAGTGTGGCCAAGCCTTAGGCTCATCACACCAGTCCATAATGTGAGTTTGTTATAATACACTTGTGTTATGAGCTATTAGAACTTTTTTTTAAATCTGGCCATAAATTGGCCCCTCATCTTTTGCACCCACCCCATATATGAAAATAAGGGGTTTTAGGACTTTTGGACTCAATGGTGAGGTTAATTTTGGCCCAATGTATAAAAAACCAATATTTTTTCATATTATTTCCTATATTTTATAAGAGGCTTGTAGATCTAAAGCTTTTCTACCATGTTAGTCACTAATGGACTTAAGCTTCCAAGATCACATGCAACACCAAAGATTACCTTCTATAAGAGAGTAGAAATAGTGATAATTTATTTATAATGGTATAAAAATGATTATGATTTATTGATCAAATATTTAACCCATTTACATAGAGATTCCTTGTTTATATAGACAAGATGGAGAGATAGAACTAAATAGGATAATGGAAAGTATCTCTTAATCTTATTTTGTGTGATAAATAGGGGATAACATCACATGTGTACTATAGAATTATAGAAATATTCCTAGCTCTCTAAGTATAATTAACATGTGAAATTTTATGAATAGGTCATAACTAACTAGTTAGGTATTATGCCTTGTTCACACTACAAAATGGGAAATTGGATAGGAAATACCCTCTCTTTTTTTAGAAGTTCACTAGATATTTTGTCTCCCTCTCTATCTCTCTTTCTCTCTATAGGTATCTCTTTCTCCAATTCTCTATTTTCCTTACCTTTTTTTGTCATCCCTCTCTCCTTTTATCCCTCCATTTCTATATTCCTCACCCAGCTCTTTCTATCTATTTCTTCAACACTTC
The DNA here is from genome assembly GCA_007115665.2 of Sequoiadendron giganteum. NCBI lineage: Eukaryota > Viridiplantae > Streptophyta > Pinopsida > Cupressales > Cupressaceae > Sequoiadendron > Sequoiadendron giganteum. The sequence goes on along the minus strand of CM021104.1, from coordinate 201,573,030 downwards.
ATCTATCTCCTATTTCTCTCTCTCACTCACTATATTCCTATCCCTCTACATCTCTCTCCACTCTCTCCCTTTCTATCTTAATTTCTCTCTTTATATATTTATCTTTCTATGGATATAGATCTCCCTCTCTCTCAATATATTTTTATATCATCTTTAGATTGTTGGCTAAATTATTCTCTCCCTTCTATTTCTCTTCTTTCCTAAGTACATCATTGAATTTTCCAACCATAACTATTCTTTCTTTCCCTATCTTTGCTATCTTTTGGCTTAGGGTGTTCCATACGGTTTATTTGCCCTTATTTCTGACTGGCCCATAAATGTTAAACATAAAAATCCGCATGTTTATTTCGAGACTCTTGGCCTCACATAGCATCTATTTTTCCTCCTTGATCAATGTATGCAGTGTTACTGATTTAGTTCTCCATATAATCCCTAGATCACCTATTGTCCCAAATGATTTCAATAGGGATTCCTCCCATCCTCCTATGTGCATTATTCTTTTATTCACATCTTCGATTTTTTTTCCTATAATATGAGGATGTCTGCATCTTTTTTTCCAATTGACGCTTTATTAGGAGTCTTTTGTTTGGGGCATTCAGGCCCCTCACATTCTAGGTCATAACATAAAATGCCACATAGGGATTAGAGATGCTAGCTGGAATACCCCAGGAAGGAATCACATTACTAACTTGTTGCACTGTTGTGACTTGAGGAGGGGTGTAGGTAGGTATTGAGGGTATTGTTGTGGGAGGAGGAATTTGAGTTCCTCCTTGGCTTGAAGAATTGTTTGCAGGAAAGGGGAAACTAGTAGTTGAGGGGAGATTCTTGCAAAATATTTTCACTACGTTTTTCATAAGGTCAAGGCCATCTTCATTTTCAAGCATATGATGAATGTTTTCAATTTTAGGAATTGCAGTGGTTGAAATGTTTTCAAGGTTAATTTGATTTTGTAAGTTCACTAGGTCCTCATGAATGTGGAATTCTATCATTCTTTGGTTCAACATGCATGCTACTTGAAGGCAAAGAGTTACCTAGGGTGCTATCCATGCCTAGTGTACTAGTGTCAATACTAGGAGTGCAAGCTCTAGATAACTGAAGATCCACAACAATTGTTCTATCATGAGATGACATGAGTCTCAAAATTCTTCTCACTATGGTATTAGCAATAGGATACCAAAAACTCATGTAAAATCTATTAAATGTAGGGTAGGTGCAAATGCAATGTAAACTAATAAGAATGAAATGCTTGTAACTGAAATTTTGGAAAGTAAAATTGAAATGCAAAAGAAAAAAAGAAAAACTCAAAAATTGAACTGTAAATGCAATGAAAAATATGTAAAGGAACATATTGACCCAAGGTGCCGAATGAGTCCAAGTATAGATTTTTTTGAAATTTTTTAGAATTATTGAATTGAATTTTATGATTTTTATGTTTTTTGATGCAAGTATAAGATGCAAATGCAAAATTTTATTGATTTTTAATGAGATTAAGTGCAATAATGAAAGATAAATGATCTTTTCACTAACACAAAAATTCAACCCTAGAATGAAAATTACTCAATGAAAAACCTAATGCAATATTAATGCAAGCTAAATCTAGGATGTAAATGCACTCCAAATCAGAATTATGATGCTCTAAATGTAGGTTCACCAAAATGAAACCTAGAATATAGTGGGTTCTTTCTTCACTTCTAGGGTTTTGGACCTAAAAGGAGAGAGGGTATTTTCTCAATTTCACTCAAGAACAACCCTTGAGATTCCAATGCAAGGAAGATTGAAATATGACAAAGGGTGTGTTCTAGGGGATGCAATGATGTAAATGAGGGTTTCACCACTAAGTTTAGACTTAGAAAAACAATGGAATGAATGATGAAATGAAAAAAACCTAATTTGATACAATGCTTCAAAGAATGATCTAGAGATGCAAGGAAACAACAACAAAAAACTATAAAACTGGAGATGTGCACCTAGGAAATTGGAGAAGGAAAAATGGAGGTTTGAAACCCTGGAAAATTCACTATTGAAGCCAACTAGGACTCATTCACCAAACTGGGTGAATTAGTCAAGTATTGGGAAAACTATGCAGGAATAGGTTTAAGACAAAAGTCTATTCAAATCTACAAAAACCTCTAACAAATAGCAACAATGGGACTCATTCACCAATAGTGGAAAATAAGTCCACTTCTGGATTTCTAGAAATTCAAAGTTGGATTATGCAGTTCTTAGTCTTCTTTGTTGTTCCTGATTCAGATCCAGGTCCAAAACTGCTAAATTCAACTCGTAGGTCTTCTCCAAGCCCTTCCAAGGTTTGTTCACAATCTTGACAAATTTGACCTACTTTGACAACTTGATGACAACTTTTCCAATCTTTCTCTTTGATAAATATACAACCTAGACTTGTAAATCACATGAGGGGAAAATGGTTGTGGGGTTTCAGAATGGGAGTTTCCCTTGGTCAACCCCCTTGTTAGTATTTAAACATTGAAATAGAAAGTAAATGTAAAGGAGAGTGATGAATGAAAAAATTTGATGTTGCAACTCACCAAACCCTTGCAATGAAGAGCAACAATTATGCTTGAAATGGCCACATGGATGTGGTTCTTGTTTCTTTCTTGATGAAGATAGATCTTGAATGCAAAGCTAGCTTGGATCATGAACTCTACACCACAATCGTGAGCACAATAAAAAACATGAAGAATGTGATCTTTGACATGATGATTTATGTTGAAGAATGGTCCTGAATGCTTGATAATTTTCCCTTGAATGCCTTGAATGCTCTTGTTCAAATGCTTAATGAATTCTTGAATGCTTAGGAGTGCGAGGATGATAGAATTTATAGGATTGAAATGAGTGAAAATAACCTTGTATTTATACCCAATTATGCAAGAATTCTTGAAATTACAACACTACAAGCTGACATTGGGTCTTGGAGAATAAAATCCCACCAAAGATTTAAATTAAATTTGATTTTTGAGTTAAGGGGGACTCATTTTCCACCTTGGGAAAATGGGTCCCACCTAAGGGGACTCATTCGCCTATAATGGCGAATGAGTCCCACCTTAGGAATTTTAGGGGATTTTTCAGGGATTTGATATTTTATATGCACTTTTTCGGGATTATCCTCAAAAATACACCAAAATAAGGCTTTTGGATGCAAAAGGGACCAATTAAAGCATAAGAGAGCCAAATTATTAATGACAAGCCTAGAGGAATGTGAAAGTGTGTTACAACATTTTACAACACACCAAATAAGGCAAGCTAAGATAAATTATGATGGAGGTTATGTGCAAGATCATGATGGGCCAAAAAGTGGCGATATGTAAGTGATATGATGACCCATGTTGTTGATGACTTATTTTTTACCAAAAATTGATGAAATGAAAAGGGTTTTTAAAGGAGATTCTCAGCTTTCCTCCAATATAAATTATTCTTTACTTTTAATTTAATAATAATTATTATTCATTTTCTATTTGAATTATGACTAATGTCCTAATTGATAGGCTAATTGAAAAACATAGGTACTACTACATTGAAATTTCTTATTTAGGTACTACTACATTGAAATTTAGGTACTACTACATTGAAATTTGGGTACTACTACATTGAAATTTAAAATTTTCACCAAATAGATTTAAAAAAAAAAAAAATCTAGTAGTTTAGAAACTACATTCAATTTGCTACAAATTCTATTCTTAAATATTTTTTAAATAATATAGATTACTTATTTAAATTTTTACATCAAGTTGCCTAACTCTAATTTTCTAAATTTTCATCGCCACTTAAGGGCGTTTTTTTTCCATGATGATCCTACACATACCTTTGAAATAAAGTTAATTATGCTTAGAAATCCCAAAAATACGTGAAAGTGCATTACAACACTTTAGACCACCTTTACAAGTCATCAATAAAGTGCATTAGTTCATAAGGGCCCAAGACCTAATGTGAATGTGTTATCCACATTACAACACTAAATCAAGGCCAAACTGAGCCAAAATCTATGAGAAGGAGCTAAACAAGAACGAAAAAGGATATGGACCCTTTTTTTGACATTACATTTAGCCCCCACTTTAGTGAGAGGATGAACCTACTTCAAACTCACACTAAAGTAGTTAAACATGCATTAAGGGAGAGTTCCAATGTACTTATGCTAGTAAGATGAGATGACAATGATCAAACCCCCAGGATCAAGATATCATGGAAAACCAACATAAACACAAGAGAACACACATGAAAATGATATGAAGAACAATGACAAGGATAATCATACAATGCCAAAGATGAGAGAGAAAAGAAGGAATAGGCTGAAACAAGCTTCGACCGTTTGTCCAACATGATGTGGATCAGATCTAGGTTGTTTGTCCAAGAAAAATGTATACTCACTCTGAGGCGACGAAACTCAGGGTTGTCCACCAAGTGAGAAGTCTGAAAAGGGTGAGAAACATACACTCATAGTTGGTATGTAATCACACACACATGAAAGTGGTTGTGGGGATTCCCACTCAAACCATACCAAAGTTATACCTCTCGATAACATTAATAAGGTGCCACACAAAAAGAAATTATTTGGTTTTAGAGCTTCATGAGACAAGAAAAACTTTGTATTCCTGGAGCTCATGAACAAACAAGATGGGTCCATAGGCATGCAAGTTGTGTTATGCAAGGTGGCCATAAATGCAACATAGGAGATGTTCAAAGGAGTCTTTCTTAGTTCATGCAAGTTATTTAACTTAGGTAAAATTATTCCTAGTGTCTCCAAGAGAGGACCAATCAAAAGAAAAGAAAATTTGCAACTTAGGGGATGCAGTGTGTCACATCAATCCACTAAGAGGAATGTAATATGCTAAGAAAGATCATTCTCGTGAAGGACATCACACCCAATGTCATCCACAAAGTGAAAAAAACATCGTATGAAGCAAGAAGGTTGCACTAAGAACCATGTGTGTCGCTAAAAAGTGTATACCTTGGCACTTTTTCAATCATTTTGGCCTTTTCCATTAGATTTTGGCCTTGTTTTACCTTTATTCACTCTTGTAAGCTTACAATTCTACAATAATCTAGTGGTGTTTTATTAAGATTTTGTGAAGTGTTTTAAAAACTTTCCTCACCTTTCTAAGACCCTTTCAACATAATCCACCTAAATAACCTCTTTTCACCCCTTTCCAGACATTCTGCCAAGGTGTTGTACAGTGTTGTAAGACATTTTCACGCTTTCCTAGGCTTATCATCCACTAATTAACCCTTTTCAATGGTAATTTTGTCCCCTTAATTTACTTTTAGGCCTAATTAAAGTGTGTTTCAAGAGGCAAGGCTAATAAACCTCATTAATCACTATTTTATTCCTGACCAGCACTTGGAATTGCCCAAGTGGACTAGGCCACCACTTTGTCGAACCTAGTCCTTTTATGCATAAAATTCAAAATCAAAACAATTTCTTAACGAGAATTTTCCCCCTAAGCCCTAAGGTCGGCCTATCATGAGTTATTTTCAAGAAAATTAGGGTTTTGCATGTATAAGTAAGGGTATTCATCCTCATTTTGACCTCTCCTAAGATCATTTTTCACCCTCACTCAATCTTGACAATCACTCTTTCATTCAAGCCTTCCCAAGCAAGTATTCAAGCACAAGGCAGCACAAGCAATCTCCATAAGATTTGATTCATGAATGTTGTTGATAGGGAGGTTGGAGGAATCAATCACTGATTCTTGCTCTAGGTCTTACCTGGAAGACCTCCTTGGTGTCTTACTTCACCACCTTAACCTATAGGACCTTCTTCTTGTTTAGGTTCCCCTGGTTCTCCTTTCCAACCCAACTATCATCACAACTCTACCTACCAAGTCAACCTTGGTGCAATGTTTACAACTCTTCCTTAGCCCTTAATCCACCCTAAAGGCTAATATACTCCAAACTAGAACTTAGCTTTACATGGGTGTGGAGGTGTTCCTAATAGTTTCAATCCATCTCACTATGGTTCTTTAGGGTCCACCCAACTCCTTTGTTTGATTGCTTCCACCAAAAACCCTCATTTAGGGTTTTAAGGCTACTAGCCCTATGAGCCCCAATTAGGCCTCCTTCTTCGAGAAATTAGGTAAGTTCCCCAAAGTTTTCCAAAGAACTCTCAATATTTCCTTGGGGTTATTGGTCCTTATGCCCATCCCTCAAAGATTCTAGAGGTCTTAACCCTTAACTGTCTGTACACAGCCTTAACCCACAATTTGGCAAACTTAGGCCTTTTTAAGCCATTTTTCTGACCTCCCTGCAACTATTAGAGATTTATAGCATCAGAGGGATTGGTGGAGATTCCTCCTCCATTCTATTCCTTGGAAATGCTCATACCTACCCTTTCCACACTGTGATTTGTCAGGAAATGGACACCCTTGTAAATCAAGTGCTCTGTACTTCTTGTCTTCCCTAGTCAGACACTTCTTGGCTCACCTAGAAGAAGACTCCCATGGTATTTCCGTTGCTAGAAAAAACTCCTAACTCTACCATATTTATAGTCATGGAGTCTAGTGACAATTCCCAAAGGGCCGTACAATATGTACAATGGGAATGTGATCTAAACCTCCATTCTTCACAAACAGTCTATCATATCAGCAATTGAAAGACAACCAACTATCTACAAACAGTAATTGAAACTGATCTAAGAAGCTATTTTCTACCACACAAAGCTTGAATAACAAGTACACTACATCCTACACACACTATAGTATCAAACGCAATCCATTAAAGCTCTACTTTGAGACAAAACCAGAAGTTCACACTAAAAACACCACTGTTTCTCTTGAATTCAAAATTCCAAAACAATGCAAAATGCTTCCAACCCTAGTGTCATCACAAGAGCACCCTTAAATAGGGTCTCAAAATCAGTTAAGCTTGGTCTTAACTACTCCTTGGCCACTTGTAGCTTCCATTAAGCCTTATTTTCAAAATTTTAAAAAAACTAACACCTAAAAAGGTCTAAGCCTTCCTTGTAGCCAAAACCTCAAACCGATTCAATGGTCAACATGACCTGTATCAACTCAACACCTGATCATAAATTCCACTAAGGCACAAACATGAAGGAATGTGAATAGGGAGATAAATTAGCCTAGACAAATTGGCCAAACATGACCTTCTAGACAACCTTCCTATGGTGACCTATTGGGTACTCTTGCACTAGTTGCATACATCTCCAAAAAAGGATTTGGTAAGTGTTTACATTTCTTTATCATTCAATCATCCTTCCTTCCTTTGTTTCTCAATTAGATTTGATTATCAAAATGGGGTTTGACTATGACAAACCCCTAATTTATAACCCTAACCCTTGTCTTCTCTATGCAGGTGTGATTTGTAGATTTTTGTATGCAAGTTTTTGAAGAAGAAAGGTTCTAGAAAGGTGTCCTCAACTCATCAAAACCATTCAAGCCAATAAAGCCCTAGTTCAAGCTTGGAGGCCTCTTTCTACCCATTTTCTATAGAATCTGAAACAGACATATGTTGGGATCCGAAGTGTAGACTAAGGACTCCAATCTCCACTTTCAAATCCTCACCCATAATAGAAACCTAGTCCCTCTGAGCTTTTTTTTCAGGGATTTTCATATTTTTAGGCACCCATTTGGAAAAAACCCAACCCGACCAAGTTTCTTGACAAGAGGACTAGGTCACCCAACTTGGCGGGAATGTCCCTATGAATATTTTTGATAGATTCTAGAGCATTCTGGGACTCCTCATTTGCAACTTCCAATACCTAGGTGCATAAGTTCTTATCTTTCCCATTTCCTTTTTGTTTGCAAAAATTTAGGTCATTTTCTTTACATTGTAGCTAGTTTAGATTTACATTTGATTCATGTTTCATAGATTACTTTAATATCATTTATATTTCAGTACTTAGCCACACTTCACACACACACATTCACAACCTTCATCAATCAGCCCTACCCTTTGAATGAATCTTACCTAATAACCATATCAGAAAAGAGGAAAGAGTGTCATTCCCAAACCAAGAGCTCCTAGGTGAGAAACCCTACAGGCCTAGTAAAGGGAATCCTCTTTCCCTTGTTAGTATATGTTTTTGGTGGTTCATTTTGGTGAACCCAACTGTCCTACACTTGTTAATATTCTATTCTTGCATTTCATCTTAGGAAAAATCTTACTTTGCATTAGGATATTGCATTATTTGCATCCTAGGGTTCATAAAATATTGTATTAGTGAAAGTTTATGTTAACTTGCATTTTTTCATATATAATTCCATTGAAAATTTCTCACATTCTGCATTTTCATCTTAGAAATACATCATACAATCTGAAACACATCAAAACCAATCAAAATACTCTAAAATTTTGACAAAAACCCTAGCTGGGACTAGTTTTCCATTCTAGGCGACCTAGTCCCTATTTAGATTTTTAACTACCTGTTACAACATCAGAAATCCTATTTATGTGCTTCCCAGACCTCCTAGTACCATATACTATAAGTCTAGAAAGTTCTGAGAACATAGTTTTTATGCTTTTAACTCAAAATCATCAATTTAGAGTGGTCATTTTGATAAACCTTCATCACTCAATCTGAAAAATGCTTACATTTCTAAATTTGTGCTTAACATTGATAAAAGTACTTTTTACTTTTTCTCATAGACTGTTTACATTCATAAAACTATGCATAAGTTTGTTAAGAGTATTTTTCATTCTTTCATATACATTGTTTACATTCCTAAAACTTAGCATACATTGGATAAACATGTTATGTGTATTCGTATCTACATTGTTAATATTGTTGCAACAGTGCATGAAATGGTTACATATATTTTTCATTTTTGTTCAAATAATGCTCGTATCGTACAAATCTAGATATGCTATGAAAACTTCCCTACCCCCTCCCTATGAGAGTATTTTAGTGATAGATAATACAACCTTGAATGTTCTGAACAATCCTATTAGTTCTTCCCCTAATCTCTCAACTCTTGGTGATGCAAAGATTTTGGTGTTAGAAGAACTAATTAGTGATAATTCTAAAAACCCTAGATGTTTCTCTCTTCTTACCTCTCTTAACAAACAAAAAAACACCACCATAAGGGATCATGACAATAAAATTTTTCCTTCTCCTAGTATCTCTCCTAAGTGTGGCGAAGATACTTTGTCGATAGAAGATACAATCAATGAAAGTCATGAGTATCTTAGTTTTCCCCCTTCTCCTAGGGAACCCCTTATTAAACATGAAAATTTCACCATTGATCATTACCCTCCTTGTGATGAATTTATTTTAGAAGAACTAACCTTTGAATGTGAAGAACATTCAATTTGTAGTTCTCCTAAAACATCTCCTCCTAAGGAGACTATCATAGTGCAAGAATGTCTGAACCTCAACACCTATCCTTCAAACATTAAACCTTCCCTAGAAGAAGATAATCAAGTGACATTCAAATCCCCTTCATTAACAAATCATACCCATAAAGACAAGATTCTTGAGGTTATGACTACACAAGTGGGATCTCCTTTAATTAGTGAGCCTCCTAAGTCCCCTCCCACTAGTGAATCACATAAAAAGCTAAGAGATATCTTGAAGTCCATGATGCACTCTAATCATATCAATGTTTCACAACCACTAAGTTGTAACTTAGTGACTCAAATACCTAGGAGATCACACACCACTCCTACGCCATTTCCCTTTTCTCACCTTAGACTCCCCTATGTCGAGGACCTTAAAAAGACTCATGCTGATATATCTGTATGGGAGCTTATTCAACTTTCACCTACGGTCAGATTTATCTTTCAAGAAATGGCACAATTTCTCTCTCTCTCTCTCTCCTACCCTCTCACAAGTCTCTCTATCTCTCTCTCATCTACCCTTAATCCTTAAAACCATCTACCCTCTACCATAAACCCTCTACCCTCTATCTCTCTCCCACTCCCTCTCTCTCTTTCTCTCTCTATTTCATGTCTCTCCCTCCTACCCACTCTCCCTATCTCAATTCTCTCTCTCTCTCACTCACTCACTCACTCACTCACTCTTATATCTCTCTAATCTACCCTTAGCCCTCTACCCTATATCTCTCTCTTGCTCAATCCCTCTCTCTCTCAAGACTCTCCCTCATATCCTCTCTCCCTCTCTTAGGTCTCTCTCTCTCTCCCACTCCATCTATCTATCTCCCCTCTACCCTTAACCCTTAAAATCTAAACCCTTAAACCATCTACCCTTTATCTCTCTCTCACTCCCTCCCTCCCTCCCTCCCTATCTCTCTCTCAATTTTCTCCCTCCTACCCACTCTCCCTCTCTCAGGTCTCTCACTCACTCACTCACTCACTCATTCCTATCTCTCTCCCCTCTACCCTTAATCCTCTACCCTCTACCCTTAACCCTATATCCTCTATCTCTCTCTAACTCCCTCCCTCTCTCTCTCTCACTAAATCCCTCTATCTCTACCTCATAAACCCTTAAACCCTCTACCCTCTCTCTCTCAATTCTCTCCCTCCTACCCCATCTGCCTCTCTCAAGTCTCTCTTTCTAAGTCACTCCCTTTATCTCTCCCTCCTCTACCCTTAACCCTTACACCCTCTACCCTCTCTCTCTCTCAACCATCTCCCTCCTACACCCTCTCGCTCTCTCAAGTCTCTCTCTCTCTCACTCACTCCTATGTCTCTTCCATCTACCCTTAGCCAGGCTATACCCTTAAAACATCTATGCTCTACCCTCTATCTCTCTCCCACTCCCTCCCTCCCTCTCTCTCTCAAGACTCTCCCTCCTACCCCCTCTCCCTCTCTCAGGTCTCTCTCTCACTCACTCCATCTCTCTCTCCCCTCTACCCTTACCCTAAACCATAAACCCTTAAACCTTCTACCCTCCCTCCCTCTATCTCTCTCCCACTCTGTCCATCTCTCTCTCTGAACCCTCTCTCAAGTATCTCTCTCTTAGTCACTTCCTTCATCTCTCCCCTCTACCCTCTACCTAAAAGAGGGACAGGGGTTAGGAGGGAGATACTTGAGAGAGAGGGGGAGGAATGGTTAAGGGTAGAGGGTAGAGGGTAAAATGGTTTATGGTTTAGGCTTAAGGGTAGAGGAGAGAGAGAGAGAGAGAGAGAGGGAGTGACTGAGAAAGAGACCTAAGAGAGGGATAGGGGGAGAGGGTTGAGAGAGAGAGAGAAATGAAGGGTGTTGGAGAGAGATAGAGGGAGGGAGAGTTAAGGGTATAGGGTAGAGGGTTTAAGGTTTAAGGGTTAAGGTTATAGGGTTTAGGTTTAAGGGTAGAGGGTAAAAGGGTTTAATGGTTTATGTTTTAAGGGTTAAGGATAAAGGGTTAAGGGTAGAGGGGAGAAAGATAGAGGGAGTGAGTGAGTGAGTGAGTGAGAGAGACCTAAGAGAGGTAGAGGTGGTAGGAGAGAGAGACTTGGGAGAAAGAAAGAGGGTGGGATGGTTAAGGGTAGAGGGTAGAGGGTAGAGGGTTCAATGTTTAAGGGTTAAGGGTTTAGGGTTAAGGATAGAGGGGATAGAGATAGAGGGATTGATTGAGAGAGAGAGAATTGAGAGAGAGAGAGAGGGTAGGAGGGAGAGACATGAGAGAGAGAGGGAGGGGAGATATATAGACTCTCCCTTATCCCAATCTCTCTCTCAAGACTCTCCCTCCTCCCCCCTCTCTCTCTCTTAGGTCTCTCACTCACTCACTCACTCCTTTTATCTCTCTCCCTTCTACCCTTAACCATCTACCCTCTATCTCTCTCCAATTCCCTCCCTCCGTCCCTCTCTCTCTCAATTCTCTCCCTCCTACTTCCTCTCCCTCTTTTAGGTCTCTCTCTCACTCATTCATTCCTTCTATCTCTCTCCCCTCTACGCTTAACCCTCTACCCTCTACCCTTTACCCTCTACTCTCTACCCTCTACCCTCTACCCTCTACCCTCTACCCTCCCTCTCTCTCTCTCTCACTAACTCCATATATCTCTCTCTCCTTTACCCTTTACTCTAAACCATAAACCCTTAGCCCTTAAACTCTTAAACACTCTACCCTCTACCCTTAACTCTACCCTCTACTTCTCTTTATCTCCTCCAAACTCTATCTACCTAGGCCTCTGTTTATTTTTTCTCACCTCTCTCTCCATCCGTACCTCTCCCTCTATCTCTGCTTTCATATCTACGTCTCTCTACCTATTTGTCCCTCTATACCTATTTCTCTCCCTCCTTGCCTCCTCTCTCTCAATATCTCTACCTTATTTTCCTCTCTCTCTCTCTCTCTCTCTCTCTCTCTCTCTCTCTCTCTCTCTCTCTCTCTCTCTCTCTCTCTCTCTCCTCTCTCTCTCTCTCTCTCCTCCTCCTCCTCTACCCTAAACATAAACTAAACCCTCTACCCTCTATCCTCTCTCCTCCTCCTCTCTCTAAGACTCTCCCCCTCTCCCCCTCTCCCTCTCTCAGGTATCTCTTTCTCACACACTCACTCACTCCCTCTATCTCTTTCCCCTCTACCCTAAACCCTAAACCCTCTACCCTCTACCCTTAACCCTCCCTCCCTCTGTATCTCTCCCACTCCCTCCCTCTCTCTCTCTTTCAAGTCTCTCCATCCTACCCCCTCTCCCTCTCTCAGGTCTCTCTCCTATTCCCTTAGGTATCTCCTTCCCACCCCTCTCTCCCACTTTGTCTCCCTATCCTTCTCTCTCAGGTGTCTCCCTCCCACAATCTCTCCCTCTCCCTCTCTCTTAGGTTTCTCCCTCCCACCCCCTCTCCCTCCCTCTATCTCACTCTCTCTCTCCATCTCTATGGATTAGGTTTTAAGGGTTAAGGGTTGAGGGTTGAGGGATTAAGAGGGTATAAGGGTTGATGGATTAGGGTTAGAGGGAGGGAGTGGGAGAGAGATAGAGGGAATCACGGATAAGGGTAGAGGGTAAAATGGTTTAATGGTTTAGGTTTTAAGGGTTAAGGATAAAGGATTAAGGGTTAAGGGTAGAGGGGAGAAAGATAGAGTGAGTGAGTGAGTAAGAGAGACCTAAGAGAGGGAGAGGGAGTAGGAGAGAGAGAATTGGGAGAGAGAAAGAGGGTGGGATGGTTAAGGGTGGAGGGTTCAATGTTTAAGGGTTAATGTTTTAGGGTTAAGGGTAGAGGGAATAGAGATAGAGAGAGTGACTGAGAGAGAGAGAATTGAGAGAGGGAGAGGGGGTAGGAGGGAGAGAATTGAGAGAGAGAGAGAGGGAGTGGAGATATATAGACTCTCCCTTATCCCCATCTCTCTCTCAAGACTCTCCCTCCTATCCCCTCTCTCTCTCTTAGGTCTCTCTCTCCCTCTATCTCTCTCCACTATACCCTTAACCCTAAACCCTTAACCCTTAACCCTTCAACCCTAAACCCTTAAAAACTCTACCATCTACCCTCTACCCTCTATCTCTCTCCAACTCCCTTCCCCTCTCTCTCTCAAGTCTCTCTCTCTCACTCACTCTCTCTATTTATCTCCCCTCCATCCTTAACCCTTAACCATTAAACTCTATACCCTTTACCCTCTATCTATCTCCAATTCCCTTCCTCCCTCTCTCTCTCTCAAGTCTCTCCCTCCTACTTCCTCTCCCTCTTTTAGGTCTCTCTCTCACTCATTCACTCCTTCTATCTCTCTCCCCTCTACCCTTAACCCTCTACCCTCTACCCTCTACCCTCTACCATCTACCCTCTACCATTAACTCTTAAACCTCTACCCTCTATCAATTTTCCACTCCCTCCCTCTCTCTCTCTCTCTCACTAACTCCCTATATCTCTCTCTCCTTTACCCTTAACTCTAAACTCTCTCTCTCTCAATCTATATCCACCTTCCTTCTTCTCTCTCTAACTTCTCCCTCCCTTCCCCTCTCTCCTTACCTCTCTACTCTATCTCTATCTCAACTCTCTCTACCTACATATATATCTTTCCCTCATCTCTCTCTCTCTCTCTCTCTCTCTATCTCTCTCTCATCTACCCTTAACCCTTAAAACCCTCTACCCTCTACCATAGGCCTGCTCTCTCTCTATCTCACGTCTCTCCCTCCTACCCGCTCTCCCTATCTCAATTCTCTCTCTCACTCACTCACTCACTCACTCCTATATCTCTCTCCTGCTTGATCCCTCTCTCTCTCAAGACTCTCCCTCATATCCCCTCTCCCTCTCTCAAGTCTCTCTCTCTCTCTCACCCACTCCATCTATCTCTCCCCTCTACCCTTTATATCTCTCTCACTCCTGCCCTCCCTCCCTATCTCTCTCTCAATAATCTCCCTCCTACCCCCTCTCCCTCTCCCAGGTCTCTCACTCACTCACTCACTCATTCCTATCTCTCTCCCCTCTACCCTCTACTCTTAACCCTATACCCTTTATATCTCTATAACTCCCTCCCTCTCTCTCTCTCACTAAATCCCTCTCTCTCTCTCCCCTGTATACCCTTAAACCTAAACCCTAAACCCTTAACCCTTAAACCCTCCTCTTATCTCCTCTCTCAAGTCTCTCTTTCTCAATCACTCCCTCTATATCTCCCCCCTCTACCATTAACCCTTAACCCTTAAACCCTCTACCCTCTCTCTCTCTCAACCATCTCCCTCCTACACCCTCTCTCTCTCAAGTCTCTCTCTGTCACTCACTCACTCCTATGTCTCTTCCATCTACCCTTAGCCCTATACCCTTAAAACATATATTCTCTACCCTCTATCTCTCTCCCACTCCCTCCCTCCCTCTCTCTCAAGACTCTCCCTCCTACCCCCTCTCCCTCTCTTAGGTCTCTCTCTCACTCACTCCATCTCTCTCCCCCCTCTACCCTAAACCATAAACCCTAAAAAACTCTATAATATACCCTTAACCCTCTACCCTCTATCTGTCTCCCACTCCCTCCCTCCCTCTCTCTCTCTATCAAGTTTGTCCCTCCTACCCCCTCTCCCTTTGCTAGGTCTCTCTCTCTCACTCACTCCTTTTATCTCTCTCCCTTCTACCCTTAACCCTCTACCCTCTGTTAGAACCTAAAATTTCCATCTAAAACCCTAAGGTTTTCCCACAAATTTCCACAAATTTCTATAAAATTCCTAAGGATTTATTCTCATTTGAATCTAATATTTCCCTACTTTTTCATAAAAATGGTTTATTTTAATCCCCGTCCATTTCATTATTCACTTTATACCATTACCGCTCCTTCTAAAAAATAAAAAAAATCATCATTTTAACCCTTACCGCTATACCACGGGGGGACATTGTATTGTCTGCAGTAGCGTGGTGGTCGAGTAGCGGTCAATGGAGCCAGCATGAAGTGTTTACCACGCTACCATGCACGGTCAATTCATTGACTGCGGTAGCACAGTAAACCGTTAATCATTGGTGAAGCGGCTAAGGAGCTCGAAAATAATGTTCACCATGCTACCGCGTGCGGTCAAACCACAAACCACAGTGGCCACAATAAACAGGTAGCAGTTAGCTGACGGTTAAGGCATGACTGAGGAATTGTAAAATACATTCACTTCGATACTACGGGGGGCTCCAAAGAGGACCACGATAACATGGTAAGCAATTAACGGAGACAGCGAAATGGATACCGCAGTACTACTAGCTATCATTAAGGTGCTTGCAATAATGCAGTAGATGGGAGCGGATACAGTCAAAGTCAATGACCGTGATACCATGGGAAGTGGAAAAAAAGGCTGCGGTAGCACAGTAAGGAGTGAAGATTGAGCGGGAAAAGTACTTAAAGCAAAATCAAAAGCAACTATAGTTAAAACATTTAATTTGTCGATAAGGCAGTGCAATTAAATATTTTAATTTCTGCTAAAGAATACAAATGGCCATAAACATGAAATTGTAAATGGATGTAATTGTAATATGAAGGATCATGACCCTTGGCATGTATTGTATAAATAATTTGAAAATCAATTGAAGCAAGGGGTTCAGAGGTTAGAGTAGGAGAGAAATTTTCTAGGAAAAAATGTAAAATGGACAGGGCCTTTCTTGAAATAATGCAATGGAGGAGATGTTTTAAATTGGTGAAAAATTTTCAAGTCTCTCCATCCTAGCCCCTCTCCCTCTCTCAGGTCTCTCTCTCACTCACTCAATCCATCTATCTCTC
>CM021104.1:201421570-201556915 GCA_007115665.2 Sequoiadendron giganteum | reverse complement strand
GGGGGAAGGGAGTTGGAGAGAGATAGAGGGTAGAGGGTAGAGTTTTTAAGGTTTTAGGGTTTAAGGGCTAAGGGTAGAGAGGAGAGAGATAGAAGGAGTGAATGAGTGAGAGAGAGACCTAAAAGTGGGAGAGGAAGTAGGAGGGAGAGACTTGAGAGAGAGAGGGAGGGAGGGAATTGGAGATCGATAGAGGGTAAAGGGTAGAGGGTAGAGGGTTTAATGGTTAAGGATTAAGGATGGAGGGGAGAGAGAGAGAGAGAGAGAGAGAGTGAGTGAGAGAGAGACTTGAGAGAGGGAGAGTGGGTAGGAGGGAGAGACTTGAGAGAGAGAGAGGGGAAGGGAGTTGGAGAGAGATAGAGAGTAGAGGGTTAAGGTAGAGAGAGAGAATTGTGAGATAGAGAAAAAAATTGATTGGGAGAGAAAGAGGGGGAGGGACAGACAATAGTGAGAGAGATTGGGAGGAGAGACAAAAAGAAGTAGAGGGAGGGTGAGGTTGAGAGAGGGAGGGAGAGGAGAGATAGAGAGAAGTAGAGAGGGAAGGATGGATGGAGGGAGTGTTAGCGAGGGAGATAGATGTTTGTGTGTGAAGAGAGAGAGATAGAGAGAGTGGTGAGATAGAGAGGGGAGAGTGAGATGGAGGGAGAGAGAATTATGAGATAGAGAGGAGAGAGTTAGAGAGAAAGTGGGGGAAGAGAGGGATAAAGAGTGAGAGAGATGTAGGTAGAGGGAGGGAGAGGAGAGATAAAGAGTAGAGAGGGAAAGAGGTAGGGAGGGAGACATATGTGAGATACAAAGTGATGGAGGGAGAAGTAGGTAAAGAGAGAGAGGGGGGAGGTAGGTAGGCAAATGTAGGGAGGAGATAGAGGGGTGTGAGAGAAAGAGGGGGGAGAGAGAGAGCAAGGGAGAGAGAGAGAGGGGGGGGAGTGGAGAGATAGAGAGTAGAGAGAAGGAGAGAGAAAGTTGATACAACTTGCTGACTACTAAAATTTGACCTCCTGATTATTGAAATTTGAATTGCTGATTACTGAAATTTGACTAAGTCTGAAATTTTTAAGATCTTCCAAAAACTAGAATTTGCATTATAATTCCTAGAGATCTGAAACCACTGTCAAACATCCTGCCTATATACATGTAATATAACTTAAAGTATAAGAAAGTAAATGTCCATATTTAAATGTAAACTTATACTTTAATGTTTATTTCATGTATATAGTTTCCTTGGAAGAGAAAGTAAAAATAAAAGAGTTTAGAAAAATGCATTCCAAAATTCATTGCAAAAAGAAAGAGAACTCACACTGGTTAAGTCATTGCCAAATTCAAGCCATTTGGCACTTGCCAAATGTGGCATTTTCAAATTTGGCGATCGCAATATGGCCTATTGCGGGTTTTTTTGCAATTTGACATCAAAATTGTGTCATAGATTGGTGCACTTACTTGTACATATATATGTATATACATCATGTGTATATATATATCGATAAGATAACAATTGGTCATGTGTTTGATTCTATGATTGAATGTATATATATATAATAATTGTAAACAAAATGTTAACTTGATCTCATTTATCTAATATCAAGTGGAATATTTAGATAGACTTGTTTATCAAGAATATATATATATATATATACATATATAAATAGTGTGAATTTTATTTACTAATTATATATGTATATATGTATATATATATATTTTGTTATTTTTATTTTTATTTTTATAAATTGAATAATGCTTATAGCCAATTTATATGCCATGAGTGATATAATGTGACCATAGTGCACAATATATAATAGCGCAAAGCTTAGTATTATTCACACTTATCATTAAAGATAATTGGTGATGGAAACACATAAAGTATTACATGTCATGTGAAGTTTATTAAGCTCAAGATAAAGTGTTGCTCACTACAAACTCCAACGTACTAAGTCAAAACTTAAGGCATGTTATATTGAAGGTGGTCGACTCACTGAAAGGTGTCAATTTCATTAGCTTAGACCACGTCAACTATGTTATATGTAGCCAGCTAAAAATAGACTTATTCCTCTATTTTAAATAGCAAGTAGAAAATAGGAAATGTGGTGAATATTTGGCACCATTATATGAATTATGTGTTTATTTTAGAAGTATTTTAAACCTAGAAGTCGATTTCATGAATGAATCATGTGCTTTATAAAATAGTCAAACTGTTGTTGGCAAGCATTATGTCAATCCACTATATAGTTTTAATGAGTAATATGATAGAAATCTACCACCTTTTTATAGATAAGCTGAGTCGATGGTATATTGTTGAGAAGTGTCATAGTATAAGCCTTGTTTGTAGCCTAAGGATGCTAGTTTTTGGGTATAAGTATCAGGAATTCTCACCTCATTTGGACAAAATTCTTTTATGCATCATTATGTTCCTCCATTTTGTTGTATTTTCATTGTGAGATTCTTATTTTGTTGAGAGTTATTGTGAGGGAGTTTTAGTGAGAGAAATAGAGAGGTGTTTGTTGCTAAGTTGATTTTAAGAGGAGGCCAACCTTGAGATCTAGTGAGATGATTAGAATAAGTGACTAGTATGCATGAGATTCTATTCTCTTTATGTTTTATCTTTTATCGAAAATATTGTTTTCCTTGTGTGTTTATTTTGGAATTGCATTAGTTTGCTTGAAATAGAGTAATAGTCTATTTTCTTGTAAGAAAGGGAAATTCTTGTTGATATGATTGCCATATAAGTGTTTGTACTTACTCCATATTAAGGATTGATTCATTATTGTCTATAGTATTACATACTAGGATTGAAAAATTGGGAATAGCTTGTTAAGTTATTTTATACATAGTTGTTTTGTGGACTTAGAAAGCTTATAAGTTATACCTAGGGTTAGGTTATCAATTAAAGGGGGTAACTTATGCTTTTACTTATGTTTTATTTTGTAGAGGAACCATTGAGATTTGGGAAAAGGGAATAGTTCAATTCTGAGGTTAATGATTACCTATTGAAGGTTTACCTATGCATAGTTTATAATGGTCTAAATTCAAATCAAGCTAGGGTAGTGTATGTGAATAGGATGAATATCACTCAAAGTATTGAGTGAGAATACTTTGGCCAAAGTAGTGAGTTTTCCTTTGGCTCCACAATCAATTTACTGTGTTCCTTTTTATGCATGCTAGATCAGGATTGTAAGGTCTGAAAGTTCTACTTATGTAGGGCACAACACTACGCTTATTATGGTTATAGTTATGAGGTTACTTCACCAATCTATTCGTCAAAGGGTAGGTCCATCTATCCAATGATAAATGTGTGGGGAACCGCATATGAATCTATGGTTGGTGAAAAAGTGCTTAAGTGATGCTTCTCCTCCTTAGCTAGCGACCAAGATTTGAAAGGATATTCTTGGACCATCTATATCTATTGCTTTGAAGCTCAAGTGAGTTATCTATGTATTTATTTACAATCTTGGAAATATTGTAACATGTTGAATATTGTATTGGAAATGAAATCAATGAATAAAATTTGTTATTTCTTCTATGTTCATTCTTTCTCTCTTGGAAAATAAATTTTTTATTGCAATGGTTAAGAAACATAGTTTATTTACTTGAAAGTGAAAACTTAGGAAATTTTCTTATGTGAACAATTGGCATGTTACACATGGTATCCAAGCTACCAAGTTTAGCTCTAGAACCTATGTGCTCACCATAATTTCCATCCAAAATTGAATAATAATAATGTTTGTAAATTCTTGTGTCAGGATGGTGCATCTCAGGTTAGCTGCAAGAAAGTCTGTAATTGGGAATGAGAGCTACTTGAAAGTCGTGAAGGAAAAAGAGGTCATTGTTCATATGATAGAGGGTACAAAATATGATAATTTTGTATGTTTAAGTGATACCAAAACCTCCAATCATGCTCTTTCTCGGATTATTGAAGTAAAGAGAAGGATGAAGGAGGAAGCCAATTTGAACTACCTCTAGTTTCACTAGAAAAGTCTAATTCCTTTTCACTTTCTAGGGATATACCCTTGAAAGGGAGTGTTAGTCCAACATTCATATTTAGAGACCCTAGAGTTCTTCCTATGTCAAAAGTGATTGTAATTTCCTCAATTAATTAATCAGAGGGTTACGTCCCCCGCAACTATGAATCAAATGATAGATCTTAAGGTTAAGTACTATCCATTTTGGGATAGAGAAGATCAAATGAGCGATGAAAAAAAATGTAGGGTATACCCCATTGAGTTATGTGTTTGAGAGTGAGTTTGAGGGATACTCTCCACTTGACTACTTAAATAGTGACTCTATGTAAATTATAAGGATTTTGAAATTCTTGTAAATAATATAAATCATGTGTTTATCAAAATCTTGTGTTCAAATCTTATGTGAAATTTATTTTATGTGCAAATGAATGCTCATTTAAATTTTATCCATAAGATAGCAAGAACATGATTGAATCTAATAAAGATGAAACTTAAGGTTTAACTCTTTTCTTACAAGGATGGTGAGAACAAGGACTGATCCTAGAGGGATTCAAGAAGTCAAACAAGGTTCAGAGGGTATTGAAGCTAAGTTGGATCAAATTTTGGATATCATACATGAAACCAATGCGAGGTTTGGAAATAATGAGTAGGAAGTAAGGGGAAAAGATAGAGTAGAATAGGAATTTCCAATTAATGAGGAAGTTCTAATTAGTGAGGATGGGGAAGAAAATTCTCATGATCATGATCAAACCCATGAAGATGAGAAAGAGAAATCACATTCTCAATGTGAAGGAACTAGTAGGGATCTTTGGCTACTAAAATTTCTAGAGACATGAGGAAAATAAACCCACCCAAATTTGAAGGTAGCACCAATAGGGAAGAAGATCAGGCATGGTTGATCTAGATGGAAAAGTATTTTCAGATCAAAAACTATTTTGAGGTCACAAAAGTAGTATGGGGAGCTTATCATTTAGTGGGAGAAGCCTCTAACTGGTGGATGAAAAAGAAAATGGAACTCATCCTTAGCTCTCTAAAACTTACATGGAACAAGTTTGTGGAAATATTCCAAAAAGGATGGCTACCTCAACTCTTTTTTGATCAAAAACTCACTAATTTTCAAAATTTGACACAGGGAGAGATGTCAATAAATGAGTATTAGGAAAATTTTACCCGTCTGTTACGTTATGTGCCAATGTATCTGAAGGATGAACTTTTTCGCATAAGGAAATTCATTATAGGGATTAATATCTATATTGGTGGTGAGGTAGATGTTCATGGTCCAACCACTATTGACCTAGTTTATGAATAGGTTGTTGAGAAGGAGAAGAAGATCAAAGCCATCTCTATCTACCAAGAAAATAGGAACCATAAGAATTTTGTAGGAGCTCAAGTTAAACCAACTCCAAGGAATTTTGGAGTGCAAGATTTTTAGAAGCAAGGGGATAAGGGACCTTGAAATAATGGAAAAGAATCAAGGAGGAAATGAAAAAAGGAATAATTTCAATAGTGGTAATGTGAACGATGTTAGAAGTAATGCTAGTAAACCTAGTGAACCTACAAGGAAGAAAAGACCAAAAATGGGATGCTTCACATGTGGAGGATACCATTATGCTTTGATTGTCCCAATAAGCCTTCTAGGTCATGACCTTATGGAAACCCACTTCCTTCCTAGCAAACAACATTCCAAAAAAATATTCATGTTGCCTTGGATGATCGTCAAGCAGAGTATCAAGTTACTCTAGTGGAGACTCTAGGTATTTTATTTGGCTTACCTATTTCCATACATAGATATGGGAGCTACTAATTTTTTTGTTTTACCTAGAATAGCAAAGAAAATATCTAGGAAAGCTGGTTATATGGAAAATTCATGGGTTGTAGAATATGCAAACTAGATAAGAGTAATGGTGAAACAATGTTTGTTCGAAGCTAGGATTGACCTACCTTGTTTCTCTATGGAGGTAAACCTTTTTATAGCACCCTTAGGATCCTATGATGTTATCCTAGGAATTAATTAGCTTTGGAAGCATAGAGCCAAGGTAGAATTTCATGCCAAAACTGTAGAGTGCTTGGATTATTTAGGTAACCAAGTGATGTTGCAAGGGATACCTAGGGAAGTCAAGTTACATAAAATATTCGCTATTAAATTGCTTATGGCTAAGAAGAAAGCATGTAAGCTTTTTGCAGTAAAGATGGAAAAGCTTGAGGAATATAAGGAATTAGTTTCTCAAGATGGTATGGTCAACTATGGGTCACAAGATTACCAAGAGGTGGAAGAAGGTGAAATGATGGGAATTGGAGAGATGGATATGGAAAGGTATCCTATCCTACAAAATTTTATGGATGTGTTTCCAGAAGAATTACTTGGACTACCACCTAAAAGGATATTTTATTTCTCCATTGAGATAGTGTCAGGATTAGAACATGTTTCCAAAGTGTCTTATAGAATGATAACTGCTAAGTTAATGGTTCTTAAGGCACAACTAGATGATTTTTTATTTAAGGGGTTGATAAGACCAAGTGTATACCCTAGGGAGCACCAATAATCTTTGTGAAGAAGGATGGTACATTGCGGTTGTGCATAGATTGTCAGATGCTTAATAAACCTACGGTAAAGAACAAATATCCATTTCCACATTCATTGATGACCCTTTTGATCAAATGTGGGGAGTTGTGTTCTCTAAGATTGATCTATAATCTAGATACCACCAGTTAAAAATCAAAGATGAGGACATCTTCAAGACTACTTTTAGAATGAGATATGGGCATTAAGATTTTATAGTTCTGCCATTTGAACTAACTAATGCATTGACAACATTTATGAACCTAATGAACAACGTGCTTAGGGATTTCCTAGATAATGTTTTTTTGGTTTTCTTGGATGATATCCTAATTTATTCAAAGAACGAGGAGGATCATTGCAAGAATTTGGAGATAGTTTTACAATGACTAAGAGAAAAAAAAATATATCGAAAACTCTCTATATTTACCTTCTTCTAGGAGAAAGTACAATACCTTGGACATGTGATATCAACTGATGGTATCTCAATTGATCCTGCCAAGATCAAGGCAATTCTAGAATGACCAGTGCCTAAAAATATTTTTGAGGTAAGAAGTTTTATGGGTTTGGTGGGATATTATAGGAAGTTTATTGAAAACTTCTCTAGAATCTAGCCTTTTCAATTAATTCTTTGTAGAGGAAAGGGAAGAAGTTTGAGTGTACAAAAAAATGCCAAGCAACATTTGATCTACTCAAGAAAAAGTTGACTACTACTCCAATTTTGAAGATACTAGATCCTGATGGTGACTTCATTGTTATCAGAGATGCATCAAGAGAAGGATTAGGTGGAGTTTTAATGCAAGAAGGGAAAGTAATTTGTTATTAATCAAGGAAGCTAAAAACTTATGAAAAAAATTATGCTTCACATGATTTAGAATTAGCAGTAATGGTTCATGCATTACAGATGTGGAGGCATTACTTGTTAGGAAATCCCTTTGAGATGAAAACTAATCATCACGGTTTGAAATATCTATTAACTCGGCCTAATTTGAATGCACAAAAAATATGGTTGGAATTGATATCTAATTATGGCTTCAATATCAGTTACATCAAGGGAAAAGAAAATTGAGTTTTCGATGCCTTAAGTCATAAAACATAGGTAGCTCTGATACCACATGTAACATGCCCACTATTATTTGTAGTAACTTTCCTAATTTTAACCTCAAGTAGATAGTTTAAGCATCTAATCAATATGCACAATGAATTTTTTATTTCCAAAACTATAAAGATAGCATGCACACTTGAAATAAATATCTTTCCAAACTTTTCCATTGAATTATATCAAAGTATTATAGCTTTTCCAAAGGAATGATTACATAGTACATGTTAACATGATAAAATTTATCTTTTACATTCTTTCCATAGGAATGGATACAAAATACATAAACAAGGCTCCATAGAGATTACTGGAAATAGATGTAAGAATGGTCTAGGTGCCCTCCATCAAATCTTGGTTGCCTACTAATGAAGAGAAGCATCACTCAAGCACTTTTCAACCAACCTTGGAATAACTACAATCCCTTGCACATCTATCAAACTAATAGATGGCCCCACCCTTCGACGAAGAGTTTGGTTTGGTATCCTCATAATAAAAATTGACATTTCCCAAGCATGGCATTGTGTGCTACATATCTAGATCTGTCACATAGTGGCAACAACCTACACATATGGAATTTCCCTACCTAGTATGTAAACCTGGATCTCAGTGAATAATAATGAAAACAATGGCAACTTACACTACTTTGGCTAAAGTATTCATCACCCAAGATTTAGAGTGGATGTCATAAAACTTCACCCTCCTTCCCAGCAAGATTTGTATTGACCATTCATAACCTATGCATAGGCTATTCCATTATGCCATGGAGTAACCTTAACCCCACCTGAATAAACTATAACCTCTATGTTAATTAAGACACTTCTGCTTAGTAATCAAAAAGACTCTTAAGTGTTAACTAGGTTAACCATTAGCTATATAAGCTATATCCCCAATATAATATTTATCCCCACTATAACCACCTACTTCTTCATGTGGAATGCATACAAACACTTCAAACAAAATAGATCTTTACACTAAGTACAACAAGCAATCTTTCACTTTCACATAAGACTAAAATAAATTTTCCCTAATAATCAATAGATATAATTTTCCAAACAAGACAAGCAATGTCACACAATCTTTTCAAACATAAAAAATATAAGAGAGTAGATAATAGCATACCTTTTTTTGTAATTCTCCAATTTATCGTACTAGTTCCCTATCTCAGTTTTCCCTTAAATCAGTATGCAATTTCCCCAAATAATCCTTCTCACTCTCCACCAAATATCGCTCTCAAAACTCACAAAATCTCACTCAACTCAGAAAAATAGATAATATCAACTTAGAAAAATCACAACAAGAATGTAGATATGCATCCCTATTGATGTAAATAGATCCTCTATTTATACACAAAGTTAGCAACTAAAGGTTGGAAATAGGGTATCAAGATTGACACCTCAACTCAAATGGTTTGACTCAGCAAGGTTAAGAAAAGGTGGCAGCCAGATAAACATTGCACAATGAACACATACACAACCATGGTGAATGGGTCACTTCTATCAAATTAACATCAAGAATGATAATCAGAAATGGAAGGAAATTGCCTTCTATAGGTTGACTTACATAGACAATTGCACACTTGACCATTTCACATATTTCATAATGCTTCACATTTTGGAATTCATATTGCAAAACAGACTTCTAATTGATTCATGCTTCTAACAATTTGGCGCCACAAAGATACTACATGCCCTATTCATTTGTATTTTGTTTGCAATGATTGGGTCAATAGTTTCCTATGTGTTTTTATTCATTTTAGCCTTTGCATTGACTTAGTCTATGGTGGTTTACTCACACATTACATGGCATATGAAATAATGTGCTTTTACATGGTGCTTCTTTTATTCATATAACTTGACACTTTTAATGCTTTAACCAATGCATTTCCTCACTTCATGCGATATTTCCTTTATTTGTTTTCTACGTGCATTACTTACCATTTGCTATGTTTATAATGCTATGCACTTTAATACTTCAGTGCTAAAGAAATTATTATCATTTATTATATATGTATATGCATACATATATATACATATAACATATTTCATTATGTATAGATATTGTGACCAACGGATTAGTATGGGGTGACTACACTTGATCCATGAGGATACAAAGCATATTTGAGCCACTAAACTTCAATCCCAATATAGATCATTCAATATAAAACTAAACTAAGCATCCATTAAAACAAAACATACTAAACTACGAAAGCTTTAAAGACACCTATTCTAATCCATTGAAACCTATCCTATTGGGGTAGTGATGTCTCATTGATGTGGAATAGCGACCCTTTCCCAATCCTATGGATAAATGAGCATGTTTCAATTGATTCTATTGAAGAGAATTGATGAAAATAATGATAGTTCAGAGTTGATTCTTAGAGAGCTTCCAGTGATCCTTTGCAACAATTAAATCATAGTCTTTTAGATTCATTTTTTTGGATGATTAATTGATAGATATTTCAAACTTATTTTTGGAGTCTCACATTTCATATTTGGAGGAAACACTTGAGGATTTATCTCTCCTCTTTGATGACAACCCTATCATAGTTGTTGTACCCTCATATTTACCTTTAGATTGTGTTCATCATTAGTCATCACTTGATCTGAGTTCTTTAACTTTTTTTTATTATTGGGTGGTTATGGGTATGTGCAAGATCATCATGGAAAAATAGGCCCTTAAGTGGCGATAAAATTCATAAAAATTAGAGTTAGGCAACTTGATGTACAAATTTGAATAAATTATCTATATTATTTCAAAAATATGTAAGAATAGAATTTTTAGCAAATTGAATGTAGTTTCTAAACTACTAAGTTTATTTTTTAAAAATAAAAATCTATTTGGTGAAAATTTGAAATCTCAATGCAGTAGTACTTAAATTTCAAGGAAAAAATAATAAGTAGGTGTCTGTCTGAACAACCTAACCACAATAAAATTATAAAATTTTTTTATAAAATTTTAGATATAAGTAGAGGACTCATGTCCCGATGTGATGCATATTTTTTTGTAATTTTTTCCGAGTAAATAATTAATTATGATTTTTTTATCACAACTTTTAAAAAATATAAAAATTTGTATTTCTCACCACCTTAACTTGGTAAAACTTCATGAAATTCATTTTTTTAATCCTATAGTATGTGAATCATAGAATCTGACACATGTTTTGGATTCAAAAAATGTGACACCATTTGAAATCTATAGGTGTTTTTCAATCAACCTATCAATCAGAACTTTAGTTTTAATTCAAATATAAAATGAATAATAATTATTTACTAAATTGAAAGTAAAACATAACTTATATTGCTGGAAAGCTTAGAATCTCCTTTAAAAGCCCTTTTCGTTTCATCAATTTTGGGTAAAAAAAAGTCGTTAGCCACATGGGCCATCATATCACTTACATATCGCCACTTTTTGGCCCATCATGATCCTGCACATACCCTTACCTAATTTGATTATTGCATATTTTATGGACATGGAGTGATCCCACAATAGTGGTTTACAATTTTTGGGCAAACTGGACATTGCAATTATTATTTTTAACTAAATCTTCACTTTCAGGCTCTTGTAGCAGCTAAACCGTGAGGAATTTGAAAATGATGCAAACTAGAGTCTCATCACATTTTGTCTCTAGATTCTAAAAATATTTTTTACAAAAATTCTGGAAGCAGATTGCACCTTTTTCTCCATCTCCCATGAAAACTGGTTTTTTTTCAGAAAACAGCATTTTTAAAAAGTGACGCTCACCGTATACAACATAACTTTTTTTGTATGAAGAATAAAATTCTAATTTTTTTGAATTTAGATTTGTAACTACGGTATATAGCACTTTCATTTGGTCTCATAGTTTTTTATTGAATATTTTTTCCTTAATCAAGTTTCAAAGTCAAACCAATTGCAATTCAGACATAGGCGGACTGTATACAACATAAATTTTTTTGTATGAATCGAAATTCAATTTTTATTTTTTTTAATGGATCAAGGACATCAATACCCAGCCTCAACATATTTTTAAAAAAAATATTTTGATAATCTGCTATTTTTCCACATGTGCAGACCAGAGATTTTGATTTTCAGTGAAAAACCTATGTTTAATAAAACTAAAAAATAAAATACATAATAAAAGCAAATCATATTAAAATTATATTCAACGGATAGCTCATTCCAAGGACTATCATTATCTAGTTGGGTTTCTAAATTTTTCTGCATTTTCATTTTCAAATTGAGCTTCGAACAACAATTTTTTACAAAAAAAAACATTTTTTTTAGGAGATAGGGGAAAAAGGGTGTTCAGGTTCGGTCGAACCTACTTTAAGGGGTTCAACCGAACCTATTTACATTAAAATAATAAAATAAATTCATGGGGTCCAGGAAAATGACGAGGTTTTTAAAAAAAATCCTTATTAAAGGGGGTTCGGTCGAACCCTAGTTCGCTCGAACCCCTTTATTTTAATATTTCCACTCACATCTCAAAGGGGTTCGAGCGAACAATTTGGTTCAGTTGAACCCCTTCACTTTGTGTAGAGGGAAAAAATGACTTTTCCCTTCCTCCACAAAAGTGTTCACCACTTATGTGGGTTGCCCCATGGTGATACATGAGTAGATTTTTGAGACATCATCATCGGGTTAAAGAAAAAAACCATGTCACACTTTCGACTAGCTAAATAGTTTCAAGTGAAACAATTTTGACCTAAACAATTTTTTTTGAAATAGTTATGCCTAAAACTATGTGCATATACATGGCATATACATGGCACATAGAGTTTCGGGTGAAACCCTTTCACCTAAAACTATAATTTTTTCTCTTTGTTCCTTTAAAATGCAACTCAATTTATATGTAAGGTTTCAATAGAAAATGTTCCAAGTGAAAGTGTTTCGACCGAAACCCTTTTTCCTAAAACTATCTATGTGGCACCCTTTTTGGTAGCCACCTCATCCTTTTTCAAATTTTTTTGATAATTTCCTCTTGAGCATGATATTTCTTCAATCAAAATGATTTTTTTCAAAAAATTAAAAATACCCTTTCATAGAGCTCGGAGTCAAGAATCCAAATATATAATTTTATTCATATTTTTATTAGTTTTAATATTTATTTATTTTTTTTGTTAAATAATGAGAGTATACATTGTAAAAATTAAAAATATGGCTGATTAGAAATTTAAAAAAGTACTAAAACATATTAAAGGATTTGAAAAATATATAGTGCAGTAGAGGAGAGAACCCTCTTCAAAAAGGTATAATTTTTTTTGTAAATAATAAAAAAAATAGAAAATAGTTGGTGTCAAATTACAACTAAAAAATTATGGTATGTTTGACTTGAAAAAGTTATTATGAGGAAAATATCTATCATTGTTTTCCATGGACTAGATATTGAAGATATCTATTTGGGAAAAAAACATTTAGGCTAAATACAATTATTTTCTTTTTTTTTTTTATGTCAATTCAACATCACTTTTTCCTAAAATTCTCAACAATTCAAAATCTATCTTAAATTTATATATAAAACACTAAAACAATTTTTAAATTTTTTCAAAATTTATAGGAATAAATTCCATCAAAAGTTTTAAATTTCATTAGTTTACATTATTTTTAAATTCAGAAACATAAAGACAACTTTTATGTGGTTGAAGTTGAGAATTTTCGTTTGTGTTGGTTGTTTCCTTTATAAAGTGTGACACGGGTTTGTACTTTTACCCCATCATAACTCTTGAAATTTCTTCCTACTAATTACCATTTGAAATGGGGAGCTTTTCATCATCTATACTTGGTTTTATTTATTCACAATAGGAGGTATTTTGTCTATAAGCATTAGATTGGATTTTATCTTCAAGAATCCACCATTTATTAGAAGATTACACATTGTGTAGGGGCTACATAATCTCTCATTTTTTCTCTTATGGGGGATCATTGATTTTATTGGTGATAGAAGTGTTTTTGGGGATTCATATTGATTCCTCATTCTTCTTTCACTTTTTTATTTTTCTCTTTTAGAGAGTAGTTTTTTCCTTTTTATTTTTCTCCCTTTCTCTATTTGTGAGATATTGCATTTATATATGGATATCTAATATAGCCTTGTAGTCAAGAGCTATCATCATCTTTACATCTTTATATTCTTACATTTTTTACTTCTCCCTAAGATGCACTTAAGGGGGGTATTAGTGTGAACATAGTTATTTCCTATCTAGTTTCCCCTTTTATTACTTCTAAAAGTGCAAGACCTATAAGAAGAATTTTTTTGTTAACTCAAGGGTATCCCTATGACCCAACCTAGTGCCTATCCCACCTTAATTTGGACTTAGATTTTTCCAAGTTATGGTTAAGGAGGGGCGAGTTGAGGTGAGACTGATCCCCTAAGGATGCACACAATCACCCCCAAACCATTTCCATCAAGTAAAATTGGGCCTCAAAGTCAAACCTAGAACCAATGGGGAAAAAACTCACAACCCAAGCCAACTCCGCTACTGATGCGGGTTATAAGAAGACTTAGGAGGTCAAAAAAAAGCCTCAATGTATTAGTTTTCCAATGGTTTGAGGCCACTTTGATTTCCCTTTGGCTAATTTTTGGTTGATCTCACTTAGGTTTTTTGCTAACCATTTCATAATTCTTGTTAGTCATGTGTTGGTTTTAAGGCCTGATCTTCAATATGTTCTATCTCTTTGTTTACTATTATATCTTTTGAGACTTTTTTAATGTTATGGATCCCTTTCAAAACCCTTACTTTTCTCCTTACAAAAAAATATTTATTAAAATCTAAAGTCTATTCCAACTTTTCACATCTCATTCACATTTACAAAAAGAAATATAATTAATCAAATATCTCCACTCTAAAATAAAATAATGTAACTAAAACATCCACTCATGAGATTCAATTTATCCAAGGTACAATGCAAGTTAAATGGTTGAAAATAGTCCTTAGGAACCCAATTAAAACTTTCTCGTCTCTTTCTTTCACTTGAGGAACTCTCTAATGGTGAGAATGGTGGACTAGATTAGTTGGAAATGAGAAACTAAATTATTTTTGTGGTAGTATTGAGGTGGGTAAGAAGTGAAAATGGAGGATTTAAAAATGGATTTAGAGGAAATCTCACAATTTAAAGAAAAAAGTAAAGGTTTCTTACCAAAAAAAGGCATAAGGACATCTTGTAAGAGATTTGGGTTAGAAAAAGGTGACAAGTGGAAGATTTTGATTTAGGATTCCAAGGTATTTTCACCAT
This sequence comes from Sequoiadendron giganteum, assembly GCA_007115665.2. Classification (NCBI taxonomy): domain Eukaryota; kingdom Viridiplantae; phylum Streptophyta; class Pinopsida; order Cupressales; family Cupressaceae; genus Sequoiadendron; species Sequoiadendron giganteum. The sequence continues at coordinate 201,542,100 of CM021104.1, read as the reverse complement.
GTAGAAATAAGTTAAAGGTTAAGCTATATGAATTGTGTGCCATGTATAGTCATGATTCAAGAATTATATTATATCATCAAACTATCATGTATGCATGTTCATTTTTAAGTACTTGTAAATATACAAACCTATATTTCACCCATTTAGATCTATGCATCACATTTGAATTTTATAAGAACAATCAAATTCATGAAACTTGAGATTAAGTTCCTAGATGATGCTTGAAATTTACCATCAAATTCTAAATGCAGTTTCATTCAAATTTCATTAGTTTGCCTCCATCAAATATATAAGAAGTTGTGATTCTAAGTTATGATTCAAAATTTATGATGAAAACAATGAACAATTTCTATTCAATCATAAAAACAAATTTCCATTTCTCATTTTTCTAGATTTCCCAAATTTTGTTATATGTTAATTATAGGCTATGTTAAAATTATGTATATATAGATTAAAAATGTTATAAGTTCACGTTAGTATTCACATGGGTTATAATATTTTAAGTAAAGTGAGTTGTAATAACAACTCATATAAATATTATCTTTGTGGTGAATATTACATCCTTATTTAGGTTTATTTGTATATTTGAATTGTTGAAACAACTCAATATAGTAAGGATTGCTTCCTATATAATAGGATATGAAATCCTATAAATATGTAATATATGAATGATTGAAGCAATGAATATAATACAATATTATTGCATGCAAAATATGCTTTGATTTATCTCATGGTATTAGAGCCTAATCTATTACCATCAAATTTATTTGAGTTGGTTCAAATTTGTGTAGGTTAGGTGCTCAATGTCCAAAGAATGGTGAAAATTTCCATATATCTATCATAAGATTTAATCGCAAACTAGTTTGTGTTGTGATTCAATCCACATAGGTGCAATCCTTTATTTTTTTCTTGTACTTAGGTTGGTCAAACATACACCTTTTTACTTTTTACTAAAAATTTAGTACTACTACATTGAAATTTCAATTTTTTCACCAAATAGATTTACTTTTTTCCAAGAAAGGAATAGTATCTTAGAAACTACATTCAATTTTCTACAAATTATGTTGTTAGATATTTTTAAAATTATGTTAATAACTTATTCAAATTTTTATGTCAAGTTATCTAACACTGTTTTTATAAATTTTCATTGCCACTTAAGGGCCTAGTTTGGGCACCCATGATCCTGCACTGACCCACATCCAAAGTCTACATATGCATGACAACACAAAATGTATATTATTATTATAGAGAATTTATTGTATAATGCATTGATTGATCAGTGTGGATCTGTGGTTAGTGATGAGGTTGCAATGAGGTACTTTTCTATGTACAATGAAGTCTAATCAAGTTGATCAAATCATCAATTGGCTCTACTCCACATGTTAAGCTATTCAAGAAGCTTATTATTAGGTCTAATTTGATAGAAACAATAAATATAAAGGATAATTTTAAGATATTCATGAAGGTAAAGAGGCTTCATTCACCTATGTTTGGCACTGGGTGATCTCACAATGCTGGTTTACAATTTTTGGGAGATTCTATTTTTTGCTAAAATCGCATATTTTTAGAAAATATAATGATTTAAGCCTTAAAAAGTTGAATTTGAAGGATCATAATTTAAGAGGGTTTGATCAAACCACCTTAGATCAAACCCCCTTGGATAGAACCCCACTAGTTTTAAACCATACCTATAACGGAGTCTCCTTTACACCTATTAAAATGTTGATAAAAAACCACTTTTGATTTACCTTTTGGGGGATCAAATGAATTCATATAAAATTTATTTTTGTAAGTATGTATTCCTTATTATAATCTTCCCAAAAAGCATAATTTTAAATAAATTTAATTTAATTATTATATTTATTTTTTATTTCTTGTGAATGTAGGTTTTTCACCAAAAAATCAAGCTCTATGTTCTACACATGTGGAAAAATAGAAGATTATCAAAAACAAATAAAAAATTATCAGTGCACTAGATATTGAAATCCTTGATCCAACAAAAAAAATTAAATTGAATTTTGATACATACAAAAAAAAATTATATTGTATGCAATCTACCTATGTCTGAATTGTAATTGGTTTGACTTCAAAAACTTGATTAAGGAACAAATATTCAATAAAACACTATGAAAGCAAATTAAAGTGTTATATATCATAGTTACAAATCTGAATTTGAAAAAATTATAATTTTATCCTTCATGGAGAAAAATTTATGTTGTATACGGTGAGAATCACTCCTTAAAAATGGTGTTTACTAAAAAAAACTAGTTTTCGAAGGAGATGGAAAAAGAAGTGCAATTTGATTCCAAAAATTTTAAAAAATATATATTTAGAATCTATAGATAAAATTGCACAAATCACTAGTTTGCATCATCTTCAAATTCCTCATAGTTTAGTCACTATAAGTGCCCAGAAGTGAAGATTTAGTTAGAAAAAATCAGTTCAATGTCCAGTTTGGCCAAAAATTGTAAACCAATATTGTGGGATCACCCCATTGAGTGAGCTCTAGAGGAAGAGAATGCACCAGTTCGAGAAATCAAAATATATTTAGTGTGAGTGGAATGCTTGTGAAGATTTGGTATAATTCATTGAATACCCAATGATCATGGGAGATGTTATGTAATTAGACATACTATCGCTTGTACATGGCATCCATCTTGTGGAGGGGATTCTAAAATTGAGCTTCAAAACCATATTTTATTAAGAACCAAATCAATTGGAGGTTGGAGCCACATGAGGTTGGAGGAAAATAGCACCTCTCATCAACCACTAATGATGAGGTCACCTTTTGTATTAGTGGCATATGATTTTCTTTCATTTTCATTTTTGTGCAAGTTATGTAACCTCCTAGTGTAAAATGGTGTATTAGAAAAAAAAGAACTCATATAATGCAATTCATGGATCTTGAAATGGTTAGTGGTAATCTAGAAAACCATATGAGGTGAATAAATGAGTGTGTTCATATTTATTTCTAGGTTTTTGGTAAACCTATGTGAAAACCATAAAAGGTTGATGAGAGGTGCCTTTCATTTGAATCAAGATCATGAGCCAAAAGAGTTGGGATTATTGCAGTTGAAAGTGTTCAATTTTAAAAGGAGGAGAATATGGACATCATCAATATTTTAAATAGTTGTATAGGAGAGCAACTAGCTATAAAGATCCTTTGGTTGTTAGAATTCTTGGAAGTGTGATTGATTAGTGATGAGTTCATTGGAAGTGAAAGTGAGACAAGTTCTCATATGTATGTGATCATGTGTAGCAAGATCCAAATAGTGGTATGCAAGACCTAAAAGTATGATTAGGCATATGATTTTGTTTCCAATTCATATGTTGTACTTTCTCTCCATGTTCACACTAAGGGGGGCATTATGAATTCACATTAGTATTCACATGGGTTAGAATATTTTAAGCAAAGTGAGTTGTAATAACAAATCACATAAATATTATGGTTGTTGTGAATATTACATTATTAGTTAGGTTTGTTTGCATGTTTGAGTTGTTAAAACAACTCAATATATTAAGGATTACTTCCTATAAAATAGGGTATGAAAATCATATAAATATGTAATGTGTGAATGAATGAAGTAATGAAAATAATATAATATTATTGTGTACAAAATTTTCTCTGATTTCTCTAAGAAAACTCTTTATGGTGTTAAGGTTTATAGCTAATGAGAATTTGAATCATTTCTAATGAAAATGGAATGATTTCATTGTATAAATGCTAGTATATTAATAATTTTAGAGCAATATTTTTTGGTAGGTTCCTAATTTTCTATCACATGACTTTATAGAGTGTGAGTACCATAGGTTCCATCTAGATTTTTTTGTCAATCAAATTATCCAAGTTCCTTAAATTATGAAGTTCAAGAAAATATAGTAATTTATGGTAATAGTGAGGCCTTATGGTTAATTTTTTATACCTTTTTGAATCCATTGTAGTAACTATAGAGAATTTGGTTGAATTGTAGTTATTATATAATTGTTTGATCCTATTTATATTGTTTTATGATATTGAGTTATAGTATAGGTAACACTTACTAGAGATAGGTGGGTGATATTTGCATGGACATGAGCATGTGGGAGTTTTGTATTTGATAGCTAGGTAATTTTCTAGATAGGTAGGTAATTTTATATGCAATAATATTTATGCTAAAATAAAATATGAGTGTTTCAAAGCCTACCTAGTGAGGTGAACAATACGGCTAGACTTCAATTGAATCACATCATATCAATAGGGTTTCGCTTGAATCACACAATGCTCCAATAGAAATGCTTGGCCCAATTTTTTCAATATTTGTCAATTTCAGTCAAGTGGTATTTGATCAAACGGGTTTTGGTCAAAACTTGTTTGATCGATAACCCTACGCCATGTCGATGCCATGTCATTGCCACCTGGTTTCGACTGAAACCTCTTTAGTTGAATACCTTTTGGTCAAAAAAGTTTGATATGAACCATTTAGTTGGCCAAAAGTGTGACACAGTTTTGTACTTTAACCCACTTCATGTCTAAATAGATATTGCATCATTCATAGTGATGTTAAGCTCAAGAAAATTCTTTTAGACTATAATTTTTTATCAAAGTTAGAAAATTTTTGGTTTTCAAAATGTAGATAGAGATTTCAACCATGTACTAATCACAAGAAGAGGAATGAGAAGGTATTTGTCTCTAGAATGGATATCCAATATTTTTATCACTCCCAAGGTTGATGTGTATAGTTTTGGTATGACACTCTTAGAAAACATTTTAGGTTGAAGAAATTTTGATTTAAACATACAAGATCTAAATAATTATTAAATTCTTTGAATGACCATAAATCAAATTCACTAGGGAAATATGATTAACATTATGGCTTGGGAGGGTGTCACAAAGTATGTGAATATTGAAGGTGAGAAGAGCTACTATTGTTAGGTTGTCATTCATTAAAAAGGATGAGTAGGCAATGCTAAGAATGGGAAAAGTGGTGTAGATATTGGAAGGTAAGATGGAGCCTCAAACTCTTCACATGTTGACCTCTACACTCATGGAAAGACAAGCAAACCAAAGTGACACTAATAGTGATAGGAATGGTAATGCTATTAGCTAGACTAATGTAAGTTAGGGATGCATTTTAAAATTAAGATATCTCACACAATATGAGCTTAATTAAATGTAACCTAATATTTAAATATAATTATAAATAATTAATATTAATTATCTTTGGTTTGATAGTGAGTAGGTTATTAAATTTTAAAGTTAATTTAGTTAAGAATTTTTAATTTTTTTAATTATTATTTAATTATCATAAAAATATTTAGATATAAACAAAATTAGATTTTTTAATGAAATTTCTTATAGTTTAACAATTTATTGTACAAATATTAAATTTAGTATTATAGTAAAAAAAGTTTAATTATTATACATTAGTCAAGTTGTATTAAAGTTTAATTATTTATTTAAAATTTATCAATAATAATTAACGAATCTTCCAAATGATGCATCATGAAGTGTGATTTAAAATGATGATAAAAATATTTTTATACTTTTTTACAAAAGCTTTTCAAATCATATTGTAAAGAACTATAGAAATATAATGCATCTAATTGATACTATTTTCATGAGAAAATTTTGTTTGAAAGTTAAGCTTTTTGAGATGGTGAGTATTAAAGTTTCAAAGTTTCAAAATTGATTAACTTATTGATGATGGATCATGATATGTGACTCATAACATTGATAAAAAAACACATTTTTTAATAAGTTTTTCAAAATCATATAATGAATCCTTTCTAATAAAAATATTTGAAAATATCTCAAGAAATTGTTAATGTTTTACATTTTTTTTTTCCAATGCAATATATTTCCAACTATTTTCTTATTGTTTCTCAAATAAAAATACAATTACCAGTTTAATTATTTTTCCAAATTAACCTTGACTATAACTTACCCCAAAAAAGACATTAATAAATTAAGATTCATATTAATCAATCTTTTAATAGTCTATTTTTAAAAGTTTTCATTAGAAATTTAATTGCAAATTTTAATTTTTCTTAATTGACTTTGACATCAACTTACCTCACCTACTTAAAGAAAAAGACACTAACAAATTCAATCCGCCAAAAAAACTTCCGTATTAATCATATTTTGTTAGTCTAATTTCTATAAAACTTCTCATTCTTAAAATTGTGACTGTTCTAAATGTCATTGAATTCAACAGCAATTAAAAAAAAGCCCTTTATAATAAAAGTAGATATTGTTTATATTTTTTAAGTGAATGAATTGTTTTTATAGAAAGAAGTTGTTTTAAAAATGGACTTAGAAAAATCTTTTCCTACCCCACCGAAAGATTGACAGGTGTAAGCTGCAGATTAATTGCAACGAGCGTTGGGAGTTAAATTTTGAAAAGAAAAAAAATATCATTGACTGTCAAAGCGCAAGAATACAAAACCAGCTCGCCACAGCTGCTAGGACTATCTTGGAGGCATTCTGTCGAACTTACGCGCAGGAACAGAGTTTAAATTTGAATGCCAACCTGTTTGAACGGAAGGAAGGGGCCCACATCTGGCACCTAAACGGTCAAAACTTAGAATGAGCTCTATGTGGATCCAACCCAAAAAAGATATTGAGAGACTGATTTTTCTGAGTTTTAATGGAGCGCTCTACTTCTACTATATATTCCAATCAACTCAATAAAAATGAGAACCAATAATATGGAAATGAAAAGGAATGGTCTCCTAGCATGTATGATCTTCGCTCTTACCATACTGATAATAATTTACAACTGTGAAGGGTTATTCGATTGCAGGGGAGATTCTCTTTCCTTGGGAGCCTCGCTTATTAGAAATCAGACAATAATTTCAAAGAATGGGACGTTTGAATTGGGATTTTTCAGCCCAAATGGAAACAGTAACTGGTACATTGGCATCTGGTATGCCAAAATACCAGAGAAAATGGTCGTTTGGGTGGCTAATAGGGAGAGTCCGGCGAAAAACAGGCCTGGCGTTTTGAGTCTGTCAAAAGAAGGCAATCTGGGACTATTTGATGCAGAGGGCACGTCTCTTTGGTCGGTCAACATATCAAACAAGTCCTCACGGGCCGTGCTATTAGATTCTGGTCATTTTTTAGTGCTGAGTGATGACAATAAATCTGAGACTATTTGGCAGAGTTTCGACAATCCTGTAGATACCTGCTTGCCCGGGATGAGGTTCGGTGGACAGCAAAAGCTCGTTGGTTGGAAAAACTCATTGGATCCCGCTCCTGGCCTTTTCTCCTTTCACTCTGAAGGTACTCAATTCGTGCTAACATGGAATAATTCTGTCCAGTATTGGGAGAGTGGAGTTTGGGACGGCAAAATTTTCAGTGCAGTTCCGGAAAAGATAAACCGAGACTACTACAATCTCACTTTTGAATATTCTAGCTCTGGTTTGTATGTCAATTATAAATTGCTGAATGGGATCTCACGTTTTCTTCAAGTTAAGTCCGGAGGAATACAAGAATATGCTTTGTTTGATGACACTAAATGGACAATGGTGTCGACTCGCCCCAGAGATCAGTGCGCCGTATATGGTCTCTGTGGCGCTTACAGAACCTGCAACTCCAACAATCTTCAGTTCTGCAGCTGCGCGGAAGGCTTCACCCCTAAAGACAATCGGGCCTGGGATTCGCAAGAGTGGTGGGCCAGTGGCTGTGTTCGGAAGAGCCCATTAAACTGCGGAACCAGAAATGGCAGCACTGACGAATTTATCAACCCTGGTATAACGTTGCCTGAAGATTCAGCTTCTTCATATCCTTCGCCCACAAAGAAAGATTGCCAGAAAGCCTGTCTCCAAAACTGCTCGTGCACTGCGTTTGCTTTCAGTTCTCCGTCAGGACCCTGTCAAATCTGGTCCGGATATTTGCTAAACATGCACAACTCTCCATCAAATATCAGATGGACGGTCTACATTCGAGTAGCTGCCTCTGCACTTCCAAAAGATCATAAATGGTCCTTCAAACTCAAAGCCATAAGCATGGTGAGTGCTCTTGCCTTTGCTTTGATTATGTTATCATTTTTAATGTGGCAGAGGTATCGGCTACGATCGAAGGAAACGTGTACGGATTCGTCGGACTCTTTTCTTAGAATGTTTAGTTATAAGGAGTTGAAGATTGCAACAAGGAATTTCAGGTCTAAGTTGGGGAGCGGAGGATTCGACACAGTGTTCAAAGGATCTCTAACAGACGGTACGCTTGTCGCCGTAAAAAAAATGAAAGATACAAGACAACATGATAAGCAATTCCGAGCAGAAATCAGTTCTCTTGGAAACATACAACATGGGAATTTAATCAGGCTTCAAGGGTTTTGTGCAGAAGGATCCAGACGGTTACTGGTTTACAATTACATGCCCAATGGCTCTCTAAATTCCTTATTATTCACTAGTAATTCCAAAAGTAAACGGAAGGTACTAGACTGGAAGACCCGATTACAGATCGCTTTAGGTACTGCACGAGGTTTAGTTTATCTCCACGAGGAATGCAGAGATCATATCATTCACGGCGATGTAAAGCCTGAAAACATTTTGCTGGATGGTAATTTTTTACCGAAGTTGGCAGATTTTGGGTTGGCAAAGGTTGTGGATAGAGATTTCAGCCGCGTATTGACCACAACCAGAGGAACGAGAGGGTATTTGGCTCCAGAGTGGATCTCCGGTCTTCCCATCACTCCCAAGGTTGATGTATACAGTTTTGGTATGACGCTCTTGGAAATCATTTCCGGCCGAAGAAATCTAGATTTAAATGTGCAAGATTCGAGTAAGTATTACTTTCCCCCCTGGGCTGCAACTCAAATTTACCAGGGGAAGACGATTAATATTGTGGATGAGAGTGTTGTAGCAGAGGCAGATATTGAAGAGGTGAGAAGAGCAGGCGTTGTAGGGTTGCTATGCATAGAAAACGAGGAGGAGAAGAGGCCAAGCATGGAACAGGTGGTGCGGATGCTGGAGGGGAAGGTGGAGCCTCAGTGTCCGCAGATGCCGAGCTCTGCAGTAATAGACAAAGGTGCAGACCAAAGCGACACTGATAGCGATAGCGATAGCAATAATATTGTTGCTTGTTAGAATAATATAAACGGGGGATGCATTTTAAAAAAGAAGCGAGCATGCTATGCTTAACAGTTCGTGTATAAGTTAGTATACATACCTTACATGCATATATTTAATAGTTTTAAAATGTATTGTACGTATTTTATTTAAAATATTATATTATTTCCATAGTTTTAAAGGTGAGAGGGGATTTATTTAAGTTGGGGATTTGGTTTATGTAGGGAGTTATGATTTTTAATTTAGATATTTATTCTTGTTATATTGAATATATATCTCATTTTTGAGTTATTCATATTAATTTCACCATTGATCTTGTTTTTAGAGTATAAGAAATTTTTATATATGGTTCTTTAATGTTTGTTATAAATGACAAAATTCATGACATTCAAATGGGTTAATAAGTTTCTCCAAAATATTTATGACATGGTAATGACTTTGATATTTCTTTTTACAAAGTAGATGTTAGTTTAGCCATTAATATTGTTGTTTATGTTTGTAAATTGCATGAGAATTATAGTCTTATAACCTATTATGTTGGTTCTATTCACTTGAGCAATCTTTCACCACATGGTGATGGATACTAGGAAACCCCAAGGTTATAAGCTTTTGGATTTTTGAAACTTGATTAATTCTTTATTCTTGATTTCAATACAATATGTGTGTACCCTTTAACAAACAATCTAAGGGTAGATCTAGTTTGTGTTATTTAGCATTATTGTACATAATGGTTGGATTCTTAAATGCAATTTTGTTGCTCAAACAAAAATGGTGTCCATGTATGATCTCAAAAGTTGAATATTTAATATATTTAGATTACTCTAAAAAAATTATGTTTTAAAAAATACATTATTTTGAGTCCATATGTTAAGGTTATGCCTTTGAAAAGCTTGTCAGTAAAGTCATTCAAATACCTTATATATAGAAATAATGTACAAGATGTGTTTTAACCTATAGAAATAATGATTAGATTATTCTGGTAGATAATAAAAGTGGTACAGTCATTCTCTGTAACAATAGAAAAAAAAGCATATCGAAGTGACATTGATAGCGATAGAAATGATAATGTTTCTCTTTAGAGTAATGTAAATGGGGGACCTAGTTTAGTGGGTGTTACTTTTGAGAAATTTTAAATGTATTTAAAGTAAGTTGTCTTATAAATTTTCTTTAAAAATTTAAGCTCTAAAATTTGTGATAGCTAGTGGTCTTCTAAATTTGAATTAATGTTAAATAATATAGTTCAATTTTTCTAAGGAGACATGTCTTGTGATACCTTAAAATTGTAATGATACATTCATATTTCTTATAAAACTATAATTGTAATTTGAAAAAAAAAATTATACTATATACTAATCAATCAAAGTTATATTATTAGACTTCATTACTTTGACAAGGTTGGGATAAAAAAATAATCATATCTAGCATTAGAAAAATTCTACATATTTGAGTAGAAGCCTACAATGATTTTCTCTATTTCATATCTAGTTTTTCTTTGATATTTTTTTCTCTACTATTCATTGTAAATCAAGACATTGTGAAGTGCATCTTCTTACCTATTAATATCTAACTTAAAATAAATATCCATTTGCAAACAAATAGATTAAAAAATAAAAATATAGAAATTTTTCGTGGATTAATTGGTAGGAATTTAAAGACTCTATATGACTAACAATGAAATTTTTTTGTTGGTTTTGCAAGTGGCTGCTGGTCTTTTCTGTTTATCTTTAGTTTGCAGCCTATTTTTTCCTGGATTTAATTTTGATATATCTTTTCATGGTTTGTAAACTTTGTGGTTTCGGGTCCCTGTAAAACCCTCTTGGAAGGGAAGAGGAGATGAGGCCAAGAATAGCACAAGTGGTGGGGATGCTGGAAGGGAAGATGGAGCCTCAAACTCTGCACATGCCAAGATCTGCAGTCATGGACAAACAAGCAAACCGAAGCAACCCTGATAGCGATAGCAATGGAGATGTTAGGTAGAATAACGAGAACAAGGATGTATTCTAAAGTGAAGTAGGAGCTTAAAAATGTTAGTGAACATGTTAGAATAGATAAAATATGAAATTTGAATAATATTTATTTTATTATATTGAGAGATTTTTTAATGAGGAAAAGTGAGTTAAGTATTAAAATCAACAATGATATAAAAAAGTGGAGAAAATGATGAAAAAACATATTTTTATTGATTGCCTGCAAAACTAATTACAATTGCCTCTATAAATAGAGGTCTTAGACATTTCAAGGACCTTTGAGATAATTCCATACAATATTTAATATATATACCTCTTTTCTATCGATTGAGTGTTCTTGGTAGAAATTTTGATAGCATGCTTGGTAGAAATCACTCGAAGATTCAATAAGTTGGTGGGAGAAATTAATACTCCAATAGAAAAAAATTGATTGTTTTTTTTATGTTTCATTATATTTTTATTTCATTTTTCTATTCTGTCAAGTACCACCTCCAATATTTATCATGGAAGAGCTTTTTTAAAATGAAATTCTCAATAAAAGCAACGAGACAACATTATATTATTTTGAACTTCTTTTCCATAGATATAATCAAGCATAGAAGACTTGCAAATGAATATTTATTTTATTATATTTTATTATTTAATAATATTTAATATGGAAATTTTGAAAATGTAGAATTAATGTATTAGTATATTTTATATAAATTATGAAACATAATTTTAAAATTATATTTATATAAAATATTATATATTTAACATATATAGTTTATTTAATTATATTTTAAATTTTTATATCATATTCATATTTTAATAATAATTATAATTATATATTAGATTCAATTTAAATGATATAATATATCTATTTTTTAATAGAAGACAAAGAGAGATTGGAGAAATAGATAATGAGAAAAAGATACATATAGAGAAAGAAGGGAGGAAAAGAAGGGGGAGCTGGAGAGAGGGGGAGAGAGGACGAAGAGTTAAAGAAAATTGAAATTAATTTTCAATTGGTCATTTTATGCCAACAATCTAGAAAGAGATGAATATATAGAGAGAGAAACCAAGATAGAGACAAAGCGAGATGGAGAGAGATAAAAAGAGAGGGAGGGAGAGAGAGAGAAAAAGTATAAAGGGAGATAGAATGAGGCACGCTACCTAACTAGTTAGTTATGAACTATTCATACATTTTCACATGTTTACTAAGGGAGTTAGGAATCTTTTTATAAGTCTCTAGTACACATGTGATTTTCTCCCCTAGTTTTCACATGGCATAAGAGTGATGTGGGAAAAAATGATTTAGGGTCTAAATTATACTTTCTCTCGACATTACATTAGAGAGAACCAAAATTGATCACGTACACCCATTTGGCTACTAACATCAATAGAAGAGCCAAAATTGTGGATCAAGGTTTTGGTTCTTTCTTTGTGGGAGGGGTTTTGATATTGATTTGATTATGCAAATGTATACCTAGGTCAACTATGAAGCTACAACAAACTAATGTAAACACACAAAAATGCAAAATTGAAACATAGAAAAGAATATCAGAATAATAGAGTGCAGACATAGAGGAACTTTGCATATAAATTTGGACTCAAACTATCTGGACAAGGGCATTAGTGCCTTAAACCAAAGAATGAAAATCTTAGGAATCTATGAATAGGTCTATGAAATTCATAGTTTGTAGGTTCTTCCTTTTTGGAATCTTCTTTTAAACTTCATTTGTTGAGGTTTAATTCCACTTATCCTAATTTATCGATATAGGAGGAATGAATGCTTGATCTTGCAATTAGGTCTTCAATATTCTCCCAAATCCACTTCAGATCTACCGCCTACACACAAGAGAGAGGTGAAAGGATTGTGTCATGTAAGGGGTTGCTTAAGTTGGGCCCTGTTTTGGTGTTTCCACTACCATAATGGGTATGATGATGTAAAGAATGCTTACCCTTGATCAAATACAGTAAAATTGATAAAACAAGTAATAAATGACAAATACTACAACTTGCCACTCATGTCTGCTTTCCTTGATGGGTTGAAGTCATTGTACTCATCTCATGCAAGGGGAATTAGTTGTTAGATTGTAATGTCCCTTGTGAGATTTTCTCTAACTTTTCAATTTAATGAGATAATTGTGTTATGATTCTTATGGTCTTGAAGGGAAATGTATGATAACTTAAGACAATGGCTCAATTATTAAGTCTTATCTAAATATGAGATTCTCTACTAAACAATAATATAACCTTCTTTAGCTGATGCAAATTCTAGTATAATGTTTCAAGAGAAATCGGTTATGAAATCAAATATAAATTCCAACATATAAGAGGTTTGATATATATCAGAAGTTTCTATGATTGTTACATTTCACCAATTAGACAATTGATACACAAATATATCTTTGGATCTTCTATTTATAAGATCGTTGCACCTGAATGGTTCCTTTGTAACATGTGATTAACTAACTATATTCTTGATATTTAAGAATCCAAATTTCAATCTTTGATTGCTCTTCCTATTATTTCTACTTGTGATCATGCAATTTGGATGTCATCTCTACTAAGTCTACTCTTGTTTCATGTGTCTTTCACCTTATAATGGGGTAGTAGATACCCCCTAATGGGCCTAGGAAATAGCTAGTTTTTTTTTCCTTTTAGTTTATGTATTTTAACATTTTAAGTTGTTTTCTCACAAAAAATAATGGACCTTATATATCTTTTATGTCTTTTATGCATCCTAAACCAGACTTTACCATGTGGAAACATAAATATGATATGATGTTTGCATGGATAAATGTGTGAATGTTTATGAAATTTAATATGATTTTGTGTTAATTCATGTTTGATTAATGATGTGTATACTTTAGATGAAACTAACCTCTTGAAACTAGAAGAACTATAGCCCATAGTAATTGGATTGACCAACCCATAGCCAAAGGATTCTAGGAAAATTGCAAGGGAGATTCTAGAATGCTGAGAAGATGATGGCTCCAAAAAATAATGGAGGTGATTGTTGAAGTGGTCAATCATGAGTCACTAGATTATCCAATAAGATGACAAGAGAAAGAAGTTTGTATTGATAAGGAAGCCAATGTGATAGCTTTCATAGAGCACGTCTATGTCAAACCATTAGGGCAGAGTTCAAATTCTATTTTTCTTCTATCTTTTTCAATTTATGATTTTAGTTGCAAAAGACTAGTCCTCTCCCTATTCTAAGGAGAGTGGACATATGCATTTAATTTCTATTTTTAGTCATAGCACATGAATAAAACTCCTCCTGAGCCTATATATTTGGATCGATAGTTGAGAAAAAAATCTAGTTAGAGGATATATTTTTGATAGTTCCAATTATGTTTTACAAACAATACTTCATTATTAGTTTTTTGTTATCTAGTTGTAATATATATACACTCATGAACGAGAGATTTATGAAGATTCTTGTCATGTTGTGAGAATTCAGTTATATGCAATGAAGATGTTTCAGTTTATTGTTATGATTAGTTGATTCAAGTAGCACATATTTGATTTTCCCCTATAGGTACAACTCAAGAAAGGGCCACTCGAGGTATTTTTCATTCACCTTAATTCAATTATTAGATTAGAAGATTACATTGTTGTATTCATTTCAAGTAGATTCTTAAATATATATACATGAATCATATCTTGTATTATAAATTATGATATATGGTGTTTCCTTGAGTTGTTCCTTGGAGAGGTTCATAAGTTAGAAGTAAGAGTCAATAGTGTTAATAAATTGCAAAGTTTAGATTTAGTAGTTAATTGCTACAACATTAAGCTGAAGGTGCCCATAGCATTAGTAGCAAATTAATTCATTTCCCTTGTTTTGCAAGTTAACCCTTTATTCCCTATTTTAGCCTTTACTATTTTATGAACATGTGTAAACCACCTAGATACTCAGTGATATATGTCATATAGAGTCCTTGAGTGCACATATAGTGTTAGCATCATTAAAATCTTACATAGCCCTAGTTGATAATTAAATGAAGCTTTTGTGATGGTTTGGTGAATTGTTCAACTAGGAACCTCTCCTCTAAATTGTGTGTCCATCCATAAACACCAAGTTGATTGAGCATTAAAAAGTCATTACATTTTTGCCACCATTGCTAGGGATGGTGCTACATTCAGGATTCTCCTATGTAACTTCTTCCTTTCATAGTTAGTGTTTTGTTTCCAAAATTAGGATAATTAGGTTTTAATCCATCAACGCAAAATTACTTACTAACAATGTGTAGGAACTGTTGATCTAAAGAGCCATAATCACTGTATGTGGAGAATATGAGACACTCAAGGAAGATTTCTCCCTTCAACATGCAAAATGTTATAGGATACTAGTGAACACAGTGATCAAAGCAAGGGTATTCTTGAAGAATAATCATCCCTAACACCAGTCCCTACACCAAAAATAGAGGTGGCAAGTCCCACATACATATCAACATCATGGGTGATGCTACAATTGAAGACCCACTAGAGAATGCAACCTTTGAGTTCCCTATAACCAACTACGAGAGGGATGTTGATTTGAAGAATATACCTCCTTCAGCAAGTTACTTGTCTTTTACGGGTTGGTCACGGAGGATCCAGATACCTTCCTTTTTGAGTTTGATGTGCTATGTAGAAATTATTATACCACAGATGCACACATGCTTAAATTATTTCCAACAACACTAAAGGATGTTTCTTTGAGATGGTTTATGGGTTTGGGAAGAGATGTTGTTCCCAATTGGAACACCATGAAGGTAAAGTTCCTAGAAAAGTACAAAGATTATTTGAGAGGCATAGACAAGAAGAGAGATGACATCTTCAATCTATGTCACAAAAGGAAGATGAATCATTGGAGGACTTTGTAGAAAGGTTCTATTTCTACCTTAAGAAATCCCATGAGAATAGATTCTCTAGGATGAATCTCTAAATTTGATATTCTTAATGGAGTTAATGAGGATTGCATGGATGCACTTAATCTAATTGGGGTGGGGGATATCTCCCAAGCACCATTTGAGGAAAATTTTCAAAACATTCAAGAACTATTCAAGGTCCTTCACCAAGAGGGGTAGAGGAGAAATGACATCTTCCATCAATAAATCATCCAATGCAATCTCAAGAGTGGAATTAAGAAATCTATTGTCAAATATGAAGGAGGATATCATCAGCCATTTGGCTACATAATTAGACACCCTTCACATCAAGAAGAAGCAAGAGGAGGTAGGATTAGCTCTTACAAAATAATTCCCATATTGTAGATAGAGAAAGACTAATTGCAAGTGTACGAAGGTGGTTAGTATATCTAAAGATAAGCAAGGGATATTAGAATTTCATTCATTGGAAGGTGAAGATGGAAAAGTATTCTACATAGCTCAAAGGAAACCATGGTAGCCAAGACAAGGTATGCCCCAAGACCATTTGAATTACAACATGTCATTTCTAAGTAACAATATAGATTTTCCTAGTTGGAACCCTCAATCCTAGGCCAATATGAAAAACCAACTATGTTCCATGCCTCAATCTAATTGGAATCAACAAAATATATGGCCACCAAAAAATTACCAAGGATCTAACTATAATTCCCAATGGCCACCCAACAAAACCAATGGCAACCTCAATGGAAAAGAGGTCAGCAGTGGAAAAATCAAAACATGAATTACCAATAGCCACAATAGCATGCCATTATGCCTAACCAAACAAATCTAGCACCGCAATCACCTAGAGCACCTCAGTTACTAGCACAACTTGCGCATAACCCCAATAGAAAGCATGTTCAATATGATTATACTAATGAAGTTGTTCAGTACCCTAATTATGTGGTAGAGGTGAGTGATTTCCACCTTAGGTCAGGGAAGATGTTGATTGGGTCTTCATCCCCTCATATCACTACATTAATTGATGAGGAACCCCTAATAGAGACCTTGGAAAACCAACCTAAGGAGACTGACTCAAATCCAATTAACCCAACTAATACAAGTCTAGAGCCTCTATTTCTTGAAAGATTAGTAGTTCAAAGGCATCAACCACAAGCTGAAATTGATCTATTAGGACAACTTAAAGATGTTTGCATCAAAATTCCCCTCACTCAAGCTATCAAGAGGTGCCTATTTACACTAAAATAGTGAGAGAAATATGCCTTTAAAATCCATGAAATAAGAAAAAATACCCTCATACTGTACATGTCTTACGATAACTTGCAAACATTATGTTGGGAAACATAATTGTCCCCAAGTATGCAAACCCTGGGAGCCCAGTTGTGGATGTCAAGATAAATGGAACTCTCATTAAAAACACCTTGATTGATTTAGGAGAAATTATTAATGTGATGACCAAAGAAATAATGCAATTATTACAATTAATAGAGCTCGAACTGATACTGGTTTACAATTTTTGGGAAAACTGGACACTGAACTGATTTTTTTTAACTAAATCTTCACTTTCAGGCTCCTATAGCGACTAAACACTGACGAATTTGAAGATGATGCAAACTAGTGATTTGTGAAGTTTTTTCTATAGATTATAAATTATTTTTTTTCAAAAATTTTGGAATCAGATTGCACTTTTTTTTCATCTCCTTCAAAAACTAGTGTTTATCAATAAACAAATTTTTTAAGGAGTGATGCTCACCGTATACAACATAATTTTTTTGGTATGAAGGATAAAATTCAATTTTTTTCAAATTAACATTTGTAACTATGATATCTAACCAATTCATTTGGTTTCGTAGTGTTTTATTAAATATTTTTTCCTTAATCAAGTTTCGAATTCAAACCAATTACAATTCAGACATAGGTGAACTGTATACAACATAACTTTTTCTGTATGTATAAAAAAATAAAAAAAATTAATGGATCAAGGACATCAATACCCAGCCTGAACATATTTTTCAAAATTTTATTTTGATAATCTACTATTTTTCCACATGTACAGAACAAAGAGCTTGATTTTCGATGAAAAAACTACATTCACAAGAAATAATAATTATATATAATAATCAAATTTAATTTAATTAAAATTATACATTTTTGGAAGCTTATAATAAGGACTACATACTTACAAAATATAAATTTTAAATGAACTCATTTGATCACCCAAAATGTAAATCAAAAGTGGTTTTTTATCAGTATTTTGATAGGTGTAAACGAGACTCTGTTATAGGTATGGTTTAAAACTAGAGGGGTTCTATCCAAGGGGGCTTGGTCTAAGGTGGTTTGATCAAACCCTCTTCAATTGGAATCATTTAAATGGAACTTTTCAAGGCTTAAATGAAGGATTGAGGATATTGTATTAAGACATTGTGTGTCAAATGAAGGAATTCAAGTGGACCCCAAGAAAATATAAGTGATATCAACACTCTATGTGCCTCAAAGATAAAAATATGTTAGAAGTTTTCTAGGATATGTTGGGTATTAAAATATATTTATCCAAGACTTTAGCAAACTTGTAGTCCCATTATTTGTTTTATTGTCCAAAGATGCAGAGTTTGAATGGACAATTTATTGTCAAAACTCCTGTGAAGCACTCAAGGTAGCATTAACCAAAACCCCTGTCTTGAGAGGACCAAATTGGACCTTACCTTTCCATATCCAAACATATGTTTCCAATTTTTCTATTGAAGTTGTGCTAGGATTGAAGGAAGGTAACAAAGAGTATGCCATTTAAGTTACACCAGAAAAATTTACAAGGGGCGGAAATCAATTGTACAGTGACAAAGAAGGAGATGTTGGTACTATTTTATGCAATAAATAATTCCATACATTATATTACAAGATATTTAATGTTCATACACACTAACCATATATTAATAAGGTATCTCATGAACAAACCAATAGTTTTTGGCAAAATTGTTGGGTGGTTATTGTTGCTTCAAGAATTTGGCATTACCATTGTGGAAAATCTAGGTAAAGAAAATGTAGTAGAAATTTTTCTATCCAAACTACCAACCAAATTAGAAGATATTGTTGATGATTATTTTCCAGATAAGAATTTATTTGATTTATCTTTTCATACACCTTGGTATGTAGATATTTCCTGCTATGTAGCAGGGTATACACCACCTCGTTTCTCACATATCTAGAAAAGAGGCAATTTCTACACAAGAGTTTTCCCTACTCATGGATCTAGCTGGATACTTATTCTACACAAGACCAAATAACATAATGAGGAGATGCATTAGAGAAGATGAATTTTATGATATCCTTAGACCATGCCATGATGAACCCTATGGGGGAAACTTTGTAGCAAAAGGGATAGCTCTTAAGATTCTCAACATTGATTATTATTGGCCAACTCTTCATAAAGATGTAGTGAAGTACACCAAGGGTTGTGATAGATGTCAAAGAATGGGAGACCAACAAATACATCTATGAAATTCCATTGCATCTACAGTTAGAAATATCACCATTTGAAAAATGGGGATTAGACTTTACTAGCCCAATTTCAACAACATCAAACAATAAATAATACATACTGGTCTGCACAAATTACCTGGCAAAGTGGGTAGAGGTTAAATCTTTATAGCTTGCAAGAGATGGGAATGTGGCCAAGTTTTTATATGAAGATATATTCACAAGGTATGGAGTTCCAAGAGAAATTATCACAAACCAACAACCCCAGTTTATATCAAAGCTAATTATAAAATTGGTTCAAGAGTATGAGATCAGACACAAAAATTCCACACCCTACCACCTTCAAGCCAATGGGTAAGTGGAATTCACCAATAGGGAATTTGAGGAAATTCTAACAAAGACAGTACAAATTCATAGGAAGGATTGGGAAACCAGATTGCCTGAGGCAGTTTGGGCTTATAGAACAACCTGAAAGACTATAACAGGATTTACACCATATGAATTGGTATATTGAAAGAAAGTAGTACTTCCTATTGGATTTGAGTATAATACATTAAGGACATCAGTTACATTGGGTATGGATTTTTCAAAAACACAACATGATCAATTAGACAACTTAAATACACTTGATGAAATCAAAATGGAGGCCATACACCACACTATACTTATCCAAAATCAAAGAATCGGATGGCATGATCAATTCATAAAGATAAAGGAATTTAGTACTGGTTATTGGGATCTACTTTATGAATCCAAATACAAGGACTACAGAGGGAAATTATAAACTAGATGGTTTGGTCCATATGAGATACAACAAGTATTTCCAAATGGAGTAGTGCAACTATAGATAATTAATGAATTCAGATTCTCATTACTGGTTAATGGGCATAAATTAAAGTTGTACAAGAAGCTCCATTGAAGAAGGATGACTTCCTTATTTCATTAACTCAGTTGTATGGACCTGAATCAAAGATTGAATCTGGCATAGAGATTAGACCTAAGATCAGAGTTTTAGCAACAAATATTACAATTTTTGCAAATGAATTAGTTGACAAGAAATGTAGCTCACCCACTGATGTTTCACAAGTATAATTTCACCACAAAATTCACTTGCACACACTAAATGGATGACAATAAAAGTAATTTATTTTCTTGCAATCAAAGAAGCAGTAGGGACCTATAGCATCATGCCTGAAGGTGACATTCTTTCAGAAGGGACATGTTATTGTAAGCACCTCTAACACTTGTCTAATAGTTATTCCATATTAACACCACATCCATCATAAATCTATCATTTCAAATTACATCCATCCATACATGCAACCACATATATTCTATTATATCCATTCGCACATATCATTTGCACCACATTTTCGATTACCATGTACCATGCAATTAATTTCACCTCACCTATTCCAAACACTCTACAACATTTTCATTCCATCATTCACCATGTGTCATGCATATGTTTCCATTAATTTCATATTTCCTCTACATGATTTTCATTGCAATTATGGTAAGTCATTTCACATTCTGCCACATGGAATCAACAATCACTTCACATGAGTTCAATTTCATTCCAACACAATTCTATAGGTACATGCATTAACTTATCATAAATAACATAGTGATTATTGATTTTCAACATGTTTATACATTACTTTGTGCATGCTTCATATCTAATTTTTTTTTCCACTACATTTCATTTAACTCTCTACCCAATCCATACCACTAAGTGAGGACACTCAATATCTTTAGTTGGGGGAGGTTTCCTTGTTTTCTTGATCTTCAAAAGCTCTTCGTAAGATTTTTTTGTTTTATTTTTCCTCCATTTTCAAATAATACAAGCGCAAAGGAGAGAAATAGGGTTAAAGATAGCTAAATTGAGAGGTTTCAAGCATACATGCATTGTGAAAGTGGTGTAGTTGGAGTGACAGATAAAGAATTAAGGAATAATATTAGAGAAAAAATTTATCATGGGTGGTGACATTATTTATAGAGAACTAGTAACATAGTCAACTATTGGAAGACAAGTTGGTATTGCCTAATTTTCAACAATCTACTTGGTTGGAGTACTTCTTGAAGCTTACAGAGTATAAGGAGGTCATGGCCCAAGAATTTTTTGTTACATTACAAAATGGTGTAGTAGTGAGAGGCTTAAGGATAGATGCCTCAGAAGCTGCCATTGCTAAAGTATTTGGTCTTCCACAGGAAGGAGAAAAATTTCCAACTAAGGAAGATGTTATTACATTGCCAAGGATGAATTCAGGAAACCAAGAGAGAACTAAGACTCATCTTCTCAAGGTACTAAAATCTAATCCTTACCTTGGTCTTGGGCTTCAGTTGCTTCCTACATAATTAAGTATTTAACATGTGATGGTAGGAAATCCTTGTTGTATACAATTCATTTTAAATTATTGAGTCATCTTCGCCATGATAGGTATGTGAATGTTCCAATTTTTTTAAAAATTTTGTTAAAAAGAATGTCAGTTGAATACAGGAAGAAAAAAAACAATTCAACATTACCCCATTTCTATTTGGTCACATTATTGATAAAAGGGAGTCTTAGGACTGGATCAATGTAGGATCATGGGGGTCCAAACTAGGCTCCTGAGTGGCAATGAAAATTTAGAAAAACAGAGTTAGGCAACTTGACATAAAAATTTGAATAGGTTATTAATATAATTTGAAAAATATGTAAGAATAGAATTTGTAGCAAATTGAATGTATCTTCTAGGATACTAGTCCTTTTTTGGAAAAACGTAAATCTATTTTGTGAAAATTTGAAATTTCTATATAGTAGTACTAATTTTTTAGGAAAAAGATAAAAAAATTAGGTGTATGTCTGACCAACCTAAGTACAAGAAAAAAAAAATCTAAGACTTTCAATATAAGTAGAGGACACATGCCTAGATGTGTTGCATTTTTTTTATATTTTTTTTGCAAGTAAATAATTAGTTATGATTTTTTATTAGAACATTTCAAAATTATTAAAATGTGTTTTTGTAACCACCATAACTTAGTAAACAAATTATGAAATTCAACTTTTAATCCTATAGTATGAGAAGCATAGAATGTGATGCATCTTTTAGATTTGAAAAATGTGAAATAGATTGAAAATTATAGAAGTTTTTCAATCAACCTATCAATCAAGACTTTAGTCATAATGTATGTAGAAAAACAATAATAATTATTTATCAAATTCAAAATAAGGCATATCTTATATTGATGGAAAGCTGAAAATTTATTCAATTATAAACCCTTTTTGGTTTCATCAAATTTGGATAAAAAAAGTCGTCATCCACAAAGGTGAACCTTTGGTAAACTAAGGAAATTTTGTACACAATTTTTTAGTTGACTTTCAAGGTATGACACCTTCAAGCCAAATCCCAAGGCAATGTCGAGCCTACTGATTTTTTTAGAAAAAATAGATATCTGTTACGTGCATTATTTATAATATTCTATATTACTATTAATAATACATAATATATAATATATTAATATATACTATATACTAATATATTATGTATTATGTATTATGTATTATGTATTATGCATTATGTATTATGTATTATATATACTATATACTATATTATAATATATATATATAGTGGGATAGAGAGAGGGGGTGAGAGATAGAGTTATCTAAGTACTTGGTGGGAGGGATAGAGGGAGGGACAGACTTGGAGAGAGGGAGAGAGAGAGGGGGGGTGGGAGGGAGTGAGAGAGAGATAGTTATCTAGGAAGGATGGGAGGGATAGATAGAGGGAGAGACCTTAGAGAGGAAGGTATATAGGGAGTGAGAGAGTTTTCTAGGTAGGGTGGGAAGAAGAGACTTGAGAGAGAGGGAGATATATTTATCTAGGGTAGGGTAGGAGAGAGATACCTGAGAGAGAGGGGGTTGGGAGGGATAAATGGAGGGACAAACCTGAGAGAGAGGGAATGAGAGAGAGTTGTCTAGGTAAAGTGGGAGGGATAAAGGGAGCGAGAGACCCAAGAGAGAGAGGGTGGGAAGGATAGATGGAGGGAGAGACATGAGAGAAAGGGGGTGGGAGGGATAGAGGGAGGGAGAGACCTGAGAGAGGGGGGAGTTATATTGTTAGGGTGGGAGGAAGGACTTGAGAGAGATATGGGGTTGGAGGGATTGAAAGAGGGAACATCCTAAGAGAGAGGGAGTGGGAGAGAGCGGGTTGGGGTGAGAGAGAATTGTCTAGGTACCTAGTGGGAGGGAGAGACCTAAGAGAGAGAGAGAGAACTAATAGGGAGAAAGAGAGAGAGAGAGAGAGAGAGAGAGACTTGAGAGGGAGAGACCTGAGAGAGGGAGAGAGGGTGGGAGGGATATTTATATGGAGAGACTTGAGAGAGAGGGAGAGATAGGGAGTGGGAGAGAACTTTTTCTAGGTAGGGTGGGAGGGATAGAGGGAGGGAGAGACCCAAGAGAGAGAGAGAGATCTAGGTA
Source organism: Sequoiadendron giganteum (assembly GCA_007115665.2). Classification (NCBI taxonomy): domain Eukaryota; kingdom Viridiplantae; phylum Streptophyta; class Pinopsida; order Cupressales; family Cupressaceae; genus Sequoiadendron; species Sequoiadendron giganteum. Next base: position 201,518,284 of record CM021104.1, on the reverse strand, counting down.
GGGTTTCCGAGGGAGAGACCTAGGTAGGGTGCTTGAGGGAGAGACCTAAGAGAGAGGTGGGTGGGAGAGATAGAGGGAGGGAGAGAGGGAGTGGGAGAGAGATAAAGAGGGTTATCTAGTTAGGGTGAGAGGGAGAAACCAAAGAGAGAACTAAGAGGTAGAGAGAGAGGGTGGTAGGGATAGAGGGTGCCAGAGACCCAAGAGAGAGAGGATGGGAGGGAGATACTTGAGAGAGAGAAGGGTGGCATGATAGAGGGAGGGAGAGACCTGAGAGAGGGGGGGAGTTATCTAGTTAGCGTGGTAGGGAGAGACATGAGAGAGAAAGTTATCTAGGTAGGGTGGGAGGGAGAAACTAGAGAAAGAGAGACACACATGTAAGAGGGAGAGGAACTTGAGAGAGAGAGAGAGACCTAAGAGGGAGATGGAGAGTGAGAGAGACTTGAGAGATAGAGAGAAACTTGAGAGAGATAGAGTAGAGAGGGAGAGAGAGAGTGGGACAATTAGAGAGGAAGAGAGTTGAGAGAGAGTATACTATATATAATATATAGTATGTATAATATACGATATATTATTTATATACTATATAGTATAAATTATATTATATAATATATACTATGTATTAAATATATTATATAATATCTATTAAATATATTATATATTATATGATATATATCATAATATATAATATTATGATATATTAATATATAATACATTTATTATATATTAATAATACATAATATTGGTTTAATGTATTATTTGGTTTATAAAAAATAAAGCAAATGGATATCCATTATAAACGGGTATCTATTATTTATTGTATAAGATTTGAAGCTTTTCCTATGCATACATATTAATATATAATATTATTTATATACTATAAATAATTTATATATAATATATACAATATCTAGTATATATTATATAATATATACAATATATAGTATATATTATATAATATATAGTATATAATATATAATATACAGTCTATATTATATAATATATAGTATATGTTATATAATATATAATAAATAATATATCATAATATAATGTATCATACATTTATTAATAGAACTGTGGATGCTAAATCTGCAAATACTTAAAACAAACAACTATTAACATTGTTAGTTAAATTAAACAAATCAAATAGAACATCCCTATGAAATACCTAATCATGTTCAAATATGCAAACTTAGATAAATAGAAAAAAGACATGAAAGCACATGAAAACATGAATAAACCCTTATCTCATAGTGAATTGGTGCTCCTTGATGTGAAAAGAGAGCCCTTTCCCAATCCCTGATAAGCAAAAGATGCTAAGATGATGATGCTGAAAATGCAAGAGATTTTGCATCAAGCTATGTTGTAGCCAATTTTGTCCATTTGGAGTAGAAATGCTTTGCATTTATAGATTCAAGGTTGAAAGATTGAAGGATTTGGATTAATGTGGGATCATTCATGAGCCAATGACAAGATGCCACTTCTCAAGATGTGAGAGGATGAGGTTTGCGCACATTTTGGTCAATGCGCCAATTTGAAATTTGAATTTGATGAAGTGACATGTTTAGGGGGATGAAAGATGAATTAAATGTCAATTTTGACTTGTGCAAGAGACATGTAAGAGCTCTTAAATGCTTTGTTGGATGTACAAGTCATATGAGAGGGAAAATTCAAATTTGGAGAGTATTCCCTTAAAGATGCCAAGTTGGAGGAAATTAAAAGAAATAATAAATCAAAGAAATGATTTATTGGTGCAAGTGGATGGGTTAGTTAAGAGTTTAGATTTGACTCAAGTTGAGTCAAAAGCTAGAGAATGGGTGATTATGATTAGAGGTTAATTAATTCAGATTAATTAACTTGGAGGAATTTAGGGGTTTTGATATTTGATTTAAATCATTTTGATTTATTGAATCAAATAAGAAGAGCTTAAGGACTTAATTATATAATTTGATTTATTTAATTAAGTACGATGAAGCTAGGGAATTAATCAATAAATTGTTTTAATTGATTAATAGAAGAATTGGATGTTAATTAGAGTGAATGTCTATTTTACGTGTTTACATTTTACCCCTCTTTGAAGCAATTCACTTGTTGCATTGGTTCAAAGAATGATGTCGGGACATCAAAATTTAAAAAAAAAATTGCTTTTTTTCTAATGCCCCAGTGGAAATAAGTACGCTAGTACATTTCCCCCTCGAAAGATCGAGTGAAAAGATTCGATTTGAGGTCGATCTCATGACAAAGAGGTTCAAAATGGATGTATGGAAGGTTAGACTAACAAATCTATATGATAATGATGATGTAAATAAGATGTTTGTAAGATGCTTAGAATAACAAATCTATATTATTTTAAACATCTTAAATTATTATGCCAATGAGATGGATGAGACGCATGATGTTGTCCTATGATGATATGATGTGATTATGCAGGATGAGAGTGTGGATGCAAGATGGATGCAATGTTAGCGTGAAAGAGGATAGAAGAGCGAGATGCATAAACCCTTGAATCCAAGAAAATGTAGAAGTCCAACAAGTCCACTAGTCGTCGAGACTTTATTAGATATGATGATGATTGATGATGATGTATTGCTTATCCAAGGATGGGAGAGATAAAAAGCATAACTTTCCTTATGTTTGATAACACACATAGGTATGATGCATCAAGGTATAAAAAACTAGGATGATGTTGCACCTAGTGTGATGGAATTGGACTCAACAATCAGATAGGAGTTCCCTTGTTCACACTTGACATACAGAAACCTTGCTAGGATGGACCTAACAAAGCAAGTATTCGCAAAGTTATATTACAAAAAATTACAACAAGCACAACAGACAAAAAGATAATGATCATTGCCTCATTCCTTTCTCTCTAAACCTATTTTGTTTAGGCATCATCCAGAGGTCCTTGAAATGAGTGCAAAATAAGATAAGTCAAAAAGACCAGATAAAGTAAACAAACAAGCTAATGTTCTTCATACCGCTAGCCAATTCTAAACTAAGGTGATACCTGATGCTGATGACCATCGTCGGAAGGTCACATTCCTAGGACATGTTGTGATCGGGGTTTTGATGAGATTGATTGGATGATAAGCTATTGATACTGTGGACCCTAGTTTTATACCTACACAAAGAAGGCAAACAAACACAATATTAGATCATATGCAAGTTAAAAAAAAGGACTCCCCATGAAATCCATTTACAAAAGCTTAAACTAGGAAAATGAAGAACAAAATACGAAAATGAAAGTAAAATCCTAATTAAGCAAGAAAACTCATGATCCCATGGGGGAGTTAGTGCTAATTGATGTGTCAAAATAAGCCCCTTTTCCCAACTCCTTTTTAAGCTTTGATGATTTGATCCACTTGATGGTTGAATTCCTACATAACCTAGCTAAGAACTTGATAAAAAGATATGAGAATGGCTATGCTTGAAGATGAAATTGAGTATAATAAGTTTACTCAAGTTGTGGATGTTAGAATGAGAGGAAGAGTCTCTCATTTATAGATTTCTAAAATGGAAGAGAGAGTGGAATTGAGAAATGTGGGATCATTCAACTCCCAATGGCCAAGTGCCACTTGTCAAGATGTGAATGGTTGAGGAATGAGCATATTTTGGTCAATGTGCATGATAAATGCCATGAGATTCAAATTTGAATGTGACATGTTGGAGGGAGAAAGAAATAGAGTTAATGTCACTTAGCTCAATGCACAAGGACATGTAAGAGGAGTGAATGCCTCGTTGGAAGTACCCATCCACTTGGATTTTCAATTCAAATTTGAGGGAATATTCCTCCTTTATTCTATGTTGAGAGAAAATAGGCAAATAAATAAATCAAAGTAATTGATTTATTGTGCAAGTTCCATTCTCTAGAGGATTTAAGTGATTACGATTAAACTAATCAAGATTTGATCAATTTAATGAGAGATTAGATGATTTGACAATTTTGACTTACATTTTAGGATTGATTTAAATCAAAATGAGAGGAAAATGATTGAAGACTTAATTAAATAAAGATTTGATTTATTTAATTAAAGAGGGATGATGTTGGATTTAAACCAAATAAAGATTTATTTAATTTAAATGAGATGACTTTAGGGATTTAATTTAAATAAAATGAATTATTTAAATGAATGGGGATAGAGGTTTAATTAAATTAAATTGATTAATTTAATTAGCAGAGGAGAAAGAGCTAATTAAATAAATAGTGATTTATCTAATTAAGAGATGATAGGTGATGAGAAGTTGAGAGTGTGATTTGGGAATAAATGACGTTAGTAAATCAGGATCTAGTGTGTCAGATTGAATTGTACATTTTCCATGTCTATAGATACTCCGAGTTGACCAACTTGCTGACTTATAGATCTAGACTTGAGAATTTTGATGATTAGGTTCGCCCTTTTGGACCTGCTAGACTTGCTTCTAATTTCCTATAATGCCCCACCACACAACCCTAGAGGAAGTTTCAATTCACAATAAAAGTGTACTATTTTATTTTTTATTTAAAGCGAATTAAACATACATGTTCATCTACAATTGAAAACATCCCCTAAGGCTACGTAACTGAGATTACTTAAACCCAATTAACATACATCATCTAAAATTCATAGCATTAATAACTTTATGAAATAAGCATCATACAACATAAGGATACAACATAACATAATAAGATAAACATCCAAGATATAATTTCATAATCATTTTAATCAAATAGTTACATCACTCATTCCCAGAATGACGCAATAGTACAAATTTATTACATTACGAAATTCCACCTCATAAATACAAGAGGGGTATAAAACTTATTACAATTGGAAATACAACAATGCGAGAAACATAATAAGAACCACGAGCTGTCCAATTGGATGTCTCACCACCAAGTACTAAAGATCAAGGGGGACCCAATGGTTTATGGTGCATGTTCCACCCAACCAAGTGGTACCCGAAGGCCCACCCCCCATGCTAGGAGATAGTAACAAAGTAACATGGACAAAGATCTACAACCTCTAGCCAAAGGTAGACTCATATTGACACAAACTAACATAATCATAAAAATGTACAACACAAGTACAACTCACACATCACTGACATAGGTCACATTGCTTCCAAACATTAAAAATATCAAGTATGTTCAGAGAACCATACACATAAAAAAAATAACTATTGTCCTAGACAGAGTGTCATCGCATAGTTAGTCATGTGATCTCCTCTGGGCATTCTTCATAGGCTCTGGATTTCCTGGTGACCTCAACCGAACCCTGGCCCTCATGCTCACTCATGTGGCATCAAATACCTCTCATAAGGACAAGATAGATGACCATGCCATTTCAGGCATTCCCACTCATCCCAAGTCTAAACGAGCCCTTGTGTCTATGAGTGAGGTTATATTATTTTGATTAGTGTGAAAGGCATCCTAATCATCTAAGTACATTAATTTAATTATCACTTGATTAACTCACTTATGAAGGTTACCCGGTTTACCTCTTTGGGCTTCGATGCCTAACATAAGCCACTCTTCTAATGGACAACACACACCCAAACAATCCACCAAGGGAATCACAAGTGCATACAAACTAGGCATCATAACCATTCCATCTCAAGGAAGAAACAAATAACAGAACTCACTCCAAACATCTTGGAGGCAACAAGACACAAAGTCCACTCCTTTCACAGGAGGTACAAGACATCCTCATTCATGGAAACTGGGTAAACTACTGAAAAGACACCATGCACTACCCAAGGGAAAAACAATTGGTTGACATAATGAATCGACAACCCTCATCCTCTAAGATCTTCTGGAAGACTTACGAATTTGGACTAACACTTAATCCCATATCCCACAATGCAACCTGATGACATAGCTACAAAAAGCATTCAAGTCCTTAATCAAATCTAATATTTGGATTTCTTAAACCCATACTCATTCAATAGGTAACATTGACAAAATCAAAGGTACAATAATAGGGTTAACTCAAATAATCATAAAACCCTTTTTCCCCAATCACGAACATAAGGAAAAGTAATAACAACAAGCAATGGCAAGGGAATATGCTATTTTTGGATATATTAAATTCATTTCCCTATTTAATACTTTTAAGCAAATAGCCAATTACTTCAATCAGATAAATAATAAACTAAAATAATTACCTTTACTTTTACAAGGAAAGGGTAAATTCAAATTTAACAAAACAAATTATTCAATTTGCATTTAAATCATAATATACTCATGCAAGAAAATATATCTTTTAGTTACACAACTAACACATCTAATTTCTACAATTTATTTAAATTTCTCTATTTCATTTAATTTTCTATTATTCCTCAATCAACATATCATTTTACAAAATTAATTAGAAATACTATTGTTTAAATTTTCAACATCACTATTTAATATATTAATATATATTCATAATATATATATATATAATAATTAAATATAAACCTAATAAACTACAAACAAACTATATATATACATTTATATAAATATATATAAATATATATAAATAAATATATATTTATATATATAAATTTATTTATTTATATAAACACCGAATCATGTTTGAAATCTTAAAATAAATAATAATTAACAAAAAGAACTTTAACCAGAATGAACCCCGAAATTCATCAATTTTCGGACGGGCATGCGCAAGAAGGGACATTGGTTTTCATTTATTATACATATTTAAACAATATTATGCCAGTGGTGCACCGGTTGTACCTTGTACCGGTCGGCCACATCCACACAAAGTAATTGTGGGCGATGCTTCCCATGGGACAGTGTGTCCCCCTATAAGGTGGGCGCGCTGTCACATGAGCAACACCTTCCCCACCCTTGTACCAAAAGGTGGATGGTGGGGCTTAATCTCCCACCTCCACAGTGTAACATTTAAATGTTAAAAATAAAATTTTCAAACAATTTTCAAAAGCCATTAAAATTCATCTGAATTTCGTACAGGCGACAGATAATTAATCCGCGCACGACGATTTTCATAGATATTAAATAAATTAAAAACTCCAGCATTAACAATAATATATATATATATATTATATGTATATATACATAAGTATAATACATATAATGTATATATATATATCTACACAGAATTATTATAATGGTAAAATTGAGCAAAATAAACAAAAACAACCACCTATAGGAAAATAAATAAAATTTTCCAGAAAACCTTTTTAGTTCCATAGAGGTTTAATAATTAATTCTTTAAGCCATTTCTTCAAATTTCAAACAATACAAAATAGGAAAACTAAAAGGGATCTAGAATCCTCATTTGTAAGTTTTCTACAGAGGATTTGTTTTCAAAAATAAATCTAATTATTTTCTATAGGGATAAAATTTCCTAAAACAATCTACTTGTGTTGCACAATCAAAGGTTTGATTAAACAAACAATACTACAATTTCCTCAAATAAAAATCAAATTCTACAGACTATTGTTTTATAGTTTCACAGAGGAATTTTCAGAGGAAAACAAAACTTCCAAAATCCTAGTTAATTAACATCTAATCTCCATTAATAAATTCTAATTCCCAATGAATTTAAAAAACAAATTATTTAAAAAATATCTATCTGCTTTAAACAAATCAAGAACAAAACCACAGAATAAAACCTGAAGTTTGAAGCTATAGGAAAACAAGATTTCTGAAGAAGAGCCTCCTCCAAAGATCTCACAATTTCTCTTCAACTGTGCAGTGAATCCAAGCAAGCAACCAATCCAATAGCCCAACCAATATCAACAAAATTTTCTCAAATCAATTCTACAATCAAAAATTTCTTCCAACCATTCCTTGCGCAATTTTTTACAAATATCCTCTCCAACTTGAAAAAACTTTTTTTTTTCTCCTCAAAAACTCTCTCGTGAATCAATTTGCAGCCAATTCCTCTCATTAATTAAACTCACACTTGTGGCATAAATCAAAAATATCTTTAACAACCAAATCCACTTTTTATGCAAATCATGATTAAAATATCCTAATATTAATTAACTCCCACATTTTGAAAACTAACTTTTCTCTTAAAATACAATTTCAAATCACTTTCAATTTTCTTTGCTTTTTATATAATATAACCCACATAAAACTTAATTAATTAATTTTAATTATTTAATAAATAAATTCAATCCTTTTGAAACTAAATTTAATTAATTAAATAAATTTAATTTGATTCTATTAATAAATTTAAATATAACTTCTAAACATAATTTTAATATTAATTTTAATTAATCACCACCTTTAACCAAAGCAATTTATTCTAAAAATAATTTAATGAACAAGCACCTTTCAGAAACCAATAACCTTAAAACAAGGTAAACCATGACTCAACAAACAAGACTGATGACACACTAAGGCTAGGGCGTAGACTTGACACATGTTACCTATCTACTATCTCCCGTTCAACTTAACCATTGGATCAACACACTCAAACCTGTGAAACCAGGTGGAGTTGATGTCATGTACCTGCAACTTGAAAACCAAGTAAACAACATCATATAATATAACCAACATATAATAAACACCGTGAAGAAGAAATCACGGATTCGTAGGGCACTCGCAAGTGAGTGATGCGAACCCGTCCCCTTCACCAATACACTCATCAAGACTGACATTTACATCTTACTTAATAATCTCATATTAAAATCTCATGTTATAACTACTAACATCATTACATCATTAAAGCATGTAAAATAAATCATCAGATAAACCACATCACATCACATAAAATAGTCCGTTGGTCTATAAATAGCACTCAATTACACACACAAGATAAAGTATCTGAATATACAAAAACATAATTCAAAGCAAAACAAGGACACATTGTCTAGTCCATAAAGAAAAATAGAGGGGTGTTACATTGCCTTACCAAAGGATGAAGGCGACAATGATTTATTATGAGTGGTGATTATTGTGGGTGAAACCGAGATGAGACAGATGCACCATTTTTAGTTTTTTCAAATGTTTTGAGGTTGTTTCGGGATTTTTGAGATTTTACAAATGTTTTTGGAATTTTCAAAAATTTCAATGTTTTTGGTATTTTCGAGATTTATGACCAAGAACCTGACTTAAAGACCTATCCTAGGGGTCTCGGGAGCTAATCCATAGATTAGTCTTGCCTACGTTATACACACAGAGACCACGTAGTTCGACTGATGACAAACTTGACTCAATGATGAGATAGATGGGAAAATGGATTGCCATTGTGACGGATGCCTAAAGGACTGACCTAAAATGTGAAATAGATGGGCAAACGGATTGCCATTGCGACGAACGCCTAAAGGACTGGCCTAAAATGTATCAGGGGATGATCAAAGATCAACCTTGCCTACGTTCAAGCTCCGAGATGACATAGTTTAGCCGACATGTTTTTTGATGATTTTTGACTTTTTGAGATGTTTTGGGTTTTGAATGATTTGAATGATTTGGATATGGATATGTGATGATATCAGTGCTCTATTTTAGGATCTTGTTGAAAACCAAGCTAGGGTTGATTGATCAGATTGATGGATTTGTGATTATAACATTGTTGAGGATACACAACAATGCAAGGATAGTGTTCAACAACATGATGATTGGGAAGGATATCCTGAGATGGATTGGTTGGATTTTGATTGATCAGGATTGACAAAGCTCGATTTGGAACAAAATTGTTTTTATATTGATTGTTCAAATTGATTTTCGATGAAGGATAAATTTTGATAAGGAATGTCTTCCTGTCAAAATATGCCATGGGCTAGTGATTTGGATTTTTGGATCATAAATGTTTTGACCAATTTGATTTCATGTTTGCTAATGTTCGGATCACCACATAAGTTGGAGGATATAGATCAAGATTCATTCTCGAAGCAAGATGTAAATATCTGCCCCCAATGTCTGGCAATGTATGGAATTTCATGGGTGGATGCTTGGATAGGTATATGAATGGATAGATATGGTAAGCATGCAAAGGATGCCAAGGATTATCTTGCGATAAGATAAGGTATTCGAAGAGAGGATGCACTCATTTGGATAATGCTTCAAGGCCCAAATAATGTTGGATTGGATAGGATCAATGAAAATGTTCCATGTCAAGATGTTTACCATAAGCAAGTGTAAATTTTGCACTAAACCTTTATCAAGATCAAGATAAGGTAGATGGGTTGGATAAATGGTTCATGGATGAACGGATGATATGGATGGAATGTTGACTTTATTATGGATGTGATAAGATGCTTTCACCTGAACTGGTGCACAAAAATGCTTGATTCTACACATGACGCCTGTTTTCCAAGTTTTCATCATGGTACTTGCCCAAAGGGCCACCGAAGTGGTTTTCGCTAGAGGAAAATTTTGTCTTTACTATTTTCAATCCTTTTTCTTTTTTTTTTGGATTTTTGTATTTTTGTATTTTTTTGTATTTTTTTGAAAGATTTTAAGCTAATGTTGAATCACCTGGTACTACTCACATTGATGCTTCTATCATAATGTGCCATCAATATCCTGCTTGAAGAAGCTTATTTTCCAAGGTACGCACACTTGAAAGCAAATTTTGAGAAATATGTTTTACTTTACTGATATCGGAGTTAACTTTGTCTTTGTGCACACAACACAATAGAGTGCCTTCTGAATCCTTATGATGAAGGATCATTGCCAACACATGGTCAATGTGAGAATTGGATATCATGTGTGGAGGCATGGATGGTGGACTGTGCTTAGTAATAGTAGATGGATTGGTTGGTAGTTTGGAATCTTTGACTTTCCAAACTTGGGAAGATGAGCAATGATGGGTAGATACGGAAGTGTGTATTAATTAGGACCAACAACTTGATATACCTTGTACGTCGCTTGAGAAGCCTTCTTTTTCCTTTGTGGACATCTTTGATGGATACTTTTCCCTTTTTTATTTTGCCCCATAGTTTCTTTGACTGATAGAGTTTGATAGGGATAATATTTCTTTGTATTTTTTGATATCCATATGTATTTGATTTTTTCAATATGCTTCTTAGCTTCTTTTGCTTTGATAATGTTATTTTTGTTTTGATTCACATGTTTATTTTGATGTTGGTCCCAATTTATGGATGGGGTGATGGGTGGATGAAGACTCATGATGTGGTTGGTTGTAGTATTGGCATTGGTTTCATTATAAGGATTATTCGTGCCCCCTATATTGATGTTTGTTTGAGACGAAGTTGCCCCCAGTTTTATAGAGGTATCACTAATATATTTGTATCCATTGATTGTCAAATAATGAAGGCCTTGATTCTTAGGATTGCCAACAATCTACACTAGTTCCAGGATACCCTGTTCATGTAGGCCTAATCCTCAGCCTTGATAATTCATCCATTGAAACATTTTGTTTGCAATAAGATATGATTTACCTTGGAAACAAGGTGCTAATCCTTTTCTGCTCTATCATGGATCTTCAAAGGTGATTTCTTCATTGATAAGATAATTTTCCCTTAAAAAGGTGAGTGATCCAGGTTTATAAGTGATATGACCCTCCATAAGTGGGATAACTTCTTGATTGATCTCTTTGGCTTGATCTTGTGAGCTATCAAATTGTAATGCTCCTTCAAGAGGTGTTGATGATCCACTATCCACATAAAAGTCTTCCTCATGATTCATTTCACAAGATGTTTTATGACTTTTGTAGGATCCTTCTTCATGATCTATTTATGCTATGTCTCCACAGGATACATTTCTAATTTACAACTTCTGTAGAAGCCTTTGTCATGATCTCTTTCTGATATGTCTCTAGGTTTTTCTATATCTTGGTCGTGTGTACAAATGTTAAGAGTAGGAGACTCTTGCTCCTTGGTAATGATGTCAAGAGTATGAGACTCTTGTTTTGAATGAATATCATCTACATGTCCATCCAAAGAAAGCATCTCACGGGTAGGCGAAGGAATATGTGCTATATGAACGTGATCATCATTTGTGACATCTTGTATGGATAGGAGAGTTCCCATTAGATCATTGTAGTATCTTGGAGATACAAATTCTTGAACTTGAATGATTTTAGAATTGCTTTTGACATGCTTTGGATCAAGTTCTTGACATGGGTCAGTTTCAAAAGATGGATTGCTTACAAAGGGTCCTTGGACATTGTCATTGGGAAGTGGCTCGATATTCTCTTGAGCTTTAAGTGGATTTGGATCAAATGTTGAGCTAGGGATTCCTTCAATATCTGTAACCATGAGGTCAAAGGATGCCAATATGTCTTGGGAAGGACCATTGCTATACTTTGATGGAAGATGTTGATCATGCTTTGGAATGAATTTTTGAGATATGTCCTCTAACTCATAAGGTGGTGTAGAGATATTTTCAATATGATCATTGGTCGATAGATTGTGGATTATGTCAATAGGATCAAATAATTTCAACACTCCTTGAAATAGATCTCTAATAAGTGTCTCTTGATGTATGGTGAGTTGATCATTGGATGGGGTAGAAACATCTTCAAGGTGTTCATTGATGGGTTGATCTTGATCATTGTTTTCAACAATTGTGTTGGAGAGATTGCCAATGTGTTCAACCATAGGATCAAATGATGTTAACGTTTCTTGAATTGGATCATTGTTGGGCATCGTTTGTGAGTTTTGATCATGATTGAAAAGTGGCTCTTGGTGTCTATTGATTTGATCATTGGTTGAGGTGGAAACATCTTCAATGTGCTCATTAATGGATAGATCTTGATCACTGTTTTCAACAATTATGGTGGGGAGGTTTTTAATGCTATCGATAGTGGTTGAACTCGTATTATTGTCCCCAATAGTTATTAGCTTTTGATCAATTAGGTCTTGGATGATATTTTTGAGTTGAATACAATTTGATGTTGTGTGTCCCTTTGTTTTGTGAAAATCACAAAGGTGTTCCTTGTCATACCCTTGTGGTTTCGCCATGGGCTCTTGATAATTCACATAAATAGGGATTTTAATGATATTTTCTTGTATCAACCATTGCATGACCGATTCAATGGGTTCCCCAAGTGGTGCATATTTTCATTTGTTACCTTGTGAGATTTGCACTTTAAATTGACCTTGTACCGATTGATTTTGGAGATGTGGTGATTGATCTTTTGGATGTGGTGATTGATCCTCGAGATGTGGTGATTGAATTTTTTGTTGATTTTGTTGATCTTGATATCCAATTTCTTGGTGTTGGAGATATTGTTGGGTATGTGCAAGATCATCATGGAAAAAAAAGGTCCTTAAGTGGCAATAAAATTCAAAAAAAATCAAAGTTAGGCAACTTGACGTAAAAATTTGAATAAGTTATCTATATTATTTCAAAAATATGTAAGAATAGAATCTGTAGAAAATTGAATGTAGTTTCTAAACTACTAGGTTTATTTAAAAAATTAAAAAATCTATTTTGTGAAAATTTGAAATTTCAATGTAGTAGTACTTAAATTTCAAGGAAAAAATAAGAAGTAGGTGTCTATCTAACCACCCTAACCACAATAAAATGATAATATTTTTTTATAATATTTTAGATATAATTAGAGGATTCATGTCCCAATTTGATGCATATTTTTTTGTAATTTTTCCAAGTAAATAATTAATTATGATTTTTTTATTACAACTTTTAAAAAATATAAAAAATTGTATGTCTGGCCACCTTAACTTGGTTGAAACTTCATGAAATTCAATTATTTTATTTTTAATCCCATGGTATGTGAAGCATAGAATTTGACGCATGTTTCGAATTCAAAAAATGTGATACCATTTGAAAGCTATAGATATTTTTCAATCAGCTTATTAATCAAGACTTTAGTCATAATCAAAAATAGAAAATTAATAATAGTTATTTATTAAATTTAAAGTAAAGCATAATTTATATTGGTGGAAATCTGAGAATCTCCTTTAAAAACCCTTTTCATTTCATCAATTTTGGGTAAAAAAAAAGTCATCAACCACATGGGTCATCATATCACTTACATATCACCACTTTTTGGCCCATCATGATCCTGCACATACCCTGACATTCCTGATGTGGTTGTGGAGATATCTCAATGCTTTGATGACATGGTTCAACCAATGGAAGAGTGTATCAATTTTGGGGTGGAGATGTCTCTTGGTGCAATGGATCAACTACTTTGGCAAGTGAAGCAAATTTGATCTTGACACCTTTGATATGGTTGACTTTGTCATAGAGCAAGTAGATTTGGAATGCATCGTTGTGTTTCTTACCTGGGATCATGGACTAGTTGATTTTGGATAATGCTCTGATTCGGTGTGATGTTTATATTCGGTATGATAGATTGAAATTGAACATTGTTGTGGTTGGGAATCATATTTCCTTGATTTAGGTAACTTTGATTTTGCATGGGGCTACCTTGACTTGGATCATTACATGGAGTTGCCAATATACTGTTGGGATTTTGAACAACATTGGTTTGATTTGCCAACATATTTATCCCAAAGTTTACCAAGTGCGGATTCGATATGTTCATATTTGTCAAACTTGTATTTGGCATGTATGGATTTGGTGGGATAATGTTGTTTGGAATAAGAATCATGCATTGACTGTTTGGTTCATAGATTTCTAGGTTTAGAATTTGATTTAAATCTATAATTGGGAAAGGTGTTCCAAAATTTAGATTAGGCATACTTACATTCGTTGTACTTTTGGGGTTTGGAGGAGATAATGATGCCATGCCTAAATGTGAGTTTTGATAATCAATTGGTATTGCAAGACTTGGATAGTTTGGTTGACTTGGATTACTCATGATGTATGAGTCTAGTTTAAACTCCATGCTTTTCTTGTGTTTTGACCTTGTTGCAAAAGTGAACCTCTAAGGTGTTTAGGATCAATGATGAGATGAAGGATGACAAGGGTGAATGATATGGGTGTTTAAGATTTTAGGAACTTTGGATCAATGCTAGACTTTAGGACTTGATTTTATTTTATTCAAATTGAGGATAGTTTGACTAAGTGTGTTAAGTCAAACAAGGTGATAACATGGATTGGATAATTTAACTAAGTGTGTTAAGCCAAACAAAGTGATAATGAACTTTTAAATCCTAGGAAGTTATATTATCCTAGAGTAAACTTGTACATAAGAGGATCATTTGGCTAGGTGTGTTAAGCTAAACAAGGTGATTTTGAACTTGTAAACCTTAAGAAGTTGTGTTATCCTAGAGGTAAATTCACTCAAGAGGATTGATAATTTGACTAAGTGTGTTAAGTCAAACAAGGTGATGTTGATTTTTTCTAGAAGTCTAGCATAAGTGATGTTTTCAAAGTTCCCCAAAGTTTGTTAATGAGATGATGTTGATTTTGATGGTTGAGATGGGTGAAGTGTTTGACTTGATCCTAGATGAATCTAAGAGGACTTGCTTACTAGACCAAGATATTGAAGAAGAGTATTTCAAACGAAAAAGATCAATGTTCACATGGAAAACCATAAGACAGAAGATTGCAAGCAAATGTGTGTGGTTCCATTGGAGTTAATCTTGATTAATGACTTGATTTTTACCACAAACACTTCTTTCTTAGTTTTTCAAACTGAAATTCTATGTCCCAATTCCTTTTCATCACACAAGGTCCATTATGTGGAAATCGAGAAAATCAAGGAAATAGTTCCCTAATGTTGACTTTAGTGAGAGAAAATTATGTTTAAACCCAAATACTTAGAATCCTCTAAGGATGAAATCCCTAGGGAAATCATGAGAACTTGAATTCGTCAAAGGTATTTTCTTCCCCTAAAGAGTTTGAAATTTTGAAGATCTTGTTAATGTTTATTTTCAAGTGTTTTGGATCCAAGCAAAGTGTTCAAGAACATGCACAATCCTAGGATGAAAAACTAGTATTTTTTAGGTTCCCACTTCGATTTTACTCCAGTTGCGCATATTCAATGCAAATGACTAGATTCTTGACCACATTGGCTCCCCTCCATGGCACACACTTCTCGGGTCAGCCAAGCATCAATACCCATGAATCTCTCATGGCATACTTTTCATCTCTAAAATAGAATCACAAGTATATGTGGGGCGGCTTCAAAGGACATGACCTTTTGCACCAACAAATAGTTAAGGATTTTGGGCTTTACTAAACAAGGGGTTTTAATTCGGACTTTCCGTTCATGGAGATTAACGCATGTGGCGAGAGACCATTGTATCCCTTCTTGTTGGGACCAACCGCGTGATACTGGCCTTTGTTCCAGTACCCACTTTTATATCTCAGTTGGAAATACACTTGGATTTAGTGTGTTACCGATTGGATCGTTCCCTTGGGTGAGTAATTTTTCCCACAAGGCAGGCCCTCTAAGATAAACAAAAGCAAGCAAACATATTCATAGTTCGATCAACCTTCATTTAGAAACAAAGGGAGAACACACGCAACATGTTCCACTCACAGTCTCAAGATGTTTTGTTCAATTTTAATCCCAAAATGAAATGTGGAGGAAATCTTTTAGACAACATAATATCACCAAAATGCTCTTGATTCTCAAGATCGTCGTGAAGTGCGAGAGAAGTGCATACACATTTTGATGGTATTAGTTTGCAAAAAAGATTACAAAACAAGAAAGACACATGTTCAGTTTAATCCTCAAGTAGTAATGAATTCATTTTATAGCACCAACACCAAGTGTGGAAGATTGCTTGTTCAATTTTAGACCAAAATCCAAATTCTAGTGAGTTTCCAAGGTTCAATTTTTTGACCAACTTTGAAAAAAAAATCAATCATTGATTAATTTTAAATCCAAATTGTTCTAGTTGGTTTAAAACAAAAAAACAAAAGTAGGAAATGGAAGCCTTAAGCATTAAAAAATGTTGTCTATTTCAATTTTAATGTCCAATTTTCTTCAACTTTAATCTGCTAGTTGTTTGATTCTCATGTGAGAAAAAAAAAATCATCATTGTTTCTTGATGTCAACCTGCAACATTACAAAACAATTTTCCCATTAGATTTACTTCAAGGGGTCAATGAAGCATGTAGTATAAAAACAAAATTTACACCCATCCTGCAAGGTTTTCAAAATCAAATATTTGTGCTTGATAGTCGCTGCCAAATCAATATAGAATATAAACTCCTTGATAACCTATAAACCCACTTTCAACCTATAAACATAGTCATTCACAATAGATTTAAACCCACTTTATGATTTTCCTATCTTGACAATCGTTGTTCACTTCTAAAAGAAGTTTGCATTGTCAGTACTCAAATTATTCCTATGCATAATTGACTCATATTCAAATCTCATAACCTGGATAGCCAAGTTATAAATTTAAAGACAAGACAACCCTATCAATATTCAATATTCCCATAACATATCACCGCCAATTAATCATGAACAACAATATCAATGTTAAGAAAGACAGCAAATGGTAGACTAAATTTATTGCACTGTACTAGATATTGATAGACAACAAGTTAATATGGATGCAATCAAGTTAGAAGAAAATAGTTTTACTCCCAATGAGTAAATTTTCAAAGTGATGTAACCGTGAGAATTCCTTTCAAGTGATTAGTTTTACATCAGTAGTTTTCTTTGTACCTTATGTGTTTGATTATTATGCCCTAAGTGTTTTTCTAGAATCCCACATCAATATTTCATTCTGCTTGTGACCCTCCTACAGCTTTGGATCTATTCATTTTTCACCAATTTCAAAGTAATGTATATATAAAACAAATGGCCACCGACTACAAGTTGTAATTAATGGAAATGGGATGGGCATCTTAAATACTCAGGCATGTACAGATATAACAGGTTGTAACCAAGCTGTAAAGATTCTAACATGCATGTTATATATTTGATCAGACGCCTCGAGCCAAATTCCTAGCAGGGAATTGGAGGCGGAGGTTGAATTCTCCATCAGATTTCAAAATCTTGAAACGTAACCAACTAAATCAATATGTATATGTTCAAAAGAAGATTAAAATATGACAGCTATATGAAGCGTATGTAAAAGTAGCAATCATTCAAAGCAGCGAGCATTCAAAGAAAGATGAGGAGCTAGCAATCTATCAAAACTAGCCAAGGTCATGTTGGAGGTGTTTTAAGTAGATTTAGAGGCTACTAATATTTACGTAGAAGCTCACACCACAAGGATCAGTGATAGGTCATTGAAGAGAGAGGAAGGGAGCTGCAGAGACTCATGTTGCTTCTTTGGCAAAGACCCGCACCTTATTTACTCGAAGCTTCTGTTCCAAGCACATACATTTGCGCTAGAGGTTCTATTTTCCCACGGCCTCTCACATCCTTACTGCTACAAGACCTTTGAAGTTTGTATGAATCGACCTTAGCTTGTCTAGCAAGTCACGCCTTTGTTGATTATAGGCGACGCCAAACACACAACAAGCAATGAATAGGTTTGAGCATATCATGCCTATATATGAGCTTGCTTTTATGTCTATTGGGAAAATATGCATCCACAAGCTCAATGATTTGGTGAAGATCAAAAACATTCCTTGATCAGCTTAATCAATATTCTAAGCATATTAGAGAGAGTGGTACACTATTGTTTTAATATTCTGACCAAATGCCATATAGCTTTGTGATCCTGGTTAGTCACAATAAAAAAATCAACATGGATGTGCATTTTTTAATTTTTTTAGCAAGCTTCATTAATAGTGTGTGCATAGACTAGTATAGAAGTGGTATCTTTCAATTCCTACATTTACACAATAAGATCTTCAAAGATAAAAAGGATCGATAAAACAATCCACACGGAAATCTTACTAAATTCTCATACAAGAAAAGGCATTTGGGCTCATAGACACCATAAACTTAGCCAAGTGATTGGTGGGATGAAGTTGCAACTATTCAGGAATTAAGAAAAAGGCTTGAGTTGTTTCATTTGTTTTTCTTCATCCAGGAAGCCAAGATGTCTCATTAGTAAAACTTATTAGCAAAGCCAATAGAAACCATAGACGACATGTTGCTTGTGCTACTATATTTTTCCTTTAAGTTTCTTTGTGAAAATAAAATTTTGTTACCTAGTAGTAAATCTAGTAATGTATCAGATATAATGTTAGTTTCGTAACATTATTGAAGAAAATAAGGCACATCAGAAAAGGACATCCTTATTCCTATTACTTTGATAAAGACAATAAAGCAAATAGTGGATTTAGTATGAAGAAAAAAAAAATGTACAAAATAAGACAACAGATTGTCAACAAAATGTTTCGCCCTATTGGACATTTGAAAAGGTCTTAACTTCTACACTTGTCAGTTAGGCATGACTGTACTCCAACAAAGGAATTCATTAATAGCATGTCAGAATACAATCATAGAAAAAAGTACAAGAATTAATTCCACCTACTCCTGATAGGAATCAATTGCATTCTTAAATAGTTCTCTTTTTTTTTTAACGTTAGTAAGGAAATGTAATGAATTATTGAGAAAGTGAGAGAAACATAACAAAGAGAATAAAAAAAATTCACGTAAAATTAGATCAAACTATACATAAAAATTTCATTTCTTTCAATCAAGTAGAAACTTTGTAGCAAATAAAACCAACAAGTGTACATGCCCTCCTTCTAGCATCATATTGTGGATGCTAAATTTGGAGGTTCTTAAAAAAAACAACTATTAAAATTGTTAGTTAAATTAAGAAAATCAAATAGAACATCCCTATGAAATACCTAATCATGTTCAAATATGCAAACTTAAATAAATAGAACAAAGATATGAAAGCACATGAAAACATCATTAAAACCTTATCTCATAGTGGATTGGTGCTCCTTGATGTGAAAAGAGAGCCCTTTCCCAATCCCTGATAAGCAAAAGATGCCAAGATGATGATGCTGAAAATGCAAGAGATTTTGCATCAAGCTGTGTTGTAGCCAGTTCTGTCCATTTGGAGTAGAAATGTTTTACATTTATAGATTCAAGGTTGAAAGATTGAACAATTTGGATGAATTTGGGATCATTCATGAGCCAATGACAAGATGCCACTTGTCAAAATGTCAGAGGATGAGGGTTGTGCACATTTTGGTCAATGTGCCAATTTGAAATTTGAATTTGATGAAGTGACATGTTTAGGGGGGATGAAAGATGAATTAAATACCAAGTTTGACTTGTGTAAGAGACATGTAAGATCTCTTAAATTCTTTGTTGTATAGACAAGTCATGTGGGAGGGAAAATTCAAATTGGGAGAATATTCCCTCAAAGATGCCAAGTTGGAGGAAATTAAAAGAAATAATAAATCAAAGAAATGATTTATTGGTGCAAGTGGGTGGGTTAGTTAAGAGTTTAGATTTGACTCAAGTTGAGTCAAAAGCTAGAGAATGGGTGATTATGATTAGAGGTTAATTAATTCAGATTAATTAAGTTGAAGGAATTTAGGGGTTTTGATATTTGATTTAAATCATTTTGATTTATTGAATCAAATAAGAAGAACTTAAGGACTTAATTAAATAATTTTATTTATTTAATTAATTACGATGAAGCTAGGGAATTAATCAATAAATTGTTTTAATTGATTAATAGAAGAATTGGATGTTAATTAGAGCGAATGTCTATTTTACATGTCTACAAGAACATATAAACATTAATTGATGTACTATCATGAAGGATTCTCAAGTACTTAAATATGTGCTTGATTATCAAATCAAAATCAACTATCACCCAAAAATAATTAGCACTATACATTTGAACTTAGTTCCATATAAAATTAGGATATCTTCCTTGCTCCAAATAATAATAATAATAGTAAGGATATAAAAGAGTTCATTTTGGTGAAGGGATCTCCAACATGATAATGATTTTGTGTGTAAGGTTAGAGTCGATTGAATAAGTAAGTTGTAATAATTCTTTTGGTGCCAATGGATCTTTATATCAAGTTTATTTTGGAAGGACCAAGCAGTGACAATAAAAATTGGAGTTGGAAGGAGGAGGAAGAGGAGGTGATGGTGGTGGAGGGTGGGTGGGATAGATGGAGGGAGAGACATGAGAGAGAGGGGGTGGGAGGAATAGAGGGAGGGAGAGACCTAAGAGAGTGGGGGAGTTATATAGTTCATTGGAGTCCATGTTGCTTTCATTGTTTATTTAATTTTACTCAGTATTTTTTCTATTTTTTAACAATTAGCTTGTAATATAGCAATGCACATGTCTTTTAAAATAGAAATGATTTGAGATGTGTGTTATAGAGTGAGGGTATCAGCTTAGGTATCTATGATAGTTGGTAGCAAGATGCATTTATGTATTTGTACATGAGGACATCGATAAAATTATATAGGCATTCTTAGTTGTATTGATGATTATGTGTATGCACCTACTTATGTACATTGACACGTGTATATTTTCACATCAAAATCACTCACACATTCTTACATCAGTTCATGTTGGCAACTACTTAATAGTCTAGCAATGGCAGAAAATTTGGACTTTTCTATGAATGAACTCTTCAATATAATGTATGTGAACCTTAATATGGATGAAATATTGAATGTAATGTTTGTGAACCTTAATTTGAAACACTACAAAACTACCTCCTAAAAAGTGATATACAAGGCAGAAAGAACTATACAACTCTCAATAAATATTTGTCGAACAATAAAGCAATTACATAAGATCTGATTTATAATATGGCAGCATAGTTTTATATTTCCCATCCTAACTCTCCATCTACTAAATATGCATTGCTGAAAATACCTAGTAGCAAAGTTCCCTATAGGCTGCAACTAATGTGGAGTGAATGCCTTCTTAGAAAAATGAGCCTCTATTTGAAAGGTTCCATCACCAATCATATCTTGTGAGTGGAGAGAATCTATTTTTATAAATTAAACACCTCCCTAAATTAGGGTAACCACTAGAATAAATCGTGGGGTGGTTGTTGCCAAGTGACAAAAGGCTTTGTAACTAAAGCAATTAACACTTAAACTCATCTGATCCCATCCTATGCATAAAAGCCATCTCTAACAAACTACAAATGAAATAATCCACCTCTAGGATGAAAACACCACATATTATAATTGTCATCAAGAAATTGAACAACCGAGATATAACTATTGTTGAGAGTTGGAAATACACGTTGTATTAATTATAACCACTAATCTTCTATTGAAATAATTATTAACTATTGTTGAATATTCAATCACCGCCTATTCATAAAATGGTTTACATCATTTTGGGATCCATTTAATTAAAGCAACTGATTTAGAAATAATTATAAAAGTTATATTGGCTTTACAAAACAGGTATAGAAAAATCTTTCCTATAAATACTACAAAAGCTAACATCTAATCTTGCTCCTCAAGGAGAAACTAATTCTATATCTTTACAAGACAACTGAGACTTGGCTTTTCCAAACAAATTCAAATCTGTTTTAATAGCCTCACCTCCCCTAAATTATTCAAGTATGATACAAAAAATCCCTCATATCTTGACTTCTATAGATATTTGGTAGTGTAAAAGAAAATCACATGACATGAAGGTTTGTAGCCATCCATCATCATCCATGTGTCCTAAGAGAATGGACCATGTCAATAGGAGGCCACTGAAAACATAGTTAAATTCATCTTTGTAACTAAACATAGAAAGAACTTGACCAAGATACATCTCCCAGAAGACATAACTAATTCACTCCATAGAGAATTTGTGACACTAGCCTTCCAAGACTTGATTTATTTGTGTATTTTTCAAATATTAGGAAGGAGAATAGTGAGTTGGAAACTTGGGAGTGCAAAAAGAGTAATTGCATCTTGAATAAGACTATTTGCAAAAGAATATATGCTAGTTTTATTATAGAAAGATGATGAAAACACATAAAATATGAAACAATGGAGATACTCTCAAATATCATTATTTAACCTTGCATCTCAAATAGAGTACAACCATTAATAAATGTCTTGTATGAAAGCTTCTTGTCCTCTAGGATCTTCTATCTGAGCATTTTACATTCTCAATTATAAAATACCTTTTTTGGTTATAGAAAATTCCAATGCCTCCAACATTAAATAGCCTAATAATTGATGTTAAATAGAGGCCCACAATTATTTTTAACTTGCAATTTCCCTAGCTTTTTTATTCAAACAAATTTAGCTAAGCCCTATAAAGTTATTATATAGAGGTTATAAATAATCTTTTGCAAATTTTAGCATGCCACAAAAATAATAACATAGAAAAAAATTAACATTGGTTTGTATGCTAATTACCTCTCTATTCTCTACACTTGTTGGACTCAAAGCTAAAACATTTACAATGTAGAATTATTTATTGGTAAGTTTATTTGATAATCATGTTAGAATTTCAAGTTCCTACATGACAATATTCCACAACAATTCTAGACACATACCATAATTAAATATAATATACTACCAAAATATTAACTAACACTCTACTCCCCTAATGTTTTGGGTGAATCGCTTGTGAATTTAAAAATGCCATTTTTCAATGAGAATTCTCAAATCAACAACATACAAATTCATTCACCATGAAGTTGTAGGTGTTGTAATCCCCAATCAAGCCAATATGATTGATACATGTGGCATGTCATTATTAACATAAAAAAGTCATAGAACTAGTTTTTTAGAGCACTCCTAAATGCCAGAGGATTAGGTTTTAGTGTTGTGCGTTAATACAAGAAAGTAAATTTATGAAGTGCATAAATCCAAATGAAACCTTATTGTATGCACTGTCATTTATGTTGCACCAGTTATTACTCCCTAGGTTTTAATATGCAAAGAATAAAGACCTACATAAAATTTTAGTATTCCATAATTATAATACATAAAATGTTTCCCTTTATAAACTTGCGACATAAAATTTAAAAAAAAAATCAATGTCTTCAACCATCTGTAGAGCATTAGGAACCATCCCATTAAAATGAAAGTGCATTGAAGATAAAATGTCAAATTACCTCCTCCATTATTATGATGAAGAAGAGATGAATGACATGCAACTTGACCCCTACTGAAATGCCCAACACCATAGCATTCCCTAACACTACCAACACCATTATCTTCCCTAGAATGTGGGGGAAGGAAAATGTAAAATGCACACCAAATAGAAAGCTAGCTCTAGTGAGGCCCTATGGCCATGATTAAATGTCAGTAGACAATGAGTTATTACAATTCAAGTTGGCATAAATAAATTGGCAAGGCACTGCTAGAGGAGAAGATATTGATGGTGATGACCAAACACCTCCTCGAAATAATAAATATACTTTCTTTCCAATTCAAAGCCTAATCTAATAACTGTCACACATCTTCTTGGTCGTACATTGAACTAGCTTCCTATGATTTGAAAGCTATCATAGTCAATGGATAACCCAACATATGGATATGAGGAATGTTAGGATTGTTTGGACCGTATTGTATGCCCTTAGTGATAGAGTGTACCTTTGATAGGAAAAAAATGCTCGGTGAATCTCACATAAGGAAATCCCTTTGGCGTAAGTAGAAATCATGCCTTGGTGTGCAATGGGTATGTTGAAGATATGTGGAAGGTCAATTAGGAAAATTTTGGTGTATTTTTTATATGCATTTGTGGAGTTGATGAGGTCAATTAGTAGGTCATTTAGCAATTGATGTTATTTTTGTAATAAAGGTCCCAATGGAGAAGTGATAGCTTAAAATCAACTTTGCACCCACTTACATGGATCCAAGCATGATTGAAACAAAACCTTTGAATGAGGAAGATAATCAAGTTTCATTACCAGTAGGCTTGAATGTTATATTTTACATAGGGAGATAGGGATAGAAAGAGAGGTAGAGGGGGAAGAGCGAGAGAGAGGGGTAAGTAGATAGAGATAGGGATAGATATAGAGATGGAGGTGGAGATGGGGATGGATAAGGAGAGGGAGAGATTGAGAGAGATGAGAGAGAGGTATAGATAGAGATGGAAGAGATAGGGAAGTAATATATATAGAGAGGGATAGAGAAGGAAAGAGATATATAGGGTAGAGAGACATGAAGAGATAATGAGATAAAGATAGATGGAAACATGGAAGAAGAAATATGCAGAGATAGAGAGGAAAAGACATATATATATATATATATATATATATATATATATATAGAGAGAGAGAGAGAGAGAGGTCTAGAAAGAGGGAGAGGGAGGCATTTCTATAGGGGAATAAAGTTAGAGGTAAAGATGAAGATGGAGGGAGAGAAATAGATAGAGAGATAGAGAGAGGTAGAGGGAGAGATAAATATAGAGAGATATGGAGATAGAGAGATATAAAGGGGGAGGGAGAGGGGGAGATAGAGACATAGAAATATAAAAAAAATATAAAAGGGGAGTGGGAGAAAGAGAAAAAGAGACATATAGAGAGATAATGAACTATGCATCCACTTACAAGGAGGGTATGTGCAGGATCATCATGGAAAAAATAGGCTCTTAAGTGACAATAAAAAGACAAAAAATCAAAGTTAGACAACTTGACGTAAAAATTTGAATAAGTTATCTATATTATTTTTAAAAAATGTAAAAAATAGAATCTGTAGCAAATTGAATGAAGTTTCTAAACTACTAGACCTTTATTTATTTTTTTAAATCTATTTGGTGAAAATTTGAAATTTCAATGCAGTAGTATTTAAATTTTAGGGTAAAAATAAGAAGTAGGTGTTTGTCTGACCATCCTAACCACAATAAAATGATAATATGTTTTTTATAAGCTTTTAGATATAAGTAGAGGACTCATGTCCCGATGTGATGCATATTTTTTTATAAAAAAATTCCATGTAAATAATTAATTATGAATTTTTTATTACAAATTTTATAAAATATAAAAGTTCGTTTATCTAACCACCTTAACTTGGTCAAAAAATGCTGAAATTCAAATTTTTTTTTAATCGTATATAATGCGAAGCATAGAATGTGATGCATGTTTCAGATTCAAAAAATGTGATACCATTTGAAAGTTATAGATGTTTTTCAATCAGCCTATCAATAAAGACTTTATTCATAATTCTAATAGAAAATGAATAATAATTATTTTTTAAATTCAAAGTAAAGCATAATTTATATTGGTAGGAAGATGAGAATCTCCACTAAAAACCCTTTTCATTTCATCAATTTTGGGTTAAAAAAAAGTCATCAGCCACATGGGCCATCATATGGCTTACATATTGCCACTTTTTGGCCCATCATGATCCTGCACATACCCAGGATCCAAATATGACTGACACAAAACCTTTGAATCAGGAAGATCATTAGCCTCCATAACCAATAGGCTCATGTTATGTTTGTAGCAGGGAAAGAGGCAAAGAAATAAAGAGATAGGGATAAAAAGAGGGGGAGATAGAGGGGCAAAGAGCGAGAGACAAAGAGAGGGGTAAGGAGATAGAGATAGAGAGGAAGATAGAGATGGAGATGGATATGGAGATGAAGAAGCAGAGGGATATGGAGAGAAGGAGAGGGAGAGATAAAGAGAGAAAGGAGATGGGGATGTGTAGAGATGGAAGAGATAAATATATAGAGAGGGGGAGAATGGGGGAGATAGATAGATAGATAAAGCTAGAGATATGAAGTCATATATAGAGGTAGAGATAGGAGAGATAGATAGAAAAATAAAGATAGAGATAGGAAGTCATATATAGAGGTAGAGAGAGGGAGAGATATAGGAGTGGAGAAATGGAGAGATAATGACTGAGACAGAGACAGATAGATAGATAGCTCAATATATAGAAAGGGACAAGAATAGGGACAAGGAAAGAGGGAGAGATATAGATAAAGGGTGATATAAAGAGATAGGGAGAGAGAGAGAGAGAGAGAGAGAGATAAATATATGGATAGAAAGAGATAGAGATATAGAGTAGGAGAGATGGAGGGAGAGATAGAGTGAATGGGAGAGAGGGGGAGGGATAGCTCAATAGATAGAGATGGATTCAGGAGGGAAGGGGTGATATAGATAGAGGGAGATAGAGAGGGATAGAGAGGGATAAGGAGAGAGATAGAGATAGATAGGTAGATAAACGTATAGAGATATGGAGAGGAGTGAGAAAGAGAGAAATGGAGATGTAGAGAAATATAGTAGGAAATATTGAGTGAATAAAAGAGAGATAGAGATAATGTGATATAGATACAAAGGAGAGGGGATATGGAGATAGAGGGGCAATAGTGAGAGAAAAATAAGGTGAAAGAGACAAGTAATAGAGAGAGGGAGAGACGAGGATATAAAGAGGGAAAGATAGGGACAAAAAAGAGATATAGATATAACTTGGGAAAGATAGAGGGGTGAGAGAGATAACTATATATAAGGAGATATGGAAGGAGGAAGAGGGAGAGGGATAAATAGAGATAGAAATGGGAAGTGATATATAGAGAGGTAGATAGAGGGGTGTGTGTGTGTGTAGAGAGGGAGAGAGAGCAAGCGAGATGGCATGAATAAGAGAGAAAGAGATAATGAGATATATGTAGAGAGGGAGAGGGAGAAATTAGAAGGAGATATAAAGAGGGGGAGAGGGAGAGAGAGATAGAGAGATATAAAAAGAGAAGTATAGATAGAGAAATATAGATGGATATGGAGAGAGGGAGTGTGGAGATAGGGGGAAGAAAGAGAGGGAGAGAGAACTAAGGAGAGATAGAGATAGATAGGAGAGAAAGAGAGAGATGGATATATAGGAAGAGAAAGGGAGAGAGAGACAACAAGGGAGATGGCATGAATAAGAGAGAAAGAGATAATGAGATATATGTAGAGAGGGAGAGGGAGATATGGGAAGGAGATATAAAGAGGGGGAGAGGGAGAGAGAGATAGAGAGATATAAAAAAGAGAAGTCTAGATAGAGAAATATAGATGGATATGGAGAGAGGGAGTGTGGAGATAGGGGGAAGAAAGAGAGGGAGAGAGAACTAAGGAGAGATAGAGATAGATGGGAGATAAAGAGAGAGATAGATATATAGGAAGAGAAAGGGAGAGAGATGTAGAGATATAGAAATAAATAAGAGGATAGGGAGGAGGTGAGGGAGGGAGAGATGGAGAGGGGGGGTGAAAGGGAGAGATAGATAGATGAGGGGGAGATGTAGAAGAGGGGGAGAGAGAGAGAGAGAGATGTGTGAGAGAGAGAGGGGGGGAGAGAGAGAGAAGAGGGGGGAGAGATACGTAGAGAGGGAGAGAGAAGATGAGGGGAGAGGAGAGATAGCTCAATATATAGAGGGAGAGGAAGAGGGAAAGAGCAAGAGATATAGATAAAGTGCGATATAGAGAGATAGAGAGGGATATCAAAAGAGATAAAGAGGTAGGGAGAAATATAGAGAGATATAGGTAGAGAAAGATATGAACGTAAAGAAATAAAAAGTGAGAGAGAGATAGAGAGAGAAATAGAGATGGAGATATAAAGTAAGGGAGATGGAGGGAAAGATGAAGTGAATAAGAGAGAGGGGTAGAGAGAGGAGAGGAGGGGGGAAGGGAGATATAACAATATATAATTATTAATTTCATGTGTACTATATAAAAATATTGATTGTTTAAAATTATAATAATTTTATATTTATATTAAATGATTTTTATTACAAAATATAAAATATAATAATAATATATTCTATATATATATAACAAATATAAGTATATTATATAAAATTTAATTTGTATTATATAAAATATATATTATATTATATTTATTATACTAAATAATTAATAATTATAATAAATTTATATTTGTATTTAATAATTATATTATAGAAAAATATAAATATAGCTATATTATATATAATTTCATAAATATTATACTTTTATAATATATATTAATTATATAATCTATTATATTTTTATTTGATAGTTTGTAAGTATGATGACTAAATGTATAGGAATGGTTTTTCTCTCCATTGAATGTGACTTCAAAATATTTATTTGTTTGTTGTGGAATATCAAATAGATGAAAATAACATACCGAACACAAATATTGCCTTTGGTTGCTTATAAATGACTATAAAAAGCGACAAACAAAAAAATAAGGAAAAACGGTGGTGAAATCAAATGATCTGAATTTCTCAATGTAAAAATTCTCTCAATTTCAATTATATCCATTATTTACAAGTTACACAATTAAACTCGGGTTGCTCAATCAGCAAACTGCAGAAGTGTGTTGTCTAAAAAAAATTATAAATTGGGATGTTAAAGATTTAATTTTCAGTAGAACATTTTACAAATATTGGGATTTTTATCATTTGAACATTTTAGTTTAACAAGAATTTGAGGTTAAAAATATATGCTGGAAAAGATATTATTGGACTTTAATTTTATAAAATTGGATTAAATGGCGGAGAGTACACAACTCTCTGTGGGTGTGAGGAGATGATTCTCCTCAATGATGTGAGTTGTAGAAATTCGATTTCTCAATAGACACATTCCATTATTTATAGGTTAGAATGCTTTGAATGCAAACTATTGTAAAATGAAATGTTAAGATCATAGTATATTATATTATATGTAGTGTTGTTTTATCTTTAAAAAGTAAGGGTTCACAAATACTTTCAAAATTATTATCTTTAAAAATGGCATTTTTTAACAAATATATTATAGATATATAATAATTTAATTTGTTTTTATTATTTAATTGTTATAAATAAATTTAATTATTACAATCAAATATAAACACATAATGATAAACATATTTTCAAATTTTATTAAAAAATTAAAAAAATTAATATTAAACATTTTATCAATTTAAATCAAATTTTATTAAAAATCTGTATATTAAATTAAAAGACAATATTACAAATCTAAACAATAATTTGTAAATCTTATTTTACAGATGAAAAATAATAATTTTAAGATAAAATAATTAATTTAAAAATTATTAAACCTTCATTTATAATTTTATTGAATGCCAATAATTTACCCTCATTTATAATTATACTAAATGCTAGCAATTTGTTGTAAAACCCGGTTATGATAATTGATTTTAAATTCAAAATTGTGAACTACTATTTTCCAAAATGTCAATTCAATTTTGATTTCAAATGATTGGAAATGAAACATAAATCCTTACCTTTAAATATAATGCCGAAATGGGAGAGTCAACGCACAGCTCTTCCAAGTGGAAAATTTTGTAGAAGCTTGACAAAGCTTGCATCACCAGAACAGGTGATTTTCCTTAACGATTTTACTGTTGCAAAATGCTTAAGTAGTCAAAAGTTTGTTTCCAAATGGACACATACAAGTAACCATATGTTCACCATTCCCAAGCAATAGCATTCAACAATTTTAATGCTTTCTAATCTTGGGCAATTTACTTCCATTCACCGAAAACAACTCAATCGAAGAAGAGCAAGAGACTTAAGACTGAAGGAAATTATTCTCCAATTTGTAGGCAATTTGCATTGGGATACCATGAAACTTTGAAGATGATGACATATATTCAACATCACCTCAAATGCTGTAATGCCCCGCCACGCAACCCTAAAGGAAGTTTCAATTCACAATAAAAGCATACTAAATTTTTATTTTTATTTTATTTAAAGTGAATTAAACATACATGTTCATCTACAATTGACAACATTGCCTAAGGCTATGTAATCGAGATTACTTAAATTCCCATTAACATACATCATTTAAAAAAATTATTGCATTTAATTACTCAAGTAGTAGCATTCATTCAACATACTTAAACAACAAGATAAGAAGATAAACAACCATATCATAAATCCATTACATGAATATTTGATTACATCACTCATTCCCAGAATGAGGCAATAATACATAAGTGTTACAATTACAAAATTTCCACCTCAAATATACAAAAGGGTAAAACAACCTTATTACATTTTGAAATACAATAGTGCTAGAAAAGAAAACAAGATCTGTGAGCTGTCCAACTAGATGTCTTGCCATCACGTACTGAAGATCAAGGGGGACCCAACAATTTATGGTGCATGTTCCACCCAACCAAGTGGTACCCGAAAGCCCACCCCCCATGCTAGGAAATAGTAACAACGTAACATGGACAAAGAATCTACTACCTCTAACCAAAGGCAGACTCATACTAACACATACTAACTCAACCAAACACATGCACAATATAAGTATAACACTAACATGGTCACATTGCTTCTAGACATAAAATTGATCAAGTATGATTAAGAACTCATAAACATAACACACATCCCAATGTTATCCTAGACAAAGTGTCATCACACAGTTAGACATGAGATCTCCTCTAGGCATTCTTCATAGGCTTCGAAGTTCTTGGTGACCTCTAACGAATCTCGACCATCATACTTACTCAGGTGGAATCGACTATCTCTCGTGACGATCAAATAGTCAACCTTGCCATTCTAGGCCTTCCCACTCATCCCAAGTCTAAACGAGCCCTTGCGTCTATGAGTGAGGTTAAGATATCTTGATTAATGTGAAATGCATCATAATCAACTAAGTACACTACTTTAATTATCACTTGATTAAAACACTTCTGAAGGTTACCCAGTTTACCTCTTTGGGCTCTGACCCCTAACAAAAGACACTCTTCTAATGGATAACACACTACACAGAACTAAACTCCAAGGGTAACTCAGGTGCTTAGAGAACTTAAACAACGCAATCTCTCCTATTCTAGGAGACAATAATTAAGGAAACCCACTCCAATACTTGGAGGAAACAAAACACATACAACACTACCCAAGGAAGAAATGAACGATCGACTTAACGAAGAATAATCCCATAAACTCTAGAAGACTTTACAAGTTAAAACACAAATTCCCCTTTTTCCCAAAATAACCAACATAAGGAAATTTAATATCAAAATGCACAAGCAAGAACACATGCTATTTTTGGATATTTTAAATCCATTTCCGATTTAATGCATCTCACACAAATTAAAATAATATTCTTCTAATATTTTCTTTAAAACATAATAATCTCTTCCATTGAACTAAATACCTTTTCTCTATCTAACTAGCCATGCACACTATTTGTTTCAATTAAAATTTCTATTTGAATACTTGCATGAAATCATATACCTAAAACTAAATATCAAATATATATATTAAAATGACCTACATTAAACATTGATTATAAATCTTCTATTTTTCTTAAAATAACCAGACTATTAAACTGATTATTTCTTAATAAAACCCATACTTAAATATACATTTTCCAATATATAAATATATATATTAAATATTATATATTAATATATAATATTAAAATATATATACTATTTATATTAAACAACATAAAAAAAATACTAATTAAATAAAAACTTAAATGAAAATTTAAATATGAATTTAAAATTCACATTAAACAGAACAATCCCCGAAATCCATTGATTTCCAGATGGGCGTACAGGAAAGGACACTGAGTGTCATATAAATTAAATATATAAAAAAATATAGGTAATGATAGTGGGTGCGTTGGCTGTACCTGGTACAGGCCGGCCACTCCCCACATACTGGGAATGGGGGCAACACTTCCCATGGGACAACGTGTCCCCCTATATGGTGGGCGCACTGTCACATGGGCAATGCCTCTCCCCACCCATGTACAAGATAAAGTGGATGGAGGGGCTTTGACTCCCACCTCCATTTAATAACAATCCAAAAAAAATAAAAAAAATCATAAGCCATTCCGAATTTCTCAATTTCGTATAGGCGACGGATAATTAATCCACGTATGACATTTTTTCGTAAAATTAAAAATAAAATTAAACTTTTAGCATAACAAAAATATATATATTATATATATATATATATATACATAAGTATAATACATATAATGTATATATATATTTATGCATAAATAGATTACTCGTAAAATTGAGAGAAATAAATAAAAATAATCAGCTACAAGAAAATGAATAAAATTTTCCAAAATCTTTTTTTAAATTCATAAAGATTTAAAAACTGAATTCTTTGAAAACCTTTCCTTTAAATTTCTAATAATACAAAAAAAATAGGAAAAACTAAGGGGGATCTAAATTTCTCCATTACAAATTTTCTACAGAGGATTTGTTTTCAAAACTAGATCTAATTGTTTTCTAAAGGGATAAAATCTCTTCAATAATTTACATGTGTTGCACAATCTAAGTTTTAATTTAACAATGATTCTACAAATTCCTCAATTAAAAATTAAATCCTATAGTATATTTATACAATCTTCCAAATTTTTGATTAATTTGTACCTAATTTCCATTAATAAATTCTAATTCCCAATGAATTCAACAAACAAATTTCTTAAACAATATATATTTGTTTTAAACATAACAGGAACAAAAATCACACAGCAAAACCTGGATTTTGAAGCTACAGGAAAAGATGAATTTATGATGCAAAGCCTCCTCCAAGGATTTCACAAATTCTCTTCAACCATGTAATGAATCCAATCCAAAAGCTCAACCAATGTAAACAGACTTTCCTCAAATCAATTCTACAATAAAAAATTTCTTCAAACCCTTCTCTGTGCAATTTTCCCCAAAAATTCTTCTTTGCCTTGAAGAAGCTTTTCCCTTCCAAAATCTTCTCTGAGAATGAATGAATTTTCCATAAACTCTTTTTATCAATTAAACATGCACTTGAGTCATAAATCAAAAATGTCTTAAACAACCAAATCTAATTTTGCATGCAATATTGAAAATTAAAATATCCACTTAATTCCAATTTTCGAAAACTAACTTTAAATTTAAAATGCAATTTCAGATATCTTTCAATTTTAGCTTTTATTTAATTTAATCCAAATGAAACTTAATTAATTAATTTTAATTATTTAATAACCAAATTCAACCCTTTTGAGATTAAATTTAATTAATTAAATAAATTTAATTTAATTAATTAAATAAATTTAATTTAATTTTATTTTATTTTATTAATAACTTTAAATATAACTTCCAAGCATAATTTTAATTTAATATAAAATAATCACCACTTTTAACCAATGCAATCATTCTAAAAATTGATTAAATAATCACACACTTTTTAGAATCAAATAACATTAAAATAAGGTAAACTACGACTCAACAAACAAAACTAATGACACACTAAAGCTAGGGTGTATACTTGACACATGTTACCTAGCTACTATCTCCTGTTCAACTTAATTGTTGGATCAACACGCTCAAACCTATGGAACCAGGTGGAGTCGATGTCATGTACCTACAAACCTGAGAACCAGGTAAACAACATCATATAATACACACTGTGAAGAAGAAATAACGGATTTGCAGGGCGCTTGCAAGTGAATGATGCGAACCCATCCCCTTCACCAATACACTCATCAAGACTGACATTTAAATCTCATGTTATAACCACTAACATCATTACACCATTAAAGCATGTAAAACAATAATCAGATAAACACATCACACAATAATAGTTCGTCGCTCAATAAGTAGCGATCAAAACACCATAACAAAATGTATCCAGTATCAAAGTAGCTGCAACCAACAAAGCATTAAACAATCTGAACAAGAAGCAAAACAGAGGGGTATTATATTCTCCCCCCCAGAGATTAGGCTTACTCTTGGAAGCCTGCAAACAAGTAGGGATATAACTTCCTCATCCTAACTGCATCCTCCCAGGTGGATGAAGCATCATCCCTGGGATCCCACTAAACTCTGACCTGGTTAATATCTCGCCCTTGAAGAGCAAGCGTTCTGCGCTCCATTATGGCCATGGGCTCCAAAGCCAGCTGCCCGTCCTCTACCTATAAAGAATTCAAATCAAGGATGTGAGAAACATCCGAATGATATGGCCGAAGAACTAAAACATGAAAAATGTCATGAATACGTGCTAGACGGGGTGGCAAAAAAAGTCGGTAAGCAACTGGACCAATCTTTTCAAGTATCTCGAAAGGTTCGACAAAGTGAGGTGCCAACTTAGAACCCTTTCCATATTGGATTGGACTCTTTCGCAGACGCACCCTCAAGAATACTCTATCGGCGATAGAAAACTGACGATCCACTTTATGTGCATCCACATACTTCTTTTTCCTATCCTGTGCTACTACCAGGTGCTCTCTAATCTGATCCACCTACTGCTCCATGTCCTGCAACATCTGTGGACCCAATAACACTCTGTCCTCTAATCAATCCCAACTCAAAGAAGTATGACAAGGACGCCCATACAAAGCCTGAAAAGGTGCCATACCAATGGAACTCTAGAAATTATTGTTATATGCAAACTCTACAAGATAGAGATAATCCTCCCATCGTGTCTACTTGTCCATAACATACATGCATAATATGTCTTCAAGGATTTGATTAACCCTCTCAGTCTATCCATCTATCTCTAGGTGATACGTTGAACTGAAGTTCAACTGTGTCCCCATCACATGCTATAATGATGTCCAAAGAGCTGAAGTAAACACTGGATCCCTATCAGAAATAATCCAACGTGGAATACCCGCAACCTCACAATATCATCCATGAACACTCTAGCAACTGATGACACATTATAGGAAGCACGCATAGGCGATAAGTCTGCTACCTTTGTCAACCTATCGACTATCACCATAATAGCATCATGTCCTCACGAGGAGTTGGGTAAACCAACAATGAAGTCCAATGAGATAATATCTCATTTCCACTCAGGTACAAGGTTTGGTTGTAGAAGTCTTGTTCGATGTTGGTGTTCAGCCTTCACTCACTGACACTCCAAACATCTAGCTACAAAGTTTGCAATATCACATTTCATCCCTAGCTAGAAATACAACTAGCGTAAATCTGTGTGCATCTTCTTCACCCCAGGATGGGCTAAATAGGGTGCACGATGTGCCTCGGTCAAAACCAAAGTGTGAAGGTCACCTATTGAAGGAACATAAATATGCTCTGAATGCCTAAGTAAACCATCTGACTCAAGTGAATAACTTGTGAACCTGCCCTCAAGAGATCTGCTTGCTTCAATCTCTGCTCTCACATCCTGATACCAACTACCTGCTGGAAGAGTAGCAAGAATCCAACTCTGTAAATCTACCATAAGAGTCAACGCAGATATCTCATGCCTATGTCTACTGAGTGCATCAACTACGATGTTCTCTTTCCCCTGAATATACTTCACCTCCAAGTCATACTCATAGAGAAACTCCATGGAACGCCTCTGTCTAGCATTAAGGTTCGGCTGATTGAAAATGTACTGAAGGCTCCTGTGATCACTATGTAGCTCAAATTTGTGCCCAAGAAGAAAGTGTCTCCATCTGGTCAATGCATGGACTACTGTTGCTAACTCAAGATCATGTGTGGGATAATTTAGTTCATGATCCTTAAGCTTCCGCGACTCATAAGCTATAACTTGACCCTCTTGCACCAGGACTACTCCTAAGCCCTCTAAGGATGCACTTGTACAAACTACAAAGTCTCTTGTGGGATCAGGTATCACTAAAATTGGTGCACTGGTCAGCTTTTCCTTAAGAACCTGAAAAGTTGACTCACACTGCTTTGACCATCCAAACCTCTTCCCTTTCCTCTAAAGAGAAGTGATAGGATGTCCTATCCTAGAAAAGCTCTGAACAAACCTCCTGTAATATATTGCAAGCCCCATAAAACTATGGATCTCTGCCACATTCATGGGTACAGAACAATCAAGAATAGCTTGGATCTTTGAAGGATCCATAGATATACCCTCCCATGAGATCACATGACCAAGATACTTGATCTTGGTCTTAAAGAACTCGCACTTTGACAAGTTCGCATATAGCTGGTTATCTCGAAGACATTGCAATACCTATCATAACTGCTCCTCATGTTCCTTTATTGTCCTGGAATATATCAGTATATCATCTAGGAACACAAGAACAAACCTATCAAGGTATGTGTCGAATACTCCATTCATCAAACTCATGAGCACAGATGGTGCATTCGTCAACCCGAATGGTACCATAGTAACTTGTAGTGACCATACCGTGTCCGAAATACCGTCTTATGAATA
Source organism: Sequoiadendron giganteum (assembly GCA_007115665.2). Taxonomy (NCBI): domain Eukaryota; kingdom Viridiplantae; phylum Streptophyta; class Pinopsida; order Cupressales; family Cupressaceae; genus Sequoiadendron; species Sequoiadendron giganteum. Next base: position 201,481,561 of record CM021104.1, on the reverse strand, counting down.
TTTGAGTCAAAGATATAGAGTTGATGGTATCCCAACTTAAGGTCTATCTTCAAAAAGATGGTAGCACCCTTGACTTGGTCAAACAAGTCATCAATTCTGGGAAGTGGATAACGATTCTTGATCGTCACTTTGTTTAACTATCGGTAATCAATGCACAACCAAAGTGAACCATCCTTCTTCATGAAGATGACAGGTGCTCCCCAAGGAGAAACACTAGGATGAATGAACCCCTTCTCTAGCAACTCCTCCAATTGCAAGTGAAGCTCTTTCAGCTCCTATGTAGTCATGTGGTAAGGAGCTCGTGAAATAGGCTCTGATCTAGGTACTAAGTCAATCTTAAAATCTATATCTCTTCGCGGTGGCATCCCTGGAATGTCATCTAGAAAAACATCAGTAAACTCTTGGAGAATGGGATGACTATCAAGAGATACCTTCTCCTCTCCATCTCCTAATCCCAAGTCCTCAACTATAACTGCAAACAATTGACATCCACGGTGAACACATCTCCTCAACTGCATAGCTGAGATAATCCTGAAAGATATCGATCTCTAAACTCCTATGATATCCACCTCACCACCAGATGGATTAATGCACCGAATCAACTTATGTCGATAAATAATAACTGCTCGATGAGCCTCTAACCAATCCATACTTAAGACAATATCATAGGATCCTAATGGTATAACCCGAAGATCCAAGGTAGTAAGGAGTGGTCCAATCTCCAACCTATAGTCAGGTACTACAAAATGTGATGTGACTTTCGCACCAGATGCTAACTCAACCTACCACCTATCGACTTGCCTTATGACCCCCAGTCTGCAACGTGACACTACAGATGAAGAAATGGAGTCAGATGCTCCTTAATCAAATAAAATAGTAACAAGGTTACCCAATAACATACCATAAGTCTCAACTATGGTACCCTGGTGCTCTGCCTGGTAGTTATCAACCATTGTGAACACACGATGGCCTCTACTAGCATCTCCCACTATCAGATCTGATGCTGTTGGTCTCTATGTGAATCTTCACATGCCCTTATTGGGACACATCCTAGAAATATGGCCTTGCTGATCATAAGAGAAGCATCCTCTGCCTCTACCATATCCTCTACCTCCTATGGGTGCACTAGACTGTTGTGCATTGCCTCCAAAAGTGGATTGGGTGCTCTGAGCAGGTTGCTCAGAGTTGAAACACTTCATGCGCCTCCAATTCCTATCACCCTGCCTCTGCAGGAAACCTTTTTGTTTCCCCTGAAAAGACTGTTGTTGATTGCCCTGTGTTGATCCCTGCTATGTGTTAGGAGGCACAACCCCCTGAGTCTGTCCCCCTCAAGCACTAGTCCCAGCTCCTAAACCACTTCCAATAAGAACACCCGTATGGCCTCCCAGTGCCATAATCAAGCTCTCCTCCACAAGTCGTGCCTTCTCCACAGCTACTTCCATAGACTTCGGCTCAAAAACCCGCACACCACCACTGATACAAGCATTTAAGCCCTTGATAAAATGTTGCATGAGCATCCCCTCATCATCCCCTATTCCTGTGAACTGTTTAAGTTCATAGAATCACCTATTGTACTGATCTACCATCATGGATAACTTTTGTATGGCATGGAACTCATCACTCCTACGCTGATGCCAATGATCAGAGAGAAAGCGAGCTCTGAACTGCTCAAGAAAGATCTCCCAAGACACTAAACTCATGTCAATATGGAGCTGAGTGATCCCACAAAGCTGGTTTATAATTTTTGAGAAGAACTATTTTTTGCTAAAATCACATATTTTTTAAAAATATAATGATTTAATCCTTTAAAATTTCCATTTTTAGGATTCCAATTGAAGAGGATTTGATCAAACCACCTTAAATCAAACCCCCTTGGATAGAATCTTGCTAGCTTTAAATCATACCTATAAATGAGTCTCCTTTACCCCTATCAAAATGCTGAAAAAAAATCACTTTTGATTTACCTTTTGGGGGATCAAATTAATTCATTTAAAATTTATTTCAAATTATTATGGTAGTCCTTGAAATGAGCTATCCCATGAATATAATTTTAAAATGTTTATGTTTTATTATGTATGTGTTTTTCTAGTTTTATTAAACATAGTTTTTTCACAGAAAATCAAGCTCTTTGTTTTGCACATGTGGAAAAATAGAAAATTATCAAAATATATATTTTTTAAATATGTTGGTGTTGGGTATTGATCTCCTTGATCCACTAAAAAAATAAAAATTAAATTCTGATACATACAGAAAAAGTTATGTTGTATATAGTCCGCCTATGTTTGAATTGTAATTGGTTTGACTTTGAAACTCTATTAATGAAAAAATATTCAATAAAAACCTATGAGACCAAATGAAAGTGCTAGATATCATAGTTAAAAATCTAAATTTTAAAAAATAGAATTTTATCCTTCATACAAAAAAAGTTATGTTGTATATGGTGAGCACCACTTTTTTAAAATGTTGTTTTCTTAAAAAAACTAGTTTTCATGGGAGATGGAAAAATAAGTGCAATATTATTCTAAAAAATTGAAAAAAATATTTTTAGAATCTACAGACAAAATTTGATGAGATTCTATTTTGCTTCATCTTCGAATTCCTCATGGTTTAGCCGCTATAGGTACCCGAATATGAAGATTTAGTTAAAAATAATAATTTTAGTGTCTAGTTTGGCCAAAAATTGTAAACCACTATTGTGGGATCACCCACCTTCTGCTCCTCAAGTCTCCACCAAGTGGTTGTGAATCCTTGGAGGTGTATAATAGCACACCGCGCTTTAGTATTATTATCAAAAGGGTGCATGGAAAAACATCGGTCCAAACCTATCAACCAGGTTTCGGCCTCTAAACTAGTACCTAATCCGTCAAATTGAGGTGGCTGAGACTATATCAAATCTTCCATGTAGGATAATGCTAATATCTCTATCTATACTGTACCTATCCTCACCACAGGGTTGACCTCAGCTACTACTTATCTCGGACCCAATAATGCCAAAGCCTCCTCGAAGGCTCTACGCGCAACTTCGACCCTAGGAGGATCTAGCTATCCACCACCACCTCCTGGATCGTTCTGTGAGACCTGATGTTCCTCTTGCTCTGGTATAGGTATGACATTGGGTTGTGAGTCATGCTAACTCTCCTCTTGACCGCCTACCCGACCACGTCGTCGTCCTCTCCCTCGTTCGCGTCTAGGAGGCATACTATTGCATAGACACAAAAGGATTTTAGACAAGGTACTCTTGAAAACCTATGCAACTAAGCTTACTGGGTACATCATAATCCCAGAGCACCCAGTGTTTAAACCTTGGCTCTGATACTCTGTGTAATGCCCTGCCACACAACCCTAGAGGAAGTTTCAATTCACAATAAAAGCGTACTAATTTTTTATTTTTATTTTTATTTAAAGTGAATTAAACATACATGTTCATCTATAGTTGACAACATCCCCTAAGGCTATGAAACCGAGATTACTTAAATTCCCATTAAAAAACATCATTTAAAAAAATCATTGTATTTAATTACTCAAGTAGTAGCATTTATTCAACATACTTAAACAACAAGATAAGAAGATAAACAACCATATCATAAATCCATTACATGAATACTTGATTACATCACTCATTCCCAGAATGAGGCAATAATACATAAGTGTTACAATTACAAAATTTCCAACTCAAATATACCAGAGGGTAAAACCAACTTATTACATTTTGAAATACAATAGTGCCAGAAAATAAAATAAGATCCGCAAGCTGTCCAATTGGATGTCTCGCCATCACGAACTAAAGATCAAGGGGGACCCAATGGTTTATGGTGCATGTCCCACCCAACCAATTCGTACCCGAAGGCCCACCCCCCATGCTAGGAGATAGTAACAACGCAACATGGACAAAGAATCTACTATCTCTAACCAAAGGCAGACTCATACTGACACATACTGACTCATCTAAACACATGCACAATATAAGTCTAACACTAACATGGTCACATTGCTTCCAAACATAAAATTGATCAAGTATGATTAAGAACTCATAAACGTAACACACATCACAATGTTATCCTAGATAGAGTGTCATCACACAGTTAGACATGAGATCTCCTCTAGGCATTCTTCATATGCTTTGGAGTTCCTGGTGACCTCTAATGAATCCCGACCCTCATACTTACTCATGTGGAATCAACTATCTCTCATGAGGACAAAATAGTCGACCTTCTCACTCATCCCAAGTCTAAATGAGCCCTTGCATCTATGAGTGAGGTTAAGATATCTTGATTAACGTGAAATGCATCCTAATCAATTAAGTACATTACTTTAATTATCACTTGATTAAAAAACTTCTGAAGGTTACCCGGTTTACCTCTTTGGGCTTCGACCCCTAACAAAAGCCACTCTTCTAATGGATAACACACTACACAAAACTAAACTCCAAGGGAAACTCAGGTTCTTACAAAACTTAAACAACACAATCTCTCCTATTATAGGAGACAACAACTAAGGAAACCCACTCCAATACTTGGAGGAAACAAAACACATACAACACTACCCAAGGAAGAAACAAATGATTGAATTAATGAAGAATCATCTCATAAACTCTGGAAGACTTTACAAGTTAAAACACAAATTCCCCTTTTTCCCAAAATAACCAACATAAGGAAATTTAATATCAAAATTCACAAGCAAGAACACATGCTATTTTTGGATATCTTAAATCCATTTCCTATTTAATGCATCTCACACAAATTAAAATAATATTCTTCTAATATTTTCTTTAAAACATAATAATCTCTTCCATTAAACTAAATATCTTTTCTCTATCTAACTTGCCATGCACACTATTTGTTTCAGTTAAAATTGCTATCTGAATACTTGCATGCAATCATATGCCTAAAACTAAATATCAAATATATATATTAAAATGACCTACATTAAACATTGATTATATATCTTCTATTTTTCTAAAAATAACCAGACTATTAAACTAATTATTTCTTAATAAAACCCATACTTAAATATACATTTTCCAATATATAAATATATATATATTAAATATTATATATTAATATATAATATTAAAATATATATACTATTTATATTAAACAACATAAAAAAAATACTAATTAAATAAAAACTTAAATGAAAATTTAAATATGAATTTAAAATTCGCATTAAACTGAACAATCCCCAAAATCCATTGATTTCTAGACGGGCGTGCAGGAAAGGACACTGAGTGTCATATAAATTAAATATATAAAAAAAATATAGGTAATGACAGTGGGTGCGCCGGCTGCACCTGGTATAGGCCGGCCACTCCCCACGTACTGGGAATGGGGGTAGCACTTCCCATGGGACAACACGTCCCCCTATATGGTGGGCGTACTGTCACATAGGCAGCGCCTTTGCCCACTCATCTCCAAGATAAAGTGCATGGTGGGGCTTTGACTCCCACCTCCATTTAATAACAATCCAAAAAAAAAAGGAAAATCATAAGCAATTTTGAATTTCTCAATTTCATACACGCGACGGATAATTAATCCACATACGACATTTTTTCATAAAATTAAACTTTCAGCATAACAAGAATATATATATATTATATGTATATGTATATATATATATATATATATATATATATATATATATATATATATATATATATATATATATATATATTATATATTATATGTATATATTTATTTACACAGAAATAAATTACTGGTAAAATTGAGAGAAATAAATAAAAATAACCAGCTACAGGAAAATGAATAAAATTTTCTAAAATCTTTTCTTAAATTCATAAAGATTTAAAAACTAAATTCTTTTAAAATGTTTCCTTTAAATTCCTAATAATACAAAAAAAATAGGAAAAACTAAAGGGGATCTAAATTTCTCCATTACAAATTTTCTACAGAGGGTTTGTTTTCAAAACCAGATCTAATTGTTTTCTAAAGGGATAAAATCTCTTCAATAATATACATGTGTTGCACAATCTAAGTTTTAATTTAATAATGATTCTACAAATTTCTCAATTAAAAATTAAATCCTACAGTATATTTATACAATCTTCCAAATTTCTGATTAATTTGTACCTAATTTCCATTAATAAATTCTAATTCCCAATTAATTCAACAAAAACATTTCTTAAACAATATATATTTGTTTTAAACATTACAAGAACAAAAATCATAGAACAAAACCTGTATTTTGAAGCTAGAGGAAAAGATGAATTTCTGATGCAAAGCCTCGTCCAAGGATATCATGAATTCTTTTCAACTGTGCAATGAATCCAATCCAAAAGCTCAACCAATGTAAACAGACTTTCCTCAAATCAATTCTACAATCAAAAAATTCTTCAAACCCTTCTGTGTGCAATTTTCCCCAAAAATTATTCTCTGCCTTGAAGAAGCTTTTCCCTTCCAAAATCTTCTCCATGAATGAATGAATTTTCAATAAACTCTTTTTATTAATTAAACATGCACTTGAGTCATAAATCAAAAATATCTTAAACAACCAAATCTAATTTTGCATGCAATATTGAAAATTAAAATATCCACTTAATTCCAATTTTTGAAAACTAACTTTAAATTTAAACTGCAATTTTAGATATTTTTCAATTTTAGCTTTTATTTAATTTAATCCAAATAAAACTTAATTAATTAATTTTAATTATTTAATAACTAAATTCAACCCTTTTGAGATTTAATTTAATTAATTAAATAAATTTAATTTAATTAAATTAAATTTTATTAATGACTTTAAATATAAATTCCAAGCATAATTTTAATTTAATATAAAATAATCACCACTTTTAACCAATGCAATCATTCTAAAAATTGATTAAATAATCACACTCTTTTCAGAATCAAATAACATTAAAATAAGGTAAACTATGACTCAACAAACAAAACTGACGACACACTAAGGCTAGGGCATAGACTTGACACACGTTATCTAGCTACTATCTCCCATTCAACTTAACTGTTAGATTGATACACTCAAACTTGTGGAACCAGGTGGAGTCAATGCCATGTACCTGCAAACCTGAGAACCAAGTAAACAACATCATATAATATATCCAGCATATAATACACACCGTAAAAGAGAAATCACGGATTCGTAGGGCGCTCGTAAGCAAGTGATGCGAACCCATCCCCTTCACCAACACACTCATCAAGACTGACATTTAAATCTCATGTTATAACCACTAACATCATTACACCATTAAAGCATGTAAAATAGTAATCAGATAAACACATCACACAATAATAGTTCGTCGCTCAATAAGTAGCGATCAAAACACTATAACAAAATGTATCTAGTATCAAAGTAGCTGCAACCAACAAAGCATAAAACAATTTGAACAAGAAGAAAAATGGAGGGGTATTACAAATGCCTCCTCCCTTAGCCAAACATGTTCAAGATAACATGTTTCAAGTTGAGGGAAACCCTTAAATTGTGCAAGCACCTTTGTCATCATAAAATTCTTGAGAGATAGAGATGTAAGGTTCACACATGGATAGAGAGACTCTGAAACCTCTATGCAAATATTTCCAATTTTCAAATCTATGCATTTCACACCAGATAAAGAAATCCACATAAGCCACTTGTGAATGCTACTTTCACACTAGTCACAATTGCAAAGCTCAAAAGTTTCCAAGCCAAGACACTACATAAGAATATCCTTGTTAATTATGTCTTCAGCCATAATTTGGTGAATCAATTTAAATATAGCCTTTCTCATTGTAGGAGTATTGCAGATAGAATAAAAAAACTCATCAGAAAACTTGAGATAGGGTAATCAAGTCCACGCCCTATACCATTTTCGAGAAACCACAAAAAAGTGAATGACTTCTTTCAAAGGAAGTCTCATTAAAATCTATGAACACAAAAGATCAACTGGAAAATTCATTAGATCCATATTACCCTTTTTTTTTTCCTAAACGTTCAATTATCATGGGAAGATATTCAAAACTGAAACATACAATGTGAGAGAGTAAGGATTTATTTGTAATGGAATAATTAATGTGAAAGGCCAAGAAACTTGGATATCAGGACAGAGAGACTTCTCATATGTGGGCTCTCAAATTTTTGGACTCCACTAATCATACCATCTTTTCTAATAATCATAACTAAAAACTCAAATCCAACACGTACAGTAATTAAAAACTCTGTCCTCAAACTTATCTCACCAACTCATTTTCACTTGTGCATTTACTATTGTTGTGTGGGAGTCGGACGGCGACAGACATGGCATGATTTTTAATAATGTGAAGAGTAAATGAGCTAAAATAAGCGTATGGTCAAAGATGGAGAATTACTTTCTACGAGCTTGGACTATATTCTACAGACCTTAGAGTTCTGAAAAACAATTATTTGAGAACTTTAAAGCAATTCTTTTGGAAAATGCAATTATTAGATAGATGAGTTGTTTCCAACTGGTGCACCGTGCAATACAGGTTGGACATAAACTCACACTAATGTCATTGAGCAGTGCATACCTGTCGTTTCAAATTCCATATTTTAGAATGGTAAGGGAGAGGGACCGATGGTGGTGAGGGCTATGGTGTGCGAATGGTCCATGTTAGTAAGGTATATGTAGGTCAAATTTTTGTGCACATTCGAGATAGTCCATCTTGCAATCTAAAAAAATTCAAATAGGAAACTTTAAGGTTTTATGATCGCTTTTCGAAATCCACATTTTTCGAGATCAAAAGTGGTGGCATCCGATAGCGAATGTCTGGACTTTGTTTGGTAGTTTCTCTCCATGTCAATACTGGTGAACTTAACTCCCATTTACTATGTTTAACTACCGAACATTCCCTCATTGTCAACCTTTTCCCATTCACTTCAGCATGCATTTCATTTGGTAGGTTTTTCTTTTCCTTCATAGCTACGTCATTCATGCTTGGTGTTTGTACTTTAAGCCATCCATTGCAGGACCAATGGTGGCTCATTTTGTAGCCAATGGTGGTAAGGCTATGGACAAGTGGTGGTGATGTATATTTCGTAGTTTCTATGCTTTTCAACACCTCCATTGCCAAAAGGAAAAATAATTAACTTTTATCATCACAGGTGAGGTTGCCTTACTAAGTCACAGGAGTGATATTTTATTTCATGTTTTTTCTATAACTAGCTTATGACTAGTCGGCCAAAAAAAAATACATAGATATATTCTATAATGCCCCGCCACGCAACCCTAGAGGAAGTTGCAATTAACTACTTAAACAGACTAATTTTTTTTTTGTTAAAGTACAATTAATAAGAAATTTCACTATCTAACGCCAAAAACCTCTAAGGTTACGAGACAAAGGTTATATAGAACCTCAACAAAAAACATGAATCCAAACCATGTCATTTATTTAATTAAGAAATAAAACACATACATTCCAAATAAGATAAATTACAACAAAACATAAGAGGTAAATTTCAATTTCATTTATCCATAGTTACATAATACGATTACATCTTGTTATGCCTTGCATAACCACCCCATCTTTTGCCTTGGTCAAAATGGGTCCCCCTTTGTTATTTTGTACTTAGTTGTTTTTGAAAAAAAAGATTGGAGTCTAGTTTTGGTCAATGCTTTATTTTTCTTTTGTTTCATTGTCGGAACTGGAACCGGAATAGAATCGGGTTTTCAAAGTTCCTTTGAAACTTGTTTTGGTTTCCATCTCGACAGTCTTTTCTTTGTATCTTTTGTTTTGTCTTTAGCGGAACCAGAACCAGAGTGGGTGCTAACTTAGTCTTTATCATAATCAACTCTGCCCCTGCCTCCCCTATTTTGACTTTTGGTTTTAGTCTTGTCTTTCTGTTTAGTTTTGTTATGTCGGTCTTTGGTTTTACTTTTTGTGTTTTGTTTTGTTTTATGTTTAGTTGGCAGACCCGAAACTGGAATGGGAATGAAGTTTGGAAATTTCACAAAAGGTTTGAACTTCGATTTCTATTTTAGCTCGTCCCCCGCCACTTTTTGGATCGTTGACTTTTTTACTACAATCGTACTGTTGTGAAGTGTTGATCCACTTTCAGTTCTGACTCTGCCTTAACTGCGTGTTAATGCATTAATGACAACTACTCGATTAGGTTGAAATCCTCGTTTTTACTTTTATTTAAGGATTAAACGAGTCTTTATTATCATTATTGAGATTAAAGAACATGGGAGAGTAGCAGTGGAGTTAGTTTGAGCAAATCGATTGAAGGAGGAGAATATTGTTGCAATCAGATCAGTTCAGAAGGTTAGCTGTGTTCTTGTGTTTTCGAGGTACGTTTTGCTTATTGTTGTTCTTCATTTTATTTGTTGTTGCATGTTTGTATATATGTTTGCCTGTGTCTAGAATCATGTTGTTTTCAAATGATTTCATGTTTCTTGTTGTGTTTGTTTAAATGGTTCTTTTATTTTTGTTGATCTGATTGTTTCCTTGTTTTTGTTTGTTTCATTTTTAGTTCTTTTTATTTTAGGGCACGGTCGCTTTCACATTTTAGTCATGATTGCGTCCTGCTGATTTGGATTTACATTGAGTTGATTTAAGTTTAGGTTTTTTTACATGGTGGTTAGTTAGATTAGAGATTTTACAGTGAGTTAGGGTAAGTGGATTCATCATTTTTACTTAGGGTTTTTGTCACATTTGGCATTCTAGTAAATGGCAAGGTTCAAAATCTGTGCCCTAGTTTTATCTAGTTTGTTAGATTAGGCTTTTGTGTCTATCCATCAGTTAGAATATGATGCCCTAAAAGGATATACAGTCGTTCCCCATGGTCATATGAATGTAGTGTTAAGCCCCTTTTGCATTTTTAATGACCTACGTTAAATTGTGAAGTTGTCGGATGATGATGATGTCATGGTCAATCTAGGTAGAGATGGGATCAAAATCGATCTAGAACTTGAGAATTTTGTTTTTTAAAGATATTGATTCCATTTCCATCCCGTGTCCAGCTCCGTATACAATAAAAAATCTTCCTTCAAGTTAACCATGACCAAATCGGAAGCGGAGGCGGAATGGAAATAGAATATGAAAGAATGAAAATTCAAAGAAAACCAAATCCATTTTCCATTCCGATCCTGGTTCTGATAAGCTCCCCGATTCCGACTCTAATCCTGTTCATTATTAGAGAAATTTCTATATTGATTTTGGCTCCGAGTCCGGCAGGGTTGTAAAAAGGGGACTATTTTAGGTTGTGTTTCTGCTTGGTTCCGCCTCCGATGCATATAAGGAAGGTATGGTTTTTAGAGCATGTTTCTATGATAATATCTAAAGATCTAATTAGAGATTTTTATTTGCAAGAAAGTTGAAAGATGTCAGGAACCTCAAGGGAAGCTGCTTGGAGAAACCAACCTGCAGAAACATCAAAGGTAGCATCAAAACCAAAGAAGTTAAAGCTAGAACAATGGCCTTATACCTTGAGATATAATCATGCAAGTCCAGTTGTGAAGATGAGTAAGGTGGAATTAGATTGGTCGGATATCACTGACACTAATTTAGGTCAATACAATTTTGAAGAGTGGTCTTCAGAAGCGTTTGATAAGGATATTACATTGACTACAGAAAGAATTGTTAGCTTTGGGTTAGCTCATATTACTTTGTTTCCTATATCTATCCAGTGCCCGGAGTTAATCATGACAGTGGCCAGTGCTTACAATCTTGCTACAAGACTATGCATGGATTCACAAGGCAATGTGATTATTAATCTCACTCCTCAAGCATTTCAGAGTATATTCGATGTTCCAGATCCAAAGAACTTAGTGCAATTGAATGAGGTGGAGGCCTTAGAGAATTACAATAAGTATAAGCAGTTGAATAAATCTCACTTGAACAAGAAGTGGCTGACAATGGAAAAGAAATCTCTATCCAAGCTTGCTGACCAACCAAAGAGGGTAGATTTCAATGAAGAGATATCAAGGTTGATTGTGATGTTGTCTAGGGTGTTTGGGAAGAGGGATGCATTTTGCATCAAGGAGTTCCTTTTATTCAGACTATTTTGAAAGGAGAACAATAATTTGATCGGTCAATGATCGTCTCTGATGCCATATATGATCAGTTAACAAGGATCAGAGAAACCAAGTGCTTCTTTATGACCTCTTACATTGTTTATGCAGCAGCAAGAGTGGGTGTTTTTCCAGGTTTAAATAGAGTTGGTATAATGGGAGCCTTGGATGGGCAGAAGAAGGTGTGGGAGCACTATGATCAATTATATCTTCAGTTTGCTGAGGCTCATTTCAGAAGAGTCAATGATGCATTTTTATATGTGATCATTAACCAATTGAATGGAGATGTAGGATATCGGTTGAGTCAAGAAGCTATGGCTTTCATTGTTGAATGGGGTTATTGGTATATCCAATACCCTAAATTTACATACTTCAGGTTATATGGTTTTGAAGGTCAGCCACACTTGCTTCCAAGGTGTTGTAGTAACAAAGTAGTGCTTATGGAGTTTGTGTATCAAGGTATGGGAGTTAATGCTAGGTTTGGGATCAAGCATCAAACTGGATGTCATAAATTTCTTATGAAATTTGGTGAATATAGCTAGCAACACTTGAAGGGAGCAAAGCTGGCTTGTAATGAGTTGATACAATTGAAATTGGAATTGTATACAGCTCGTAAGTATTTTGACCCAAAGAATAAAATGTATACTTTATTACCTTCAATGTTCACTAGACATTTTAATTTGTTAGAAGACTTTTGGAGTGATCGGTAGGATGAGTATGATTTGAGAAAGAAGAACTATGAAAGATTGTCGATTGTACTCATGGCAGAGCTAGGTATTAAAGAAAACATTCCTGACACTTTGGTGGATGATGGAATTGTATTGGTTCCATCATATGAAGCTTTGAACATTGGCACCAAGAGTCTGGATCCGATTGACTGGGATGCTGAGGAGACCATTGATATCAAGAAGATAGGAAGGCAAGTATTGGATAGGAGCATGCAATGGTTGGTACTAAGAACTCAGACTCCTCAAGAACCAGCTCCTAAGAAGGGTAAGGGCTATAAGAGGATTAAAAGGAAGACACCTCCCAAAGAGCCTTTGGAATTCTTCCCTCCGGACATTGAAGAAATAGAACTTGAGGTGGTAGATGATGAAGAAGAAACACAAGAAGGAGATGTTCCAATTGGAGGATTTGTTGTTTCAACACCTATATTAGGCGAATCATCCGCTCAAGTCCCAATTACAAGAAAGAAAAGTAAAGAAATTCAAGAAGGAACCCTTTATAGCATGGCTGAAACTGTTAAGGGAAAAGGAGTGGAGGAAGAAGTTCTTGAGGTTGAGACGGATTCAGATGAGACTCTATCTGAAAAGGATTTGCAAGAAAACATGCCTCTAGAGCAGAGTATTGAGCAGATCTTGACACAAGAAGAGCAATGGAAAATATTTGAAGATGCTACAAGAGATTCTGATGCAACGGCTGCAGCGGAGAAGCAAAAGGAAATGGATGCTAAGATGCAAGTTGATGCTAGACTTCACCAGCAGCAATTAAAGGCAAAACAAGTTGAAGCAAGGGCAGCAACTGATGAAGTAGAGAAGCAAATGAGGCAATGAGAGCATGAGCTCAAGGTCAAAGCAGGAAATGACAAGTTAGAATTGATACAAAAGATCCATGATCTTGAGGAGGAGAAAGCAAGAAATCGGAGGGAAAAGGAAATTCTAGTTGCTAGGTTGAAACTTGCAGAAGAACCTTGACTAAAAGAGGAAGGATCAGAAAAGATAAGAAAGGAAAAAGAGGCCAAAGAGCTGATTAGAAAACAACAGGAAGAAGAAGCCGAAGCTGAAAAACTTAAGACTTTGGAGGCTGAAAGGTTAGAAAGGGAAAAGCTAGAAGCCTTAGAAAAAGAGAAATTGGAAGGGGAAGCTTTAGAAAAGGAAAGGTTGGAAAAGGAAGGAGTAGAGAGAAATCAGTTGAAGGAAGAAAAGTTAAGGAAAGAAGAAAAAGATAAAAAAATACAAGAACAAAGAGATAGAGAAGAGGCTGAGAAGTTAGTGCAGATGCATATAATGCAGGAACAACAAGAAAAGGTGAAGGTTGATTCTTAACCTCAGGAAAATGTACAGCCACCTTCTATAGTTGTTGCTTCTTCCATGATGACTACTGCTCCAATTGCTCCTACATGGTTGAAATTAGGTTTATAGAAAAGGACAAGAACACCTCCACAACCTCTCAATTGGGAGGACATGATGAAGGGAATTGAGCAGGAAAGGCCTAAGAAGAAGGCTAAAATTCTACACTCTACCAGACTCATAGATAAAGGGGAGATAGTTGCTGAATGTGCCATGCCTATGATAGAAAAGGAGGTAGGGGATATGCAGCTAACAGACTATCAGCTGAGTACGGTCAATTTGGGAAGACCCACTAAAAATCAGAAAATGAATTTGATTGGTGTAGTGGCTTCAACAACTAGATCAAGAATGATAAAGGACAAGCAAAAGAAGGATGAGCTTAAGGCTCAATTGGATCAGTTGCATTCATTCTTGAAGAGTGTATCTTCTCCGAGGTCACAACAAGTTCCAACCATTGAGACTCCTATTTTGTTAAGCAAAAAGGAGGTAGATGATTTGGTGCAAGTTAGAGGTAAGGTGGAGATGGTGGAAAAATGGATAGACAAATTGAACCGAGAGGTAGGTGAGGTTTTAACAAAAGGATTTGAAGCTTACAAAGAGGTAGAAGGAGTAATAAAAGAGATGTATCAATACATTGAGGCATCAGAAAAACAAGAAGAAGAGTATAAGGAGTATAGTGAAAAGTTAGAAAAGATAAATACATTTCCTCTAACTAGTCTTCTAGAACAATCTATACTTGAGGATGATAACAAATACTTTGTGGAGAATACTTTTCACATACTCAAGTTTAGGACTGGCTTTTTGAGCAAACACAAGGATGAGATGCAGGAAGCAATTAATGATTTGACTGAGCAGTTAGAAGAGTTGGAAGCAGTCATGGCCATAATTGTAGATGTGAATGTAATGACAAAAGATGGCATGCCTTTGAGTCAAGTTAAAGAGAAATGGAATGAAATATTTCGAGGACTCATGCAAAAAGAGGATGACGGAGAAGAGTCAATATTGGATTAGTTAATGGATGTTAAAGAGGAAGTAAAAGTTGCAGGAAGAGAATTGACAAAGGTGAAAAGTATGAAAGAGTTTGCTGCAGTCGAGTTGGATCAGATCAAATTTGAAGATGATTGGATTGATGGGCCAAATATGGATACTTTATAGCATGTCTTCACTAGCTACGGTGAGTTCATGGTAGATCCAGTTTCGCATGCATGAATCCTTGCATGCAGCATGCATGATTTTTATCTTCTTTGCAGGCTGCATGCATGATTTTTATCTTCCTTGCATGTTGCATGCATACAACACTGACAGTCTTCGGGGCACATGATTTCTTTTCTTTTCTTCTATCTTCTATTTTTAGTTAAACTGGATGTCTAATGTAAGAACTCAAGATCAAATTGATCTGAGTTTCCAAGAAATTTGTTCCTAAAAGGGTGGAAAGCCTAAATTAGAAGTAGAGTTCAAAATTTTTGTATCTATAAATACCAGATGGGTATCATATTTTAAAGGTCGGCTAATTGAGAATTAGATTGGCTTACCTAATGCTAGGAGATATAATTTTGTAGAGATTTGCAGAGATACATTGTACTTGATCTTTTAAAGTTAATAGAATTTACAAGTTTACGCAATATGGAGTTGGAATTGAGTTGTTTTGTTTGATAAGGTTAATAAGTTATAATCCATCTGAATGCCAGTGATTGTGCTAAAGCATGATAGTTTCTTATGTGATGAAATTCATTAGAAGAAACCAGATTTAAAGAATATCTTGTTAGATTGTCATTGAATTGAAGTTATTAAAGTTTATTGATCTATGATCTTGATGATGAATGAATGTGTGTTGTTTTGAAAAGTCCTTGAATTATTTGTGATATGTGATTGTGAAGTTAATTAAGCACCTAAAATGTATACAATGGTATAGATTACGCTATAGATTGTGTCATCTTATGGTTTTTCTTGATTGGATTGGAAGAAACATTCATTATTGAAGATATATGTCTGGATGATAGATAAATTTGGTTCATACTTACTGGTTTTTACCCTTTAATCTATCTTTTTCTTTTGTTTGAAACCCCATTGATTGCTAAAAATAGTTTGGTATGATGAGTCACTGCTTGAATCCTTTACCAGCATAGGTCGCTTGAATATTACAGTTGCATGAACCAATTGAGTGACACCATACAGTTGAGAACTAACTACCAAGACCTTGGGAGTTAGGCCACTACATGTTGTCTTTCTTTTTCAGAAGAAATAGAGTAGAAATATTCTATTTTAATGTTGTTTGTGTCATTTTAACCATCAACAGAAGTTGGTGCTAGAAGGAGGGCCTGAAAGGACAAGATGGCTCGTGGAAGATCTTTTTCACTGGAGGGATATGAAAGGGCTCTCAGATCCTCTGCTAATCATGAACTATTTGAAGAACTTCAAACCCCAGTTAGACCAAGACCTCATGCTCGTAGGGTAGATATATGTACGTTACCACAACCGCTTACTCCCCTGAGATTTCCTCCAAATCCACCCACACCACCACCAAATAGGCCTTTGTCAGCACCAATTCGGCCTGCATCACCACCACCTGCCTGACCAATCCCACTGATGGCTTACTTTGTCAATAATCCCTCTTTGTTAGGGACTATTCCTGGGGGATTCCATGATTTACCAAAGAACCCAGAGAAGTTATGTCCAAAATACATGCATGGAGAATCAAGAAGTGCAAAGGAACATATACAAGCATTCAAAGATGCCTGCACATGAGCACAGGTTGCTCATCAAGATGTGGTATGTAGACTGTTTCCCTACTGTTTAGGAGATATGGCATATAATTGGTATCTAAATCTGCCCCAAGGATCTATTATGGGTTGGACAGATTTAGAAAATGCTTTTATTAATCAGTTTAGGGTTTATGTAGACCCTGCCATATTGTATCACCAATTTGCCACCATCAGGAAGGAACATCATGAACCCCTTCCCTTGTTCAACACTAGGTTTCAAAGGATTTATCGTAGGCTACAGGAGCCTTACTTAGTGCCAGAGGGTATGCCCATACAGGTGTATATGAGAGCTGTTGATCCTTTGATTGGACTGTTCTTGCAAAGAACTTATCAACCTGATTAGATAGACTCTCTGTCTAAAATTTACCATTTGGATATCAAATTGCAACAACAGATAGGTCTAGAACCACCAGGTTTAGGAGCAGCTCCTCCTCCTATGAATTATTAGATGCCTAATCCACCATTATATAACACTGTCCCAGGGACGTCTTATTCCCATTATGGACTGGTATCTGAGTTACAAGCTCCACCAACGGTGCCCTTCTTTGGGAATAGCATGCATGATTTTTCACATCAACCACAACAACAACCTCAAAATCAATCACAATAATGGGGAGGATCAACCCATGTCCATTCCCCAGCCATAGTTCAAAATGTGTAGAATGATCAAACTGTTCAACTTACAAGTGAAGTAGAGACTCTCAAAAAGACTCTCTTAGATTTCAAATGTCATGGCATAGCTCAGGAAAAACCCTCCCAATAATCAAAACTAGAATTACAACAATCAGGGAGGTTATAACTATCAAGGCAATTACTCTAATCAGAACACCAATAGGAATTTCCAAAATCAGAACTCCTTAAGCTAGAATTATCAAAATCAGAATAGAAGATATAATCAAAGGTTTAATAACAACAACAACAATAATAGGTAGTGGAATAATAGGCCTAACAATAGGGGAGTTCCCCATAATTATCAAGCAAGTGAAGAAAGACCACATACTGCTAATGTTGTTGATTTGAATTTTATGACAAATTGGTGTAGGTTGCATGATACGGCAGCCCATTCTGAGGTTAATTGCCCAGAAATGGAGAAGATTGTGAAAATTGCACAGGTTGATTCCCATCCTCTAGTAGGAAATTCCAATCAGGATAATGGGCCAGTTAACATTGCCATGACTTATGAAACTATTGAAGAAAAGTATCAATTCCCTATGCCAGGGGATAATGAGCCAGAGGAAGATGTCTATGATGCTCAAGCTTTCCAATCTAAGGGTGGTCACTTTCTGAGGAACCAGAATAAAGGGCCATTCACTACATCTACACCCCCTAACAACATGGTTCCACCAAATCAGAATGCAGATAACAATCCACCCCCACCAAAGGGGCCTTCTGATTCTCAAAATAGGGGTAATCAGCCTTCTTTTCCTAAGTACCAATTTAGGAATGATTTAAAGTTTGACTTCATTGCAGAATTACAAAGGATGAAGACATCACTGTCTTTCTTTGATATCATGAAGTGGTGCCCAGCTCAACGAGAGGTGGTATTAAAGGCTTTGGAAGAGGCAGATCGCCTAAAAGGGAAAGGTAAAGTGACTCTTGCAAAGGAGATAAATGCAACTATGTATAAAGGTAAGACCAGTACCCCACCTTTCTTGTTAAGTTTGAGAATTTTTGGAAAGAATCTACATAATTGCTTATTAGATTTTGGAGCATCAGGGAATGTTATGCCTTTTTCGATTTGTAAGAAGTTAGGATTGAGTCCTATTCCAACCAATAAAAAGGTGATTCAGTTGGATAAAACTGAAGTCAATGTTGTAGGTGAGTTGAAGAACATGCATGTTTAGGTTGGATCAGATCCAAGGATCCAGACCTATATAGATATTCAAATAGCTGATATCCCAGAAACTTATGGTATGCTTCTAAGTCGAGAACTAATGAAAAGCATAGGGGGATATCTATCCTTGGATTTCTCACACATGTGGTTACCATGGAAAGGAGTGGCCACACAGATAAGAACTGAGAGTGAACCTAGGCTCAAACATATGATTACAGAATATGATGCTCCAAATGAGGTAGCATTCTTTGAAACTGAGATTGGTGTTTACAAACAAGAGGAAGATCTTACATTGTCTATAATTAGTCCTCAGGTACTTCACTTTTGGAGCATAGTGATCCCATGATCTGCATCAACCAACAGGTTTTAATAAGGAAATTACAACAAGATAGGCTTGTTTTAGGAGAAGAAACTAACTTGAGTATTTTATTACTTCCTAACTGGTGCAAGATCCACTATCACAACCATTTAGAGTTGACATGACAGTCATGCCTAGATATTATAGGTCATATAGATCAGTCACAAAAAAAATGCCATGAGGAATCCAAGACTCCCATCAATGAGTTCTTTGTCAAAGTTAAGGATGCTACCATCATGACTCGGATTAACCCTTCTCAAAAGGAAAATTTCCCATCTATAGAACAGACTCCATTGTTATGTTCTGAAATTCAAGAAGAGACTAAGGTAGCATAGTGCCTTTTCAATCCACCTACCCCGGATGCTTTACCAATGCCAAAAGAGTTAATGAAAGATAAATTAGATGGTGACTCAACCCAAGAAATCACTCAAGAGGTAGTTGTTGAACAAATTGACGACTTAGGAAAATCGTTAACTGAGCTTCTCCCCAACACAAATTCTGACAAATAGCAAAAGTCCGAGCCACCACACATCTTAGGTCAGTCCTTCCCTATTGCTTCTGAAAAGAAAGAACCCCCAGCTAAAGACCAGTTATGGACTCTTATGTTTGATGGTTCTAAATCTGATGCAGGAAGTGGAGCAGGGATTGAACTAACTAATCCGAAAGGAAAAACTTATTTTGCTTCTTATAGGTTGCAGTTTGGTTGCACAACAATGTGGCTGAATATGAGGCACTTGCAAGAGGGCTCATGTTTTGTTCATAAGAAGAAGGTAACTACTCTTACGGTGATGGGAGATTTTGAGGTAATTGTGAAACAGGTACGTAGCCAATACACATGCCATAACAAAATATTGGCTGCATATAGGAATAGGGTTTGGAATTTAATAGAAGATTTTGATGCCTTTGGAATTACTCTCATTCCAAGGGAAGCAAATCAAATAGCAGATGCTCTTGTTGTTGCAGCAAGTATATTAGAGCCTATGCAAGACTCAAATCTGAAGAGGTTTGCAGTAGAATTGATTTCAGTCCCAGCAATCCCTGACAATGTCAAACACTTTCAGGTATTTAATGATGATCAACATATATTGGCCTTTTTGGCAAATTCTGATGTTTTTGAAGGGAAGATAATTGATGATTATGACAAGGATCAAGGAGACTAGAATCCAGAAAGCGACAGTACAGAAGGGATACTAGATTTAAAGAGCAATTACATTCCTAAAGGGATGATAGCATTAGAAAGAATATTTGATTCAAATCCACAAGCTTATCAAAGAGTTCCTACAAAGAGTGAGGGAGGTAAGTATGAACAAGTTAATTTGACTCGCTCAGGCCCAGAAAGGAATGTTCTTATAGGGAAGACCTGCCCTTAGGAAATAAAGGATCAGATAATAGAGGTCTTGAAGCAGAATATTGAAGCAATAGCTTGGAGCTATGATGACTTGAAAACTTTTGATACATCTGTCATCACACATACAATTCCTCTCAAGCCAGAAGCCAAGCCGTTTCACCAAAAGTAATGCCCGATCAATGCATTAATTGAACCTCTAATTCAAAAGGAGGTACAAAAACTTTTGGCTACAAGAATAATCTTTCTAGTTAGACACTCTAGTTGGGTGGCTAATCTAGTTCCTGTAAGGAAAAAGAATGGTGAAATAAGGTTATGTGTGGACTTTAAGAATTTAAATAAAGCCTTGGAGAAGGACAACTATCCATTACCTTCCCTTGATGAATTATTGCAAAAAGTCAATGGATCTCAAATGATGTCTTTCTTGGATGGGTATTTAGGATACAATCAGGTCCTTGTAAGTCATGAGGATAGGATGAAGACTGCTTTCACTACAAAGTGGGGGACGTTTGCTTATAGGAGGATGCCTTTTGGTCTTATTAATGTTGGTGCTACTTTTCAAAGAGTGATGGATGTAGATTTTAAGGATCTAATAGGGAAATGTATAATCATCTATGTGGATGAATTGACCATCTTCTCCAAGAATAGAGAAGATCATGCCGCTGACTTGGAAAGGGTGTTGACAAAATGTATCAATTATGGTGTCTCTCTTAACCCAAAGAAATGTGTATTTGGAGTTTCTAAAGGGAAGCTTTTAAGACACATCATATCAGAGGAGGGAATTTCCATAGATCCTGACCGAGTGGAGGCCATTTTGAAGTTAACAAAACCAGGAAGTAAGAAGGAGATGAGGTCTTTCTTTGGAAGGATCAATTTTGTCAGGAAATTTATAATAGGGTTTGTTGAGATTGTCAAACCACTTAATGAAATGATGAAGAAGGATGCGACGATTGAATGGAGTGAAGAGGCCAAATCTACTTTCATGTAGATTAAACAAGCTATATCTGAGGCACCTTTTTTGACAAGTCCATATTATCTAAAGCCTTTTTACATTTATTCTTTTGCTTCTGAACATTCATGTGTAGCAGTTTTAACACAAAGAAGAGAAGAGAACAAGGAGAGACATATTGCTTTTATGAGCTCTCCATTTAAAAATGCAGAAGTAAGATATTCATCATTAGAAAAATAGGCCTTTGCATTGGTCAGAGCAGTAAAGAAGTTTAGGAATTATATAATCAGAAGTCAGGTTATGGCTATAGTCCCAGATCCAGCTGTAAATTCCCTCTTAATGCAAAGTGAATTAGGGGAAAGAAGAGGGAAATGGATGGCCATATTACAAGAATTTGACCTGGAAATTCACCCAATGAAACTTGTTTGAGGCCAAGGTTTGTCAAAGGCAATGGCAAAAGTAGATAAAAATATTACTTGTCAACAATACACGGTTCAATCATTCATGAAAGATCCTTGGTATACAGATTTGGTTTTCTTCCTCCTCAATAACAAGTATCCAGAAGGAATGAATGCTACTCAAAGGAGAACATTGAGGATGAAGAGCTCTCATTATATGCTCAAAGGGGGATCAATCTATAGGAAGAATTTTCAAGGGATCTATCTACGTTGCTTGGATCAGCAAGAAGCTAGGCATGCCATAAGTGAATTTCATGAAAGGCATGGGACAGGACATGGATATGTTGATGCTTTGGCTCATCATATTTTAAGATCAGGTTACTATTGGCCTTATGTGTTTAGAGATGCACATCAACATTGTAGGACTTGTCATGTATGCGAAACTTCTACATCTAGAGAAAGGAATCCTGCAATGCCCCTACAACCGGTATATGAGGTAAGGCCATTTTCCCAATGGGCACTTGATTTTGTAGGTGTGATTAATCCAAATTCTTCTGCAAGACATAAATTCATCTTGACAACAATGGACTACTACACACATTGGACAAAGGCCCTGGCTTGCAAGAATAGTACCACAGAGGTGGTCATCAAGTTTCTGGCAGAAAACATCACAACCAGGTTTGGAGTTCCATTTGCTCTGGTATGTGATAATGGCCCTGCTTTTTCTTCTGCTGAGTTTATTTCATGGGCCTATGAACATAAGATTGTGTTAAAATATTCTTCCAATTATTACCCTCAGGGGAATGGAGTGGTTGAGTCCACCAATAAGAACTTGTTGAAAGTTATAAGAAAGTTGTTAGAAAGAAACCCTAGCAATTGGCACACCCAATTGAGATTTTCCTTATGGGCAGATCGAACCAGAATCAAAGCAGCCCTAGGGAATTCACCTTTTAGGTTAGTTTATGGCCAAATCCAATCTTCCCCATTCATTTACAAATACCTGTTCTGAAGTTTATGCAGGAGTTTTACAATAAGGATGATAGGATTGATGTTAGACTGCTTAACTTATTAAATATGGAGGAACAAAGAGATGTTGCTTTGCAGCAATTCTCTAAACATTAGGCTGTTGTTAAACATTGGTTTGACAAAAGAGATAAGATAAAAGCCTTTAGAATATTAGATTTGGTGTTACTATGGGATAAGGCTAAAGAAAAGAAGGGAGATCATCAAAAGTTTGATAAACTTTGGTTAGGTCCCTATCAAATAGCTGCAATCTTAGGTGAGAATTCCTTTCATTTGAGTACCTTAATAGGATAGCCTGTTCCATTACCAATTAATGGTCAGTTTCTCAAGCACTATTTTGGTGCATAGAAAGTCTGATGTTTTGAAAAAACAAATGTGTACTATACTGTATCATATGTAATTAAGTTTCTATTTAGGTTTTAGTTTTTAGTTTTGATTGTTGGCTTGTTTTGTTTTCTTTCTTTGTTTTGTTTCTTGGTTTGTTTCCTTGTTTTGTTTTGTCTTGTTTCGTTGGGGATTCTCATTTTTGCTCATCTCAAGTTAGGGGGTTGTTATTCAAAGTATACTATTGGCACTAGGAGAGAAATTGGTTTAGGTATTTTCATCATAATCATTGAAAAGGATTTTATTCTAAAACTTATGTTTTATGATCATTCTAATTTGGCTTGGAAAATTTATTAAGGATAGAAGATATAAATGTGAATATCTCATGAATTGTGATCAAAGATCTGTCACCAAATTAGAAAAACATCTACATGAGTAGGTGCCTATCTGTTGTTCAAATGACTCTACCTTTGATTCAAGTGAAAATCCAATTCCAAGACATCATGAAATCCATTGTAGTTCTCAACCCACATTTTAGATTCACTGAATCTGAGTATTTGAGAAAGATGCATAAAAGAATTACCACAAGTGAAGTAAAAAAAAAGAAAAAGAAAGAAAAAGGCAAGCTCAAATATCAAGTGGGTAATCAAGTATCTCTATCGGGGCTATGGATGCCTGGCTGACAGTAGAGCAATGCTTTGAGAGAACTAGAGGCATCTCCATCGGGACTATGGACGCATGTCTGGCAGCGGAGCAATACCCAGGATTTTACTACACAATAGTCAAAGGATTCAATCTATGTAGCTTGAATCTTAGGTATAGTTGTTCACAGACAGAGAAAGTATCTACAAAGAATGATGCACAATATAAGCACACACTCAGATTCAGGAATAACTCATTAGCACATAACATCTGAGATTCAAACTCGAGCTTATCCTAGATATATCTAATCTTATTCAAGTTAAATTGTTTATAAGCCAAGTAGTTTTTGGGTGACTGAAATTTTCTTTGGGTATCTTGAAAATGGGTAAACCATTTTCCCAGCTGAGTCACCATTTGTTATGCCTTGCATAACCACCCCATCTTTTACCTTGGTCAAAATGGGTCCCCTTTTATTATTTTGTACTTAGTTGTTTTTGAAAACAAAGATTGGAGTCTAGTTTTGGTCAACGCTTTATTTTTCTTTTGTTTCTCTGCGAGAACCAAAACCAAAACAGAATCGGGTTCTGAAAGTTCCTTTGAAACTTGTTTTGGTTTCCATCCTGAGAGTCTTTTGTTTGTATCTTTTGTTTTGTCTTCAGCGGAAACGGAACCAGAGTGGGTGCTAACTTAGTCTTTACCGAAAATTGCAAAATCATAATCAACTCCGCCCCCGCCTCCACTATTTTGACTTTTGGTTTTGGTCTTGTCTTTTTGTTTAGTTTTGTTATGTCGGTCTTTGGTTTTACTTTTTGTGTTTTGTTTTGTTTTACGTTTAGTTGGCAGACCCAGAACCAGAATGGGAATGAATTTTGGAAATTTCACAAAAGGTTTGAACTTCAGTTTCTATTTTACCTCCGCCCCCACCACTTTTTGGATCGTTGACTTTTTTATTGAAGTCACCTTGTTGTGAAGTGTTGATTCACTTTCAGTTCTGACCCCGCCTTAACTGCGTGTTAATGCATTAATGACAGCTAGTCGAGTAGGTTGAAATCCTTTTTTTTACTTTTATTTAAGGATTAAACAAGTCTTTATTATCATTATTGAGATTGAAGAACACGGGAGAGCAGCAGTGGATTTTGTTTCAACAAATCGATTGAAGGAGGAGAAGATTGTTGCGATCAGATCAGTTCAGAAGGTTAGCTGTGTTCTTGTGTTTTTGAGGTAGGTTTTGCTTATTGTTGTTCTTCATTTTATTTACTGTTGCATGTTTGTATATATGTTTTCTCGTGTCTGGAATCATGTTGTTTTCAAATGATTTCATGTTTCTTGGTGTGTTTGTTTAAATGGTTGTTTTATTTTTGTTGATCTGATTGTTTCCTTGTTTTTGTTTGTTTAATTTTTAGTTCTTTTTATTTTAGGGTACTATCGCTTTCACCTTTTAGTCATGATTGCATCATGCTGATTTGGATTTACAGTGAGTTGATTTAAGTTTAGGTTTTTTTAAATGGTGGTTAGTTAGATTAGAAATCTATAATGAGGTAGATTAGAGATTTTACAGTGAGTTAGGGTAAGTGGATTCATCGTTTTTACTTAGGGTTTTTGTTGTGTTTGGCATTCTGGTAAATGGCAAGGTTCAAAATCCGTGCCCTAGTTTTATCTGGTTTGTTAGATTAGGGTTTCATGTCTGTCGATCAATTAGAATATGATGCCCTAAAAGGATATACAGTCATTCCCCATGGTCATATGAATGTAGTGTTAAGCCCCTTTTTCATTTTTCATGACCTAGGTTAAATTGTGAAGTTGTCGGATGATGATGATGTCATGGTCAATCTAGGCGGAGACAGGATCGGAATCGATCTGGAACTTGAGAATTTTGTTTTGTAAAGATATTGATTCAATTTCCATTCCGTTTCCGGCTCCGCGTACAATAGAAAATCTTCCTTCAAGTTAACGATGACCAAATCAAAAGCGAAGGTGGAATGGAAATAGAATATGAAAGAATGAAAATTCGAAGAAAACCAAATCCGTTTTCCATTCCAATCCTCGTTTCGATAACCTCCCCGATTCTGACTTTGATCCTGTTCATTATTAGAGAAATTTCTATATTGATTTTGGCTCCGAGTCCGGCAGGGTTGTAAAAAGGGGATTATTTTAGTTTATCTTTTTGCTTGCTTCCGCCTCCGGTGCATATAAGGAAGGTATTGTTTTTAGAGCATGTTTCTATGATAATATCTAAAGATCTAATTAGAGGTTTTTGTTTGCAGGAAAGTTGAATGATGTCAAGAACCTTGGGGGAAGCTGCTCGAAGAAACCAGCCTGCAGAAACATCAAAGGTAGCATCGAAACCAAAGAAGTTAAAGCCAGAACAACTGCCTTATACCTTGAGGTATAATCATGCAAGTCCTGTTGTGAATATGAGAAAGGTGGAATCAGATTGGTCGGATATCACTGACACTAATTTAGGTCAATACAATTTTGAAGAGTGGTCTTCAGAAGCATTTGATAAGGATATTACATTGACTACGGAAAGAATTGTCAGCTTTGGGTTAGCTCATATTACTTTGTTTCCTATATCTGTCTAGTGCCTGGAGTTAATAATGATAGTAGTCAGTGCTTAGAATCCTACTACAAGACTATGCATGGATTCACAAGGCAATGTGATTATTAATCTCACTCCTCAAGCATTTCAGAGTATATTCGATGTTCCAAATCCAAAGAACTTCATGCAATTAATGAGGCGGAGGCCTTAGAGAATCACAATAAGTATAAGTAGTCGAATAAATCTCACTTGAACAAGAAGTGGCTGACAACAGAAAAGAAATCTCTATCCAAGCTTGTAGACTAGCCAAAGAGGGCAGATTTCTATGAAGAGATATCAAGGTTGATTGTGATGTTGTCTAGGGTGTTTGGGAAGACGGATACATTTTACTTCAAGGAGTGGATGTTTCCTTTTATTCAGACTATTTTGAAAGGAGAACAATAGTTTGATTGGTCAATGATTGTCTCTGATGCCATATATGATCAGTTAACAAGGATCATAAAAACCAAGTGCTTCTTTATGACCTCTTACATTGTTTATGCAATAGCAAGAGTGGGTGTTTTTCTAGGTTTAAATAGAGTTGGTATAATGGGAGCCTTGGATGGGCAGAAGAAGGTGTGGGAGCACTATGATCAATTATCTCTTTAGGTTGCTGAGGCTCATTTCAAAAGAGTCAATGATGCATTTTTATATGTGATCATTAACCAATTGAATGGAGATGCATGATACCGGTTGAGTCAAGAAGCTATGGATTTCATTGCTGAATGGGGATGTTGGTATATCCAATACCCTAAATTTACATACTTCAAGTTATATGGTTTTGAAGGTCACCCACACTTGCTTCCAAGATGTTGTAGTAACAAAGTAGTGCTTACGGAGTTTTTGTATCAAGCTATGGGAGTTAATGCTAGGTTTGGGATCAAGCATAAAACTGGATGTCATAAATTTCCCATAAAATTGGGTGAATATAGCTATCAACACTTGAAGGGAGCAAAGGTGGTTTGTAATGAGTTGATACAATTGAAATTGGGATTTGATACAACTCGTAAGTATTTTTACCCAAAGAAGAAAATGTATGCTTTATTACCTTCATTGTTCACTAGACATTTTAATTTGTTAGGAGACTTTTGGAGTCATCGGCAGGATGAGTATGATCTGAGAAAGAAGAACAATGAAAGATTGTCGGTTGCACTCATGACAGAGCTAGGTATTAAAGAAAACATTCTTGACACTTTCGTGGATGATGGAATTGTATCGGATCCATCATATGAAGCTTTGAACATTGGCACCAAGAGTCTGGATCCGATTGACTGGGATGCTGAGGAGACCATTGATATCAAGAAGATAGGAAGGAAAGCATTGGATAGGAGCATGCAATGGTTGGTACTAAGAACTTAGACTCCTCAAGAACCAGCTCCTAAGAAGGGTAAGGGGTACAAGAAGATTAAAAGGAAGACACCTCCCAAAGATCCTTTGGGATTCTTTCCTCCGGACATTGAAGAAATAGAACTTGAGGTGGTAGATGATGAAGAAGAAACACAAGAAGGAGATGTTCCAATTGGAGGATCTGCTGTTTCAACACCTATATTAGGTGAATCATCCACTCAAGCCCCAATTACAAGAAAGAAAAGTAAAGAAATTCAAGAAGGAACCCTTCATAGCATGGCTGAAACTGTTAAGGGAAAAGGAGTGGAGGAAGAAGTTCTTGAGGTTGAGACGGATTCAGATGAGACTCTATCTAAAAAGGATTTACAAGAAAACATGCCTCTAGAGCAGAGTATTGAGCAGATTCTGACACAAGAAGAGTAATGGAAAATATTTGAAGATGCTAAAAGAGATTCTGATGCAAGGGCTACAGCGGAGAAGCAAAAGGAAATGGATGCTAAGATGCAAGCTGATGCTATACTTCACCAGCAGCAATTAAAGGCAAAACAAGTTGAAGCAAGGGTAGCAACTGATGAAGTAGAGAAGCAAATGAGGCAACAAGAGCATGAGCTCAAGGTCAAAGCAGGAAATGACAAGTTAGAATTGATACAAAAGATCCATGATCTTGAGGAGGAGAAAGCAAGAAACTGGAGGGAAAAGGAAATTCTGGTTGCTAGGTTGAAACTTGCAGACGAAGCCCGACAAAAAGAGGAAGGAGCAGAAAAGATAAGAAAGGAAAAAGAGGCTGAACAGCCGATTAGGAAACAACAAGAAGAAGAAGCCGAAGCTGAAAAACTTAAGACTTTGGAGGCAAAAATGTTAGAAAGGGAAAAGCTAGAAGCCTTAGAAAAAGAGATATTGGAAGGGGAAGCTCTAGAAAAGGAAAAGGTTGGAAAAGGAAGGACTAGAGAGAAATCAGTTGGAGGAAGAAAAGTTAAGGAAAGAAAAAGAAGATAAAAAAATACAAGAACAAAGAGATAGAGAAGAGGCCAAGAAGTTAGTGCAGATGCATATACTGCAGGAACAACAAGAAAAGGCGAAGGTTGATTCTCAACCTCACGAAAATGTACAACCACCTTCTACAGTTGTTGCTTCTTCCATGATGACTACTGCTCCAATTGCTCCTACATGGCTGAAATTAGATCTACAGAAAAGGACAAGAACACCTCCACAACCTCTCAATTGGGAGGACATGATGAAGGGAATTGAGTAGGAAAGGCCTGAGAAGAAGGCTAAAATTCTACATTCTACCAGACTCACAGATAAAGGGGAGATAGTTGTTGAATGTGCCATGCCTATGACAGAAAAGGAGGTAGGGGATATGCAGCTAACAGACTATCAACTGAGTACGGTCAATTTGGGAGACCCACTAGAAATCAAAAAATGAATTTGATTGATGTAGTGTCTTCAACAACTAAATCAAGAATGATAAAGGACAAGCAAAAGAAGGATGAGCTTAAGGCTTAATTAGATTAGTTGCATTCATTCTTGAAGAGTGTCTCTTCTCCAAGGTCACAACAAGTTGCAGGCATTGAGACTCTTGTTTTGTTAAGCAAAAAGGAGGTAGATGATTTGGTGGAAGTTAGAGGTAAGGCGAAGATGGTGGACAAATGGATAGACAAATTGAACCAAGAGGTAGTCGAGGTCTTAACAAAAGGATTTGAAGCTTACAAAGAGGCAGAAGGAGTAATAAAAGAGATGCATCAATACATTGAGGCATCAAAAAAATAAGAAGAAGAGTATAAGGAGTATAGTGAAAAGTTAGAAAAGATGAATACATTGCCTCTAACTACTCTTCTAGAACAATCTATACTTGAGGATGATAACAAGGACTTTATGGAGAAGACTTTTCGCATACTCAAGTTTAGGACTGGATTTTTGAGCAAACACAAGGATGAGATGCAGGATGTAGTTAATGATTTGACTGAGCAGTTAGAAGAGTTGGAAGCAATCATGGCCATAATTGTAGATGTGAATGTAATGACAAAATATGGCATGCCTTTGAGTCAAGTTAAAGAGAAATGGAATGAAATATTTCAAGGACTCATGCAAAAAGAGGATGATGGAGAAGAGTCAATATTGGATTGGTTAATGGATGTTAAAGAGGAAGTAAAAGTTGCAGGAAGAGAATTGACAAAGGTGAAAAGTATGAAAGAGTCTGCTGCATTTGAGTTGGATCGGATCAAATTTGAAGATGTGGATTGATGGGCCATATTTGTATACTTTATAGCAAGTCCACTAGCTATGATGAGTTCATGGCAGATCCAGCTTCGCATGCATGAATCCTTGCATGTTGCATGCATGATTTTTATCTTCCTTGTAGGCTGCATGCATGATTTTTATCTTCCTTGCATGTTGCATGCATACAACACTAACAATCTTGGGGGTGCATGATTTCTTTTCTTTTCTTCTATCTTCTATTTTTAGTTAAACTGGATGTCTAATGTAAGAACTCAAGATCAAATTGATCTGAGTTTCCAAGAAATTTGTTCCTAAAAGGGTGGAAAGCCTAAATTAGAAGTAGAGTTCAAACTTTTTGTATCTATAAATACCAGATGGGTATCATATTGTAAAGGTTGGTTAATTGAGAATTAGATTGGCTTACCTAATGCTAGGAGATAGAATTTTGTAGAGATTTGCAGAGATACATTGTACTTGATCTTTTACAGTTAATAGAATTTACAAGTTTACGCAATATGGAGTTGGAATTGAGTTGTTTTGTTTGATAAGGTTAATAAGTTATAATCCATCTGAATTCCAGTGATTGTGCTGAAGCATGATAGTTTCTTATGTTATGAAATTCATTAGAAGAAACCATATTCAAAGATTATCTTGTTAGATTGTCATTGAATTGAAGTTATTAAAGTTTGTTGATCTATGATCTTGATGATGAATGAATGTGTGTTGTTTTGAAAAGTCCTTGAATTATTTGTGATATGTGATTGTGAAGTTAATTAAGCACCTAAAATGTATACAGTGGTATAGATTACACTATAGATTGTGTCATCTAATGGTTTTCTTGATCTGATTGGAAGAAACATTCATTATTGAAGATATATGTCTAGATGATAGATAAAGTTGATTCATACTTACTGGTTTTTACCCTTTAATCTATCTTTTTCTTTTGTTTGAAACCCCATTGATTAATAAAAATAGTTTGGTATGATGAGTCATCACTTGAATCCTTTACCAGCACAGGCCCCTTGAATATTACAGTTGCATGAACCAATTGAGTGACACCAGACAGTTGAGAACCAACTACCAGGACCTTGGGAGTTAGGCCACTACATGTTGTCTTTCTTTTTCAGGAGAAATAGAGTAGAAATATAATGTTTTAATGTTGTTTGTGTCATTTTAAGCATAAACGCATCTCTCATTCCCTGAATGAGGCAAATCCAATAAATAAAGTTACAATTACAACTTCCACCTTGATAACAAATGAGGGGTAATAAATCACAAGATCAATTGAAATAAACAAGGCATGAAATGAAATTGGATCATACAAGCTCTCCAACTAGAATTCTCGTTCATATGATCAAGAAGAAAATATCCAACGTCGTAAGGTGCATGTTCCACCCAACCAAGTGGAACCGAAAGGTCCACCCCCCATGCTAGGTGATAGTAACAAGGATTTATAGCCAAGACTATGTACTCCAAGACATAGGCTAACACATAACCAAACTGAAATAAATACAAATACATCACTTATCACCATGGTTACAATGCTTCCAGAATTACAAAATCAATTGCATCACTAATGCGAACATACAACTGACTTAGGAGAAGTGTCATCACAATGTTACATGGGTTATCCTGGTGAGTCTTCCTAGGCCCTGTTCCCCATCTCGAGTTATCCTTGTAACCTCTAAAGACTTCTGGCCCCTCATATAATCCAATTTGGAATCAGTTATCTTTCGTAGAGACAAGATAGCGATCTTGTCATATCAGTCCTTCTCATCTCAACCCAAGTCTTAACAAGCCCTTGTGTTCATGAGTGTGGCATAATTATCTTATTACGTGTTCAGTACTATGTGATACTCTAATTAGTTAATTACGTTATCACCAGATTAACTAACTTGCAATGAGTTATCCTAGTACCACTTTGTGTATCGGCCCTCATTGCAAGCCACTCCCCTAAGATGACACATGGAACAACTCCACAACCCAAGGGTACACAAGTGCGACCTAAGGATGTCAAATCCCTATCCATGACATACAGTCAACACATTCTCATTCATGATAAATGGGTAACAAATTGGTTATAGTTAAATGCACTACCCAAGGCAATCTAAAGGTTGACTAACACAGTACGACAACCCACAAAATCGAAATCCCAATTGAAGACTTGTTATACTCTATGAATCAAATTTTCCAAATGATAACAAGAACAAATCACAATCAAGGTGAGCAAGAAGACAAGAATTAAAATTCTAATTTCGATTCACTAAATCCATTTCCTCATTAAGATTCAGTAATTTACTGCCTTAGTAAAATTGAATTTGAATAACGACTCTTTTGGACAAAGATGAAATTTTAAACCAAATATTTCAATTCTCTAATCGTTCTCCAGATTATAAAAATAAATGTTCATTCCAACCATTTAGAAAATAAAATTTTATAGTAATAAATGTTTTCTCTTCACGACAAAATAATTTCTAAAATAATTAGCTTTTCTAATATTCATTTCATTTAAAAAAAATATAGTGTTCCACCAAAATTGTATTATTTTAAATTAAAGTTCATAATTTGACTAAAACACAATGTTTTAAGTTCCACAATTACACTTAAACATGCTATTAATCAATTCAACATTTTAATAAATACATATTTAAAATATATACGTATGTATTAAAAGTTAAATACGCAACTATATATATATAAATACATATATATATACACATAATATACACATCCTCATATTGTGTATATATACATATATTATTTATATATATTATATTAATATTTTAATATTATAAATTATAATATAAAATATTATTTATAAATATTTTTATATTATAAAATATAATATATAAAATATTAAATAAATATATTTATATATATAAAAAAATGAATTGAAAAAAAGTCCAAAGCGAATCTAGGGGCACGCGCCACAAATTTGTGGGGAAGCACTCCAAACATAGTAGGGTTGATTGTGTGAATACACAGTCGACCCCATTTACATTGGGTGGTTGTCTATTCACACAACCTTCCCCATAGACTCTAGGTGCAGCCAGTGTGGGGTTCGTGTTGGGCGCGACTCACCCACACGCCTCCCATGGGGGGCGTAGTGGGGTGATGATAGGGAGATTGGATGAATCACTCACTGATTCATGCTCTAAGTCTTTCTTGGAAGACTTCTAGGGTGTCTTTCTCCACCTTGCAACCTATAGGATCTCCTTTTGCCTAGGATCCCCTGGTTCTCCTTGCCAACCCAACTATCAACATAGTTCCTTCTACCAAGTCAAAACTTGGTGCAATCTTATAGCACTAGCCCTTAGCCCTTACACTGCCTTAAAGGCTACTAACCTCCAAATTCTTGAATTAGTTTTACAAAGGTGTGGAGGTGCTTCTAATGTTTTCAATCCATCCTACTAGGGGTATTAGGGATCCACCTAGCTCCATCTGCAGGTCACTTTCACCAAACCCTTCTATTAGGCCTAGAAGGCTACTAGCCCTATTACGTCTCCTTCGAGAGAGATTAGTGTTTTTCCCAAAGTTTTTCCAAAGAAACCCCCAATAGTTTCTTGGGATTCTTGGTTCATATTCCCACCTCTAAAGGATTTTTGGGGTCTTGGGCCACAACTAGCCGTACAAAGCCCTAACCTGAAATTGAGCAAAATTAGGCTTTTCAAGCCCTTTCCTAGCTTCCCTGCAACTTCCTAAGTTTTCCCCTCACAAATGTATTGGTAGAGTCTCTTCCTCTTTACCATAGCTTGGAAAGACTCACATCTTCCTTCTCGAATTGGAATTTTTTTACAAAGTAAACACCTTTGCAAATTGAGTGTTCTGCAATATGGTCTTTCCTAACCGGGCTCTCCTCTGGCTCGCCTAGGACAAGACTTCCATAGTAGCTCCTGTGCTTTCAAAGACTCTAAACCCTACTATATATACATCCATGGAGTCTAGTCACTAATCCCAAAGGGCCGTACAATTTGTACGGTGGGAAAGTGAACGAACACTCCATTCTTCACAAACTGCCTAGTTCAGACTAGCAACAGTGTAGACACAAAACTATTTACAAACAATGCTTGAAATTGAACAAAAAAACTATCTAATGACACATAGGATGTAAATAACAACTACCCTACATCATGCATGAATTACAGTGCCAAACTACTTCATTAAAGCATCTCTGAAATGTAAAAAAAATAGAAATTTCTCACACAATCACAATTGCTTTCTCTTGAATTCAAAAACTAAAACAATATTAAAATGCTTCCAACCTCACTCCAATGCTGAGGCATCCCATAAATAGGGTCACCAATCAATTACCCTCTCCCTTTGAGCTCTTCTTGGTTAGTTGTAGCTCCAACTATCAACATTGTTGAGCAACATTTCAAATGTTGCATAGTTGCAAGACAACCTTTTAGCCCTATTTGCACCTTTCAATAATCCTAAGCCTCCTATGGGTCTAAAATCCCTATTACACCTACTCTGTGGTCAACATGACCTTCATCTGATCAATTCTCAACAAAATGCCACTAAGGCTCACACACAAATGAACTAAATTAGATTGCATAGATCCCACAATAGTGGTTTACAATTTTTGGCCAAACTGGACATTGAAATTATTATTTTTAACTAAATCTTCACATTCAGGCACTTATAGCGGCTAAACCATGAGGAATTTTAAGATGATGTAAAATAGAGTCTCATCAAATTTTGTTTGTAGATTCTAAAAATATTTTTTTCAAAATTTTTGGAATAAGATTGCACTTCCTTTTCCATCTCCCATGAAAACTAGTTTTTTTCAAAAAACAACACTTTTAAAAAGTGACGCTCACCGTATACAACATAATTTTTTTTGTATGAAGGATAAAATTCTAATTTTTTCAAATTTAGATTTGTAACTACGATATATAGCACTTTCATTTGGTCTCATATTTTTTTATTGAATATTTTTTCCTTAATAGAGTTTCAAAGTCAAACCAATTGCAATTCAAACATAGGCAGACTGTATACAACATAACATTTTCTGTATGTATTGAAATTCAATTTTATTTCTTTTAATGGATCAAGGACATCAATACCCAGCATGAAAATATTTTTAAAAAAATATTTTGATAATTTTCTATTTTTCCACATGTGCAAAACAAAGAGCTTGATTTTTAGTGGAAAAACTATGTTTAATAAAACTAAAAAAACACAAACATAATAAAACCAAAAAATATTAAAATTATATTCAAGGGATAGCTCATTTAGAAGACTACCATAATAATTTTAAATAAATTTTAAATGAATTAATTTGATCCCCCAAAAGGTAAATCAAAAGTGATTTTTTATCAGCATTTTGATAGGTGTAAAGGAGACTCATTTATAGGTATGGTTTAAAACTAGCGAGGTTCTATCCAAGGGGGTTTGATGTAAGGTGGTTTGATCAAATCACCTTCAATTGGAATCCTTAAAATGGAAATTTTAAAGGCTTAAATCATTAGATTTTCTAAAAATACATGATTTTAGCAAAAATCAGTTCCTCTTAGAAATTTTAAACCAGCTTTGTGGGATCACCCAATTTTATTGCTTAGTTGTCCTAGACAAAGTTGTCCTAGACAACCTCCTAAACAATGTAATACCCCACAGTTTTGATCTATTGTGCGAACTATGTTGTTCCTCTCTATGCTTTAGTTTTGCTTTGTACTTGGACTATGTACTCGATTTCAGTGGATCACTATTTTATCATGATGTATTTTGATGTGATTATTATGGCATGTATGGAATTAACATATGTGGATATTAAATTTATGATGTTCCATGCCTTCAATTATGCTGCTATGTTAGATGCATCAGTTAGAACTATTGTATTGGTGAAGAGGATGGTATCGCATCACTCGCTTGCGAGTCCCCTACAATCTCGTGATTTCCTCTTCACTATGTGCCTTATTTATGACATATTATTGCATGTGGATATATTATGTGTTTGCAGGTTGACAGGTACATGACATCGACTCCACCTGGTTTCTCAGGTTTGAGCGTGTCCATTTCCCAATGACAATCAATTGGAAGATAGTAGTTAGTAGTTCCACATCGAGTCATCACCCTAGTTGTAGTGTATCGTCAGTCCTAGTTTGACTGGTTTTGGTCTATTTGGGAAGTTAGAATAATGTAGGATTTGTGATTTAATTATTGACTGATTTAAGTTCATTAATTTGATATTTAATCTTATGGTAGATTTAATTATTAATTGATTAAGTTATTCATGTTGAAATATTTTAAATTATTCATTCATGCAAATTTGAATTGGAATTGAAATATTAGAAAAATAAATTAAAAGTCAATTTTAAAATTCTAAAATTCAAAAGAAAGACTTTTGCTATTTTGTTTTCAAAAATTTATGAGGGTTGTGGGATTTTGGAGCAAATTTTGCATTATCTTTGAATTTCTTCAGAATTTTTAAGAATGGAGTTTTTTGGGAAAATTGGAAAAGAGAAGAGGAAGATTGCTTGATTTTGTGGGTTTGAAGGAAAAGCTTGAGGAATCTGAAGGTCTCAAGAGGGTTTCAAAGCAGCAGCAGGTTCTTCATCACACTTCAAGAAAAATCAGGTTCTCAACTTGTTTCATTTGAATTTTGTTTGTTTCAAAGGCTCATATGTGGTAAGGAAAATAGTTGGACATGTAGAACTTGTAGAACTCCACTCCTTGGAAAGTTTGTGCAAATTAAATGGAATCAAGTTTATAGAATTAGTTTTCTTCAATTCTATGTTATTCTTTTTGATTGAAAATTTATTTGGGAGGAAGCTTATATGTAATCATATATATATGTCTATTTCCTTATTTATTACTATTTAATTTTTTCTTTTCCTTCCCTTAGTAAAGTTATGCTGGCCATTTTCTTAAAAAAAAGGCCAATAAGAAAGTTTTTTCTTTAAAAATGAAGTTCTGGTTTTTTTTAATATTAAAAAAACAAACGAAATTCAAAAAAGACAGTTGAAAAATAGAAAAATAAAAATAAAATAAAATAAAAAGGCAGGTGAGTGGGGGCTCACCCCACCGCCGCTCCCATGGGGGCGGAGTGGGGGAGCCACACACACTCCCCACCGTCCACGACCCACACAGATTGCGCAGGCAGCGGCCGCCACAGTGGTGGCAACACTGCTAGCACCGCCCGCGTGGAACCGTGGCGACTACTCCGCCGGTGGTGCCACCTCCTGTGGCCACCAAAACCCCCGCCTAACCCACCCAGTAGCGTTGACGCAGTCTACAGGAAAAGAAGAAAGACCCGCGGCCTCAGCCCTAGCCGTGCACACAGATCGAGGCGAGGCGTGGGTTTGCATAAATTAAATTTATTTTTTTATAAAAAAAATATATATTAATATAATAATAATATTTTGACTTAAAATATTATAATTTTTATAATATTTTAATATTATAATTATTATAATATTTTAATGATAAAATTTATTATTTTAATATTATTTATTTTCTCATATAGTTTAAATACATGTAATATTTAATAGTATGACTATTAAATTATTGAATTATGTAAATTTTAGATAATAATAGTCATATAGTTATTTTAATATTAGTGTTTTAAAATGAGTATATTATTGTATTATTTCATTATTTAAAAAGGGAAATATTATTTTTTTAATGGGGTTAATTGTTTATGGAATAAATATTTTATTTAAAATGGGAAATTTTTTTAAAGTGAATTATGGGGTCATGGGCAATGGGTTATGCTTTTAAATGTTGCATGGGAATGAAAGGTTTTTAAGTGGCGTAATTAATATCGTTTATTTAATGCACTGTTTATTGAATGCTAGTTAGGATATGGGTTTAGTGAACCCAAAGTAGAATTTGATTCTTGTTTTGGCATTGATCTACGTGCATTATCATTGGGAAGTGTGGGTCTCCTTATTTAATAAGTCTTCCAGTTGGGATTTCAATTTGTGGATTGTTGTGTTGTGTAGTCAACCATAGATGGCCTTGAGTAGTGCGTAACCAGTTTGTTTCCCAGTATCACGAACGAGAGTTTGTTGACTGTATGTCATGGTTAGGGATGTGATATCCTTGCATAGCACTTGTGTACCCTTGGGTTGTGGAGTTGTTCCACGTGTCATCTTAGAGGAGTGGCTTATAACAAGGGCTGACACACAAAGTGGTGCCAAGATAACTCATTGTAAGTTAGTTAATACAGTGATAACTAAATTAAATGATTAGAGTATCATGTAGTATCAAAATTTAATAAGATAAATATGCCTCACTCTTGACCACAAGGGCTTGTAAAGACTTGGGTCAAGATGGGAAGGCCTGGAATGGAAAGATCATTATCTTGTCACCATGAAAGATAACTGATTCCACATTGGTTTACATGAGGGGCCAGAAGTCATTAGAGGTTACCAGGATAACATGAGATGGGGACCGAGACCTAGGAAGACTCACCAAGATAACCTATGTAACGATGTGATGACACTTCTCCTAGGTCAACAGTATGTTTGCATCAGTGATGCAATTGATTATGTAATTTATGGAAGCATTGTAACCCTGTGATTAAGTGTTGTTACTGTATTTATTTGAGTATGGTTATGTTAGCCTATGTCTAGAGGTAGACGTCCTTGGTTAGAGATTCTGGTTACTATCTCCTAGCATGGGGGGTGAACCTTTGGGTTCCACTTGGTTGGGTGGAACATGCACCTTACTCCGTTGGGTTTTCTCCTTGTTCGTGTGGACCAGACTTCCAGTTGGAGAGCTCGTGGTTGTTTCAGTTGCAGTTCTTTCTTGTTATCCTTTCCATTATTCTTGTAATCTTTACCCCTCTTGTTATCAAGGTGGAATTTGTAATTGTAACCTTATTTTATTGGACTTGCCTCATTCGGGGAATGAGTGGTTGTAACCTTATGGTTTCATGAATGGATTAATGAAATTGAAAGTCTTATCTTATGCTTCTTGTTATTTCACCTTACTTGGAATGTATGTGCTAATCTATTAACTAAATAATTGTCATAGTTTATATTCATGTTTTTTGTTGAGGTTCTATATAACCTCTGTCTCATAACCTTAGATTTTGTTGGAATTAGTTAATTAACTTACTCATTATTTATCCTTTTAAAAAAAAAAATTATTCTGTTTAAGTAGTTAAATGCAACTTCCTCTAGGGTTACGTGGCGAGGCATTACAAACAACCTATGGCAACCTATGGGTGCTCCTGCACCATTCTCCCCCTCTGCACAAACACTAAGGAATGTGAGGAGATATGAGAGATAGATCAATGCCATACTTCTTGAAATGAGCTTCGTCCACCCATGTAGCCTCAAACTCTAGTTTGTCTTTCCACTGTATGAGGTATTCCACGTACACCTTGTGCCAAGTAGACTTCTTCACTTTGGATTCCAAGATCCTATATGCTTGTAGCTTGTCCTTAGGAGGTAAGACTATAGTACTCACATCCTCCAAGACATCCATACTATTCAGATCTATAGCAGTCACTGGTCCTTTATACTTGATCAAGTCAGCTACATTAAACACTGGTGAAATACTTAAATCTGCTGGAAGCTCCACCTTGTAAGCATTTTTTCCATACTTAGCTAACACTTTAAATGGTCCCACTCTCTTCATCTACTACTTTGTTGGTACTCCCTTTTGCAATCTAGATTTGTTGAGATGGACCATGACATATTCACCTAC
The DNA here is from genome assembly GCA_007115665.2 of Sequoiadendron giganteum. Classification (NCBI taxonomy): domain Eukaryota; kingdom Viridiplantae; phylum Streptophyta; class Pinopsida; order Cupressales; family Cupressaceae; genus Sequoiadendron; species Sequoiadendron giganteum. The sequence continues at coordinate 201,442,075 of CM021104.1, read as the reverse complement.
TATAAATTGGATATCTTTGCTAGACATATCCACCTTATTCTTCAACTTATGAGTAGCCTTTGTGATTATTTTCTTCACTTGCTCCTGAATCTCCTTCATGGTCTGAGAGAAATCCTTTGCATGGCCACTCCTATGCCCCATAGCTCCTAGATCTCTAAGCTCACATACACCTCTTGGGTGCATACCATATACTATCTCAAAAGGACTCCTACCTATGGTCTTGTTCACACTGTCATTGTAGGCATATTCAGCTTGTGATATGACCAAGTCCCATGTCTGACCATACTCTTTGGTTAGGCATCTGAGAAGGTTACCTAACACTCTATTAATTACCTTAGTTTGTCCATTTGTCTGAGGATGGTAAGCTGAACAAAAAGATAAGTTAGTACCCAGTCTTCTCCATAGAGTTTTCCAAAAATGACTCATAAACTTCACATCTCTGTCTGATACAATGCTCAATGGAAATCCATCGATCCTCACAATCTCTTTGAAGAAGAGATGAGAAATATAACTAGCATCATGGGTGGTCTTTCAAGAAAAAAAGTGACTCATTTTACTGAACCTATCTACCACCACATAGACACTATCAAACCCTATCTTAGTTTTAGGGAGTCCTACAACAAATTTCATGCTAATTCATTCCCATGGTCTATTAGGAATAGGTAGAGGTTGATAAAAACCTGCATTGCTAGCTCCCCCCTTGGCTTTCATACAAACTACACACTACTCCACATACCTTCTGACATCACTTGGAAACTTGGGCCAATAATAGAACCTCTGCACTAATTCCATTGTCTTGTTGATACCAAAATGACCACTAAGACTCTCATTGTGTTTCTCCTGGATGAGATTCTCTCTCATGGAACCTTTGGGAACACACAATTGATTCCCCTTGAACATAATTCCACTCTGCAATGTATACTCTGAGAATTGACTGTGGAAATGATTCTCAAAATCAGAACATACCTTATATGCTTCAGAGAAGTCTTCATCTTCCCCATAGAGATCCTTGAAACTCTGTATCCCAATGCTTTTGAATTGAATCTCTTGCACTGTAAGCAACCTCCTACTTAGTGCATCTACCACCTTGTTCAATTGTCCCTTCTTGTGTTTGATAGTAAAGGTGAAGGCTTGGAGGTACTCCATCCATTTCAAGTGCCTATTACTTAACTTTTCTTTTGTGTTGATGTAGCTAAGTGCCTGGTTATCCGTGAACACTACAAACTCCTTAGGTAGGAGATAATGTCTCCACTTTCTAAGAGACTGCACTAGAGCATATAACTCTAGGTCATAAGTATAATACTTCCTTTTAGCCTCATTGAGCTTTTCACTAAAGAAATCTATAGGCTTGCCTTCTTGGCTTAGTACTCCTCCTACTACAATTCCACTGGCATCACATTCCACTGTGAATACCTTATCAAAGCTAGGTAACAAAAGGATGGGTTGAGTTTCCACTTCTTGTTTCAACTTCTCAAAACTCTTCTCTGCTTCAAGAGTCCATTTAAATTTAGTGTTTAGGCCACCCTTGATAGTATCAAGCACTGGTGCATAAATGCCACTAAAGTTTCTGATAAACTTTCTATAAAACTGAGCTAACCCATGAAAACTCCTTACCTTTGTCTCGGTGGTTGGTGTAAGCCAATTTAGGATAGCTTCCACCTTGCTTGGGTCCATCTTCAATGATCCTTGGGATACTACAAACCCTAAATACACAAGCTCTTGCTTGAAGAACTCACACTTTTCTAGGTTGATGGCTAACCTCTCCTCCTGCAACCTTTTAAGAATCATCTCCACATGCTTCAAATGTTCCTCTGTTGTCTTACTAAAGATGAGTATATCATCTAGATACACTACCATAAATATCCCTGTGAAATCCTTAAGCACTTCTTTCATGAGCCTCATGAATGTGCTAGGGGCATTTGAGAGGCCAAATGGCATAACTCTCCACTCATACAACCCATCAGTTGTCTTAAAATTTGTCTTCCATTCATCCCCATCTTTGATTCTAATCTAGTGGTATCCACTCTTGAGATCCAACTTAGTGAAGTACTTTACCCCTCCAAGACAGTCCATCAAATCCTCTATCCTAGGAATAGGAAACCTATACCTGGTTGTAATCATATTTATAGCCCTAGAGTCAGTGCAAAGTCTCCACTTACCACCTTTCTTGGTTGCTAACACTACTGGTACTGCACATGGACTAATGCTCTTCCTGATGAGTCCTTAGTCTAATAACTCCTACACTTGCCTAGCCACTTCTAGGTTCTAATCTGGTGTGAGCTTATAGGCTGCTTTGTTTGAAAATGAAGCCCCTAGTATGAATTCAATCTGATGACTGATAGCTCTCTTTGGAGGTAATGTTGTTGGTGTCCCATCACTGACTATGTCCTTGAACTTCGCAAGTAACTTTTGGACTTCTTCTGGTATAACTATCTTCTTAGTCTTGTCTTCTTCCTTGGGTTACACCATAATAACATATACTTCACCTCCTTGCTCAAAAGTGTTGATAAAATCCTTGCCACTACTTAACAAGACACTAGGGTTCTTTGACTATACTTCTTCTTCATCCAACAGTGATTGTAACTTGAATGTTTTACCATCCTTCTTGAATGAGATGGTGTTCTCCTTTCCATCATAGATGGCTCCTCTATCATATTTCCATGGCCTGCCCAATAGAAGATGGCGTGCATCCATAGGAAACGCATCACAAACTAATTTTTCTTTGTATTCTACAATGGAGAATTCCACTGATGTCTACTCATTCACAAGAACACTCTGCCATTTATTTAGCCATGTCACCTTGTAAGGATTAGTATGGGTCTCCTTATCCAAATTTAACTTCCTCACTGCTTCCTTTGAGATGATGTTATTAGTAGACCCTAAATCCACTATAACTTTGCACACCTTCCCAAGTATTTTGCATCTCACTCTGAATAAGGCTCTCCTTTGCTTTGGCTCCTCCTTGACTAGTTGTCTGATTAGAACCCTTCTAAACATCAAGTTCTCCCCCATTTATGAATCAATATGAATAACCTATGGTGATTTGACACTCATAGTGTCTTCTTGAGCATATGCTACTCTCTTTTCTATCTTAGAAGAAGATGCTTTCTCTGGGCACCTATAAGCAGGATGTCCCACTTGACCATAGTTGTAACATTTCGTGCTAGCAAAGTAAGAGTTACTTCTGCCTGTACCTCTTCCTCTGTTAGAACCTCCTTGAGATCCTCTACCTCTTCCATAACCTCCTCTAGAAGTTTTTTCACTCCCATGCTCTTTGAGTTTAGACTCTCCCTGACTTATTTTTTCAGTCCCTCTACCTTGGTATCCACCTCTATGTCCTCTTTGATCTCTGCCTTTTCCTCTGCTCTTGGAATCTTGATCTTGTTTCCTTTTACTTTTCTCTTCAATCTTTATGGCCAACTGATAACATCAGTGTACTATTTTGTGACTTAGAAGAGTCATCTCCTCTTGTATGTTCCACTTCAAACTATTAAGGTATCTAGCCACTTTAAGGCTTTCATCCTTAGATACATTAGACCTCATGCAAAGTTTTTGAAACTCCTCTATATAGGAATTTACATCTTGGTCTCTTTGTCTCAAGCTCTGTCTTTTCTTATGCAATTGAATTTCATAGTCATCTGGCATGTATGCCTCTCTCACTTTGGCAACCATTCCCTTCCAAGTGGAAGTGGGTTTCTTGCCTCCCTTTTCTCTCTCTGTCTGGATCAACTTCCACCATGTCAAAGCAGAACCTCTCAATATTGATTTTTCCAACCTTACCTTATGTGCTTCAGTGACTCCACCACACTCAAAATGGTTTTCCATGCCCTCTATCCAGTCCATGACTAGATCTGCTTCCAATTTTCCACTAAACAGTGGTATGCCTTCAAGTGCTTTCCCACTCATAGCCTTCAATGCCTTCAAGAAAGGCTCTTCTTGCAAAACAGGATCAGGTATAGGGATCTTGTCTTCCTCTGCAACCTCTTCACTCTTGGGTACTCTTCCTTCCAATTTATCACTAACCTTGTCAGTCTTGGTCTGCACATTACTCATTGCTTGCTCAAGTTGGGCTAGTCTTTCCCTCAATAGCCTATTGTCTTCCTCCTGATCTTTGACCTTCTTGGCCAATTCTATATTTTTCACCATGATTGTAGTACCACTAGACTCAATCTCTAACATACAATAGTCAATCCCAAATCTTTTGTTGCTCTACTACCAATCTGATAGGGAGGTTGGATGAATCACTCACTGATTCATGCTCTAAGTCCTTCTTGGAAGACTTCTAGGGTGTCTTTCTCCACCTTGCAACCTATAGGATCTCCTTTTTCCTAGGATCCCTTGGTTCTTCTTGCCAACCCAACTATCAACATATTTCCTTCTACCAAGTCAAAACCTAGTGCAATCTTATAGCACTAGCCCTTAGCCCTTACACTGCCTTAAAGGCTACTAACCTCCAAATTCTTGAATTAGTTTTACAGAGGTGTGGAGGTGCTTCTAAATTTTTCAATCCATCCTACTAGGTGTATTAGGGATCCACCTAGCTCCATCTGTAGGTTGCTTTCACCAAACTCTTCTATTAGGCCTAGAAGGCTACTAGCCCTATTAGGTCTCCCTCTCCGAGCGATCAGGGTTTTTCCATAAGTTCTTCCAAACAAACCCCCAATCTTTTCTTGGGATTCTTGGTTCATATGCCCACCTCTCAAGGATTTTTGGGGTCTTGGGCCACAACTAGCCGTACAAAGCCCTAACCTGAAAATGAGCAAAATTAGGCTTTTAAAGCCCTTTCCTGGCTTCCTTGCAGCTTCCTAAGTTTTCCCCTCACAAATGTATTGGTAAAGTCTCTTCCTCTTTACCATAGCTTGGCAAGAATCACATCTTCCTTCTCCAATTGGAAATTTTTTACAAAGTAAACAACTCTGCAAATTGAGTGCTCTGCACTATGGTCTTTCCTAACCGGGCTCTCCTCTGGCTTGCCTAGGACAAGACTTCCACAATAGCTATTGTGCTTTCAAAGACTCTAAACCCTACTATATGTACATCCATGAAGTCTAGTCACTAGTCCCAAAGGTCCGTACAATTTGTACAGTGGGAAAGTGAACTAACACTCCATTCTTCACAAACTGCCTAGTTCAAACCAGCAACAATGTAGACACAAAACTATTTACAAACAATGCTTTAAATTGAACAAAAAAACTATCTAATGCCACACAGAATGTAAAGAACAAGTACCCTACATCATGCACGAATTACAGTGCCAAACTACTTCATTAAAGCATCTCTGAAATGTAAAAAAAACCAGAAATTTTTCACACAATCACATTTGCTTTCTCTTGAATTCAAAAACTAAAACAATATGAAAATTCTCCCAACCTCACTCCAATGCCAAGGCATCCCATAAATAGGTTCGCCAATCAGTTACCCTCTCCCCTTGAGCTCTTCTTCGTCGGTTGTAGCTCCAACTATCAACATTGTTGAGCAACATTTCAAATGTTGCACAGTTGCAAGATAACCTTTTAGCCCTATTTGCACCTTTCAATAATCCTAAACCTCCTATGGGTCTAAAATCCCTATTACACCTACTCTATGGTCAACATGACCTTCATCTGATCAATTCTCAACAAAAATGCAACTAAGGCTCACACACAAATGAACTAAATTAGATTGCATAGTTGTCCTAGACAACCTCCTAAACAACCTATGGTAACCTATGGGTGCTCCTGCACCAGGTGAGCCCCCAACATCCCTCGACAAGTCCGTTTATTTTTTCTTTAAAACAAAAAAAAAATAGGGTTAAAACCCCTGCATTTTTTCATCCGCCCCTTTTGTCCAATTCTAAAAAAATTGGCCAGCATAACCTTACCAAGAGGAAAAATATATAAAACAAATATATATGTATATATTTATATACATACATATATATATATATATATATATATATATATATATATATATATATATATATATATATATATTACATTTCTATAATTAAATTCACAAGGCAAATTGAAAAAACTAGAAAAGAAACAATCACTTACAGCCAAGAACACCATTTTTCTATTCTGGAGAAAACAACAAAAAAAAACATAGGTTTATGATTTGATAAAAATTTCAACAGGAAGTTTCCAACAAAGATCAGGTTTTGAATTTTCCATCATGCATTCCAACAACAAAACATTTATAAATGTATTTACAAAACAAATAAAACTAAAGACATGAACCTAGTATTTTTTTTGAGTTTGAGGAGATCCAGATGGTGTACAAGTTCTTGCCTTGATTCCAACTTCAGCTGCACAAATTTTCACATCTTCAATCCAAAACCCACAAAATGCAAAAGTTCTTCCTCTTCGACTTTCAAAAATTCATGCTTGTTCTTCCAAAAAAACTTGTGAAGAAATTCCAAATAATAAAGAAAAATTCCATGAAAATATCATGCAACAACCCTCATAAATTTTTCAAAAAAAAATAACAAATATCTTCTTCTTCTCAATTTTTGAATTCAAACTTTTCTAAAAATGCAATTCAAATCATTTTCATTTATTTTTCAATTTTCATCTTTTCAATTTTCCAAATTTGACACAAAAAAATCTATTAATTCCAAAATGAAAAACTTAATTTATTTTAAATCAATTAATTTAATTATCAATAAACTAAATCTAATCCAAGATTAAATTATTTAATAATAAATAAAATCAAATTTCTAACATAAACCAGATAAAGTTAATCGACAATTTAACTACAAAAGCATATATTTTAACCTTTTTCTAACTTGCAGTATTAAATAAAATCAAGGCCAGATGAATAACATTAAAGCAACTTAATCCGACTAAAACTTGATGACAGGCTATGACAAGGGTGATGACTTGGCACGGAAAACCTAGCTACTATCTCCCAATTGAATGTCATTGGGCAATGGACACACTCAAAATGATGAAACTAGGTGGAGTCGATGTCCTATACCTATCAACCTGTGAACAAAGAGTATATCCTCATGCATAAATATGTCATAAATAAGGCACATCGTGAAGGGGAAATCACGGAATGCAGGGTGCTCGCAAGCGAGTGATGCGATACTGTCCTTTTCACCAATACAGTCTTACTAACTGATGTATCTAACATAACACCTTAATCAAAAGAATAAAACATTATTAATTTGAATATCCACTTATGCTAATTCAAAACATGCCATCATAATAACACCAAAATACAGTATCATCACATCAAGATACATCACAATAAAATAGTGATCAATCGTAACCAAGTACTAGTCAAAGTGCAAACAAAAACTAAAGCTTAAAAAGGGGAACAACATCGTTCATACAACAGAGAAAAATGGAGGGGTATTACATATTCACAATGTTTGCAGCTATATTATGGTCGACTGTGTATATATATACACATATATGTATATATACATTTATATACATATATATGTGTATATATATACATAGTCGGTCAAGAAATGTATATTCCAACAATATTGCACCTATATTATGGCTGGTTGTCTATATATGTATATATACACATATATTTTTCATTTCATTTATTTATCTTTGTAATTTACATAAGTATATTGACAGTATTTGAGGTTATCATATTAAGATTAACTATTAAGGGTTTATTTTAGCTATATTATGGTCGACTGTGTATATCTATATATACATAGATATATGTGTGTGTGTGTGTATACAGATAGTCAGTCAAATAATATAATGCATACTGCAATATCTATAAGCATTGTATGCAACTCACCTTGTTAAGGGTATCATGCACCTATTGTTTGGCCAATTGTGAGTATATGTATACATACCATTTATGGGTTTCATAAGGTAGACTCTTAAGGGTTTCATGCACCTATGGTTTGCTCAATTGTGTCCTCCACTATCGTGAACCCCTCGTACAACATTATCTGCTCTCCCATCGCCCTCACTTCCCTTTCAATACTACTTTCACCTTTGCTAGTATGGTCGAATTTTCATTATCAATTACATGCATTTATAGGATTTACATCCTAATTTGGTAATAATTTTAGCTATCTAAATTTAGATAACATATAAATATTATAAATGTATAGGTGTGTACATATGCATGGCATACATACATACATATGTAGTGTGCACACACATGTATGTATGTATGCCATGCACACATACACATACATATATACATACTTGCATGGCATACATACATACATATGAATTGTCATACATATGTATATATGTATGTATACATACATATGTATTTCAATTCATATGTATATATATATGTATGGAATACATACATACATACATATAGAATAGATAGTATGTAGTATTCAATGTATTCTTATTTTCATACATATCTTACATTCCTTTATTAGCACTTGCTTACATGTATACATATCATTCAACCTATCATCCTTACTTTACAGCTACTTTAAGAATGTGTAATTAGCTATGCCACTTTCACAAACATATACACATAGTCAACCAAAAGATAGGTACATGAAACCCTCAACAATGGAGTGTATAATATCCTCCAATACTATCAATATAAATATGGAAATCATAGACTTACATATATATATGGTAGAGATGTAGAAATTGATGTTTTAGATAGCCTTGTTCATTTACATTCAAATGAATTCGATATATGATTGAGTTCTTCTCCCATTACTATTACTTTTACAAGTATGAAAATTTTGTTTTAATTTGCATCATAATAGTCTATAAAGTTATATAGAAATATCATCATGTTGTTTAAGGAATGGTTATACATATTTGTATCATACTATTGTCTCAATTTATATATAACCCGTAAATTGATTATATATTTATATTAATTAGTTAACATGATCACCTAAGGGTTGTAAGAGTTAGAATTGGGGATATGATAGTAGAAAAATGCATTGGTCATTATGTATAACTGGGGATAGGAGTAGACAACTAGGGCCCAACTTAATAACAATATAAAACCCAAAAAAAATTGCAAATATTTGTATTAATATGATAGGACAGGTACATGTATAATAATGTTGTTTCAATTTATATCATAATGTTGTTTGAAATAATATAGAAATATCATAATTTTGCTTCAATTTACATATACATTGTGAATTGATTATATATGTGTATGTATGTACATATGTATGTATACATATATATGTGTGTATGTATGTATGTATGCATGCATGCATACATACATTTATATAATCAATTACACATGACCACTTAAGGGTTGTAAGAGTTATAATTGGGGATATGATAGTATAACATGCATTGCTTGTTTCATTGCACACATACCCTTTTTCATTTACAATTAACTGAATTAGATGTATGGTTAGTATGTTCTTCAATTACACTCACTCTTACATGTATGAATATTTTGTTTCAATTTACATCATTCTCTTGTTTGTAGTTACATAGAAATATCATAATGTTGGTTCAAGTTACATATACATTGTGAATTGATTAAATTTGTGTATGTATGTACATACATACATATGTATATTCAGTTAACATGATCACCTGAGGGTTGCAAGAGTTAGAATTGGGGATATGATAGTATAATATACATTTAGAGAACTTGTTTTTTCAAAGGTATTTCATGTGTTATCCTATGTTTCACTTCACAACTCAAAGGGAATTGTGGACAACTACAACATAGGTTACCATTAGAAGGGAATTCGTAAAATCAAGTATCTCTAAAGAATTGTTGAATACATATTTATATAATAATAAGGAGACATGTATTTCAATGTTCTCTCTATGTTCAACTATGTTGCAATCTACCATTTGAAGTGAATTGGATGATTATTGCAACATAATTTAACACTATCGAAGACTTAGAAAAATTGTCTCCTTATTGCATTCATCTAAATTAGATGTATGGTTTGTTTGTTCTTCAATTACACTCACATGTTTGAATATGTTGTTTCAATTTGTATTATATTGTTGTTTGAAGTTGTGTAGAAATATCATAATGTTTCTATAATTTTCATAGACATTGTGAACTAGTTATATGTGTATGTATGTGCATACACATTTTTATATTGGGGATATGATAGTATAACATACATTGCTTGTTTCATTGCACACATGTACCCTTGTTCATTTAGATTCAATTAAATTAAATGTATGGTTTGTTTGTTCTTCAATTACACTCACTCTTATATGTATGAATATGTTAGATCAATTTGTATCATTCTTTTATTTGTAGTTACATAGAAATTTTCTAATGCTAGTTCAAGTCACATATACATTGTGAACTGATTACATATGTGTAAGTATGTACATACACATTTGTATGTACATATATGTACATATATATAATCAGTTAACATGATCACCTAAAGGTTGTAAGATTTATAATTGGGGCTATGATAGTATAACATGCATTGCTTCTTTCATTGCACACATAGCCTTATTTGTTTCCATTCTTTTGAATTAGATGTATGGTTTATTTTCTCTTCAATTACACTCACTCGTACATGTATGAATATGTTTTTGATTAGATAAGCAAGGTTAGATCCTTGATCCCGTATAAAAAAGAAACAACATAATTGTAGAACTCAACAAAATAGACTAGAGAAAACAGCAACCAGCCAGGAATAGCAAAGAAAACACAACACCAACAACAACGAGTCTATAGATCTATATAAAGATTGATCACGGGATTAAAATTCCACTTATCTAAATCAAAAGACATGCTAGACTAGATATACACCAAAACCACCATCTAGTAATCAAAGTCTTAATCTTCAACAAAGTACTACTAAAAACTAAATAAACTAACATATGAAACAAGACAAATTCTTTAATAGTATAATTGTAGGCCATAGGAAAGAGGAACTAATGCCAAATAAACATGTCCAGAACCACATCAAAGAGATAAAAACTATGAGTATTCAATAAGACTCCAATTTCCTTAGATTTCTTCCATCGCATTGGTCTAGTTGTCCTTGTGCTCCCTGTTCTCAAACTTGTCAGCATCGTTCCTTCACCCCTTTCTATTTTGTTGTTTTTGGATTTTTCCTTTTCCTAAAGTAGTTCCCATCATCACCTTCTTCATTATACCATTCACCACCCTACATATGTTTTATATGGCTCCTTCCTTAATCTAGAGCCTCTTAAAACTTTCAACCTCTTCAATTTGTCTTTCCAAGTATTCCATTCAGGAACAAAGAGATTATATTTTAGGGTTTAAAATATTATTATCCCCATCCTTATGGCTTCCCTAAATTTTAGGGTGTTAAATAAGGTTTTCTTGCTCTTCCATAGCAATTGGGTTTTCATTATTAGCCTCCATTTCATCTTCCTCTTCAAACTCTTTTACATCATCTTCCTCATTATATTCTTCCTAGTCATTATTATCCCCTTCCTGTTCTCAACTCTCCTCCTTCTCTTCATAGTCAAAAATATCCTCATCCTCTGAAATCTCTATTTCACCTAGGCTATTAGGGACATACTCTTCTTTAGAAGAGTCAAGACTCTCCCCCTCGGCTACCTTTTCTTCCTTTTTTATCAACTTCCTTCCCTTTGGAAGTATCTTTGGAAATTTTGACTATCCTTCTTCCTCCACGGGGGGATGAACCATAGTCAAGGTTGGTGTCCATGTCATCAAATCATAAAATGTATGAATATGTTATTTCAATTTATATCATTCTTTTGTTTGTAGTTACATAAAAAATTGGTAATTTTTTGGTTCAAGTTACATATACAATGTGAACTTATTATAATTGTGCATTTACATACATATATATAATAATGTTTTTCCGTTTGTTATCATAATGGTGTTTCATAAAAGGGTTCTAAACATTTGTATGATATTTTTATTTCAAGAAATATCTATAACTTGTAAATGTAGTATGATACAAATATTTATAACACTGTCTGATAGAGTTGTTATATATATATATATATATATTAGTGTAGAAAAATTTGCTCCAAGTTACATTTTCACACTTTTTTTGGGCCATCTTAATTAAAATGGACTCAATTATACCTTAATAATCCTTATTTTACATTTACAAGCCAATTAAATTACATTTTCTGAAGGGAAAACACGACAATAATTAATCCCATCACATAAAACTTTAACCTGACCAATGTGTGTTCTGTAATACCCCTCCATTTTTCTCTTTTGATATGGTGGTATTTTATTTTGATGTTATCATTCGGACATGCTTTAGATTAGCATTGTGAACATTTGAATAATGATGTTTTATGTTTTGTTTAGACTATTGATGTTAGATTCGTTAGTTGGTAATATTTTATTGGTGAAGGGGACGGGATTGCACCACTCACTTGCAAGTGCCCTATGATTCTGAGAATTCCCCTTCACGATGTTTTTTATATGATAAAAATATACTTGTGCGATATACTCTTTGTTCGCAGGTTGATAGGTACAAGACGTCAACTCCACTTGGCTTCATAGGTTTGAGCATGTCCATTGCCAATGGCATTTGATTGAGAGATATTAGCTAGGTTTTTTGTGTCAAGTCATCACCCTAGACATAGTGTGTTGTCGGTTTTAGTCTAGTTCAGTTGTTTTAATACTGTTTAATTTGCCTAGTTCTTATTTAATTGCAAGTTGAAAAGGGTAATTAAATGGCCTATGTAGTTAAGTGGTTGATTAAATGAATCTGGTTATAATGTTAGAAATGTCATTTAATTTATTGATTAATTTAATTTAATTAATAAAATAATTTAATCTTGGATTAGATTTATTTTATTGATTAATTAAATTAATTGTGTTGATTTGATTTAAGTTATTCATTTTGGAAATTAATAGTTATTTTGAATTGAAATTAAGTTTGAAAATTGAAAAAAGGGTTTTAATTTATTTTTTGAAAATTTTAAATGTGAAAATTGAAAAATTGGAGATATTTTTTGTTTTTGTTTTCTAAAAATTAATGAGGGTGGGAGATGAGATATTTTGGAATTTTCTTTATTATTTAGATTTTTCATGAATCTTGAGGAGGAGGAGGAGAGAATTGGAAAACTAGAGGAGAAATGAAGAACATGATTTTGGTTTTGTGGGCTTGGAGTGGAATGGTGTTAAAGTCTGTGGACTTGTTGGGAAGGAGTTTGGATCTAAGGAGAAAGCTTTGCACCCATTTTTCCAACCTCTCAACTTCTGGAATTAGGCTTTATATTGATTAATTTAGTTTCAATTTGAAAGAATTCTTGTGTTTGGTTGTGTTGCTTGCAAAACCATTGATTGAAAAATTCAAATGATTATGTGGAAAAATAAACCCATGCTCAAACTTGAAAATCTTTGTTTGAAAATGAATCTATTCAAAGAAATATTGTGTTCTTGGCTACAAATTTAGGTTTTTTGAAATTTAATTGCTCAATTATTTTGCAAACCTGATGTAGAGACAATGGATTTATTCATGTGCATATAATATATCATTTTATATATATATATATATGTTTTTTTTTTTTTTTAAAGAAAAAGGTTGTGCTGTTAAAAAAATTAATTTTTTAAATTACCCTATGGAGAGGTGTTGAGTTCAAAATCCTGGTCTCATGTTATAAAATATTTGTTTTTAAAAAAAATAAAAAAATTTTAAAAATAGAAATTAAAAAATTAAAAATCTGTGTTTGGGGGAGTTGGGGGCTCGACCCACAACCAACCCCTCATGGGAAGCATTATGGGGAGTCGCGCCCAGTGTGCCCCCACGCAGCCACCTAAGCACCGCCGCCCACATATTGGTGGGTTAGTTGTGCTTAGCATAGCCGCACCACCAGTATGGGGCTCGATTGTGCTCACAGTAGTCGCCCCATACATAGGGGTTGACTGTGTATGATGTCGGTCGCCGCCCAATCCAAAATAAAAATGTGTTTGCCACCCTAATAACAAATGGAGGCCCTAAAATGCGTGACCCAAGGAACTAACACGTGCCCTAAAATGTGTGGCGCCCCCCCCCCCCCTATGCATCGTGTTTGGTTTTTTAGAAAATAAATAAATAAATAATATTTTATATTTTATAAATTATAATTTATAATATTAAAATAGTATTTAATATTTTATTTTATAATATTAAAATATAAAATATTAGTATATTAGAATATATTAATGATATTTTGGAAATTGGGGAAATTTTATAATATGGTTTATTAAATATATATATATATATATATATATATATATATATATATATATATTTAGTGGTTTTTTTTTTTTAAATGGCATATTTAAAGGCAATGGAGAAAATTTTAAATGTTTGAAATGAAATTGGGGAAATTTTAAATGTTTAAATGATGATTTAAATAATTATATTAAACTGCCGATTTAAATAATGACATGGTTTATTAATTACTTTAAAAGATGATTTAAATACATAAATATATCTAAATGAAAATGTAATTATTTAAATATTGGCAAGATTTAAATTTAATTGGAGAATTTTAAATTATCATGTTATAGTCGAATTAATGAAGTCATTTTAAAGAGGATATATTTTGTTGAAAAATAGTAATTTTGATTTTAAATAACATGTTTATTAAGATGAGTTAAGTATTTTAAAAGAGGTTATGTTGGGTAGAAGGAATAGTTATTTAGTTTAAAATGATATGCCTTGGATCTAAAAGTAAGATGTTTAATAGCAAGAGTAGTCATCTTTTAAGAAAAGGTTTATTTTGCAAAGGACAAAAATATTGAGTTTAAATTTCTTACTTGGTCGAGAAGAGGTATTGTTAAATTAGTCTAATTGAGACATTAAACTACTACATTTTATGAAAGCCAGTGGATTTATGTTGTTTGTAAAAGTGGTCATGGATTTGAATTAGTTATTAAAATTAGTTTTTCCTTATCAGTAATTAGAAAGACAAAGAATAATTTTATTTAATTATTCTATTAGGGAAATTCCTTTCTTTACTGTGAAATGAATGTAAAGAGAAATGGATTTGATATGTCCAAAATTAGTTTGTTCCTTGTAAATGCTTATGTGATTGATTCCTATGTGTTCATGTTTGAGGAAGTGGGGTAAGTGTCTTTAATATGTAAGTCTTCCAGAGGATGCTAGAGTTTGGGGATTGTCATTCTGTGATGCCAACTGTTTGTAAATTTCCTTGGTTAGTGTTGGAGGTTATGTCAATGTTATTACCCAGTTTCCACAAATGGGGATGTGTTATGCCTCCTGTGGAAGGTGTGGATTAGGTGAAATTGTTGCCTCCTAGGTTTGGAGAGAGTTTTGTTACATGTTTCCTTGTAGAGTTGGAGTGGTTGTTATCTATCTTGTATGCACTTGAGTTCTCTTGGTAATTGGTTATGCCTGGTGTGTTATCAAGTAGAAGAATCACTTCCATTAGGGGCCAGAGCCATGAGAGGTAAACTGGGTAACCTTCAGAAGTAGTTTTGCAAGTGATAATTAAAGCAATGTAATCCATGTCAGTAATGTTATGGTGTACTTGTAGTTGGTACTTGATCGTTATGTGTATGGTTTTCTTAACATACATGATCTGTTATTTCTTGAAGCAATGTAACCATGTTAGAGTTGTACTTACGTTGTACTTAAGTTTTACTTGTGTGGTACACGTGATTGTCTATGTCAATTTGGTTCAGTTTTGATTTAGCCTTTGTTTAGAGGTATTTGGCCTTAGCTAGGATTCCTTGTTACTATCTCCTATCATGGGGGGTGGGCCTTTGGGTTCCACTTGGTTGGGTGGTGTGCATCTTACTCTGTTGGACTTTCTTCTTGTTTGTGTCGACGAGATTTTGAGTTGGAGAGCTCATGGGATCCTATTAATTTTTATGCTTTATTCATTTCAATTGATCTTGTTATTTATTACCCCTCTTTTTTATCGAGGTGGAAGTTGTAATATGTAGTCATGATTTTGGATTTACCTCATTCGTGGAATGAGAGTTGTAACCTTATTGTTAAAAGTGATCTTATGGTATCTTTATTTTCTTTGATGAATTTATCTTGTATGGAATGTATGTGTTCTTAATTTCATAAGTAATTAAATGTGGTGGTTTCAATTCTTTATTGTTGTTGTGGGTTAATAAGTAATCTCAGTCTCGTAACCTTAGAGGTTGTTGCAATGTGTAGTGAACTTGCATATTAATTGTACTTTAAAAAAAAAAAATTATTTCGTTTGTGTAGTTAATTGTAACTTCCTCTAGGGTTGTGTTGCAGGGCGTTACACATGGTATCAGAGCCGCAGGTTCGTACACTGGGTTCTCTCAGAACATTTGTGCCCACTAGGTTGTCCCTATGAACTTGTTAGTGGAATTGTTAAGTGATCACGTGTTCATGGCTTTTACTTTAGCATGATGTACTCTGTGGAAAAGAGTAGCGTGAAAGTAACCTGATAAAAGGCTATGGTTGGAAAGTTTCGTTATGTATCCCATGGGTTATGGAATTGGATGTTCCTATGGGATTGTGTATGTAGTTGTACCCCTATAAATGTAAGAAACCAGTAAATGTATCTTGTTTGAGAGTTTTAAATACCACGTGCTTGCTTTGTGTATCCATGCGATGATAATACTTGGTACCCATCCTTGAAGAAAAGTTACACCTTGGTGTGGGATTTACCATACCATTATGTGTGTGTGCATGTTTGTTACCTGATTGAGGGCCAACCCGTGTGTGGTTGAAACTTATATATAAGAGTAACCAAAAGTAGTTATTTTTCTTTTGGTTCTCTAGATCTTCAGTCCGTAAAGGGATAGTAGCAACCATAAGTTCCTTGGGTTGAGTGTGTAGCATACGCATATTGCAACGCAGAGCATCTTAGCTCAACCAATCCCGAGGAAACATAACCACTACTTTCCCTTATGATGGATCAGGATACTTGATCCATAAGTGTTAACCTAATCCCCATAGACTTGAGTACAACATCATAGGTATGTTAGCTATGCTTGGATGTTCGTGGAGGCATTGATATGGCATAGCAAGTAAACCTCGTCTGTATGAGAGGTGAGACTCAATAGCCCCATAGTGATGTTATCATATTGCATCATGTATATATACCTTATCTTACTTGTGTTCTGACATGATGTATGAGATATGATGCCACACCCGACTGGTGTTCCGACACAGTGCTAGTGGTGACGTCGTGTTACACGATGCCATGTGCGTAGACACGTGAAGGTGCATTATAAGTTTTTTCTTTGTTAGCCTACTTTTGTGCTGAGCATTATGGGGCCTCAACACTTGTAGAGGGATACTCATGGTTTCCTTGACCATGTTAATCGAGTAGCATATGGGTAGATCCTAGCCATGTATACCTCTGGCTTCAGCGAGAACCTGAGTCTACCTTCTCCATGAGGTATCGCTATGCAGGGAGTGTTCTGCATGTGCCTACTTCCATGGAGCCATAGAAACTCTGCCATGCGGCATATGACCAGTACGTTCCTATTTCGACTAGCGTATGACCATGTTGTGTGTTGACGCAATGCAGGGTGTAGCTGAGGAGTACACGCTATGCCATGTGGTTGGTGTTTTCCATCCGCACCACATGAGGGGCTATCATGATAACCTGACGTTGTTTCCTCCTTCCTCGTTTGGTGGCTAGTATCTAGTCACACAGTGTTGTACAGTGCAATTTTAAAGATTGTGAACTTTCTTTTGGTTATTGATGATTTTTCAGTTGATTGTGAGGGTCAATACTTTGTTATATTTAATTTTGAAGGTTTAGCCACAACTTGTGATCTTATTTTCTTATAACCCTAGTGGTTATATATTTGATTCAGTGTTGAAATTATGCGCATTATTGCCTTATTGTTGAAATTGAACTTTAATTTTCTCTTCTTTATGAACTTGGTGGCTAAGTTAGTTATCATTGTTGTTTTCAATGTCGGCTATATGTTATATTGTGAATTCCTCTCCAAGGATGTATGAGATGAACTTGGTGAGTGTGTACAAGGAAGTAGACGCAGGAAACATAGAGGATGGAGGTATGGGAGGTTGTTTTGTAGCTAGGACCCACTACTCACCTTTGTGTGATGACTATCTCTTGGAGGCTAATCACCTTACACAACAAGAGACAGGTCATGGTGGTCTTGTTTGGATGGTTTCACTTTATGTATGACCTAACACCATCAAGCCACTGATTGTGAGATATGGTATGTGAGATGGATATTTTCTCTCGGCTTATGGTTTATGTGAGATGGATATTGGTTCTTGGTTCATGGATTAGCATGTTGCTTACCGGTGTCTAGGTGGACCCTTGTGTAACCTTGTGATGATTTCCAGTGATGTGTCTTGGTTCATGTGTGTATTTGTATGTTAATCCATGGTTGTGTTTTTGGAGACTTGGTTGGTTGTTGCTTCACCATGTTGTCTTGGTTGGATTGACAGTGTACTTGGTTAAGTTGTTTATGGCTCGGGTTGATGTGGTTTTCATGTTGAGGTTTGGAGTGGTTCAATTTGGAACCCTTGGCTTTGTGTGATTGTATTGAGGTTGCACTCGGGGTTTTCTAGGCTTACAGGAGTAACCTTGACCCTAGGGGGGAGGATGTAATACCCCTTCGTTTTTCTCTTTTGATATGGTGGTATTTTATTCTGATGTTATCATTGTGAACATTTGAATAATGATGTTTTATGTTTTGATTAGACTATTTATGTTAGATTTGTCAATTGGTAATATTGTATTGGTGAAGGGGACAGGATTGCACCACTCGCTTGTGAGCGCCCTGTGATTCCAAGAATTTCTTCTTCATAGAGTGTTTTATATGATGAAAATATACTTGTGTGATATACTCTTTGTTCGCAGGTTGACAAGTACAAGACATCGACTCCACCTGGCTTCATAGGTTTGAGAGTGTCCATTGCCAATGACATTTGATTGGGAGATAGTAGCTAGGTTTTTCATGTCAAGTCATCACCCTAGACATAGTGTGTTGTTGGTTTTAATCTGATTCAGTTGTTTTAATACTGTTTAATTTTCCTAGTTCTTATTTAATTGCAAGTTGAAAAGGGTAATTAAATGGCCTATGTAGTTAAGTGGTTGATTAAATGAATCTGGTTATAATGTTAGAAATGTCATTTAATTTATTGATTAATTTAATTTAATTAATAAAATAGTTTAATCTTGGATTAGATTTATTTTATTGATTAATTAAATTAATTGTGTTGATTTGATTTAAGTTATTCATTTTGGAAATTAATAGTTATTTTGAATTGAAATTAAGTTTGAAAATTGAAAAAAGGGTTTTTAATTTATTTTTTGAAAATTTTAAATGTGAAAATTGAAAAATTGGAGATATTTTTTGTTTTTGTTTTCTAAAAATTAATGAGGGTGGGTGATGAGATATTTTGGAATTTTCTTTATTATTTGGATTTTTCATGAATCTTGAGGAGGAGGATGAGAAAATTGGAAAAATAGAGGAGAAATGAAGAACATGATTTTGGTTTTGTGGGCTTGGAGTGGAATGGTGTTAAAGTCTGTGGACTTGTTGGGAAGGAGTTTGGATTTGAGGAGAAGGATTTGCAACATTTTTGCCGACCTCTCAACTTTTGGAATCAGGTTTTCTATAGATTAATTTAGTTTCAAATTGAAATAATTATTGTATTTGGTTACGTTGCTTGCAAAACCATTGATTGAAAAACTCAAATGCTTATGTGGAAAAATAAACTCATGCTCAAACTTGAAAGTCTCTGTTTGAAAATGAATCTATTCAAAGAAAGATTGTGTTCTTGGCTGCAAATTTAGGTTTTTTGAAAATTATGCTCAATTATTTTGCAAACCTGATGTAGAGACAATGGATTTATTCATGTGCATATAATATATCATTTTATATATATATGCTTTTTTTATGTTTTTAAAGAAAAAGGTTATGCTATTAAAAAAAATGATTTTTTTAAAAACTACCACTATGGAGAGGTGCACGGATTTCAAAATCTGCAGGTCTCATGTTATAAAATATTTGTTTCTAAAAAAAAAAAAATAGACATTAAAACATTAAAAATCCGTGTTTGGGGAAGCTAGGGGCTTGACCCACAGCCGCCCCCTCATGGGAGGTGTTCTAGGGAGCCGCGCCCAGTGCGCCCCCATGTGGCCACCTAAACATCGCCGCCCACATATTGGTGGGTCAGTTGTGCTTAGCACAACCGCACCACCAGTATGGGGATTGGCTATGTTCACAGTCACCGCCCCATACACAGGGGTCAATTGTGTATGATGTCAGCCACCGCCCAATCCAAAATAAAAACACGTCTTCCGCCCTAATAAAAATTCTAGGCCCTAAAATGTGTGGCCCAAGGAACTAGCATGTGCCCTAAAACGCGTGCGCGCCCCCCCCCGCCTCCCACCCCTCCCCTATGCATGACATTTGGTTTTTTAGAAAATAAAAAAATAAATAATATTTTATATTTTATAAATTATAATTTATAATATTAAAATAGTATTTAATATTGTATTTTATAATATTAAAATATAAAATATTAGAATATTAGAATATATTAATGATATTTTGGAAATTGGGTTATAATATGGTTTATTAAATATATATATATATTTAATGGTTGTTTTTTTTTTTTAAATGACATATTTAAATGTAATTCAGAAAATTTTGAAT